>CP053467.1:117146687-117593878 GCA_022644695.1 Cenchrus purpureus | reverse complement strand
AGCATTTGAATCTTTGTAAGAAAATCCACAACATCCATCACTTGCCTAGAATTGCATGAAAGCTCATTGCAAAGTTTGACCAAACATATCCTACAATTAAGAATAATGTTATTACAACGCATTAAAAATGCTGAATAAGAGTAAATGGTGCTCCATACCATGTCATGTTCATTTAGCCGACAAAGTCTCTCGTGGTCCCGTGACACTTTGTCCTTCCTCGAGTGACTTTATTAGAAAATAAGAGTAATCGGCACAAAATACCCATTAGCGTTTAGTTGTTGTAAGCATGCGCGGGTCCTTTCATAAGTCCTCTTAACGATGCAGGGCACCCTACCCAACAATCGATACCATTTGGATGGGTTCAAGACATCGAGAGTGATTTTGTCCGAACAGTATGTCAAACGAGATTTTTAATTGTATGCAATTGTTTGGACCGACAATGGCGCGTGTAAGTGAGGGGGTACCACCTAAATTTTCAACAACATGTGCGAGCCACGCAAATGATTGAGAACTGCGTTGTATGAAAACAATATTATTCCGTGTGTAGCGTAAACATAAATTTATACAACGAAAGAATATTACTATGTTGGGACGAGTTCACGGCTTCGATCACCGATGGGTAACTCAATCACACCATGGGTGAAGCGTATGCACAGACGACGAGCCAAAGGTGGCGGTCATCAAAACTGATTCCACGCCATGACTTGCTATAGTTATTCTTGACTACTCGTAATATA
The DNA here is from genome assembly GCA_022644695.1 of Cenchrus purpureus. NCBI lineage: Eukaryota > Viridiplantae > Streptophyta > Magnoliopsida > Poales > Poaceae > Cenchrus > Cenchrus purpureus. The sequence goes on along the minus strand of CP053467.1, from coordinate 117,593,141 downwards.
TATAAAATAATGCTTAAATAAGAGAATGCTTAAATTTATTCTATATAAAACAACATATATAATACATATTTTCTCATTTTCTAATAACCAACCGACTGTAGTATATGGAAAAAAGAAAAAAAATAAGAGAATGCCTAAATGTATTCTAAATAAAAATAAGAAATACTTAACAAAAATGAATTAAATAGGTAGGTAGTATATTTTTGTTTGGTAATGACCATTTTTTAATAAACTAACTTCTCATAAATTAAGCTAAATGTAAAATTAAATGCATCTCTCATCTAAAAGTTAAAATCAATTATCTCTATAGCAAAACTACAAAATCGAGGATAAATCCTATGTGAAACTATGCATAAAAAATATGTGAAACTAAATACATTGTTAGCTAAATCCATCTCTTAGCTCCTCCTACCACTAAAATCTAAATCCATATTTTCTCTATTTCTAACCATAAAACGAAATTTAATCATAACAAATGAAGGAAAGATGAAGAATCAAACATTCGCAACACTTTGGAGGAGAGAAATCTTCACAAATGGATGACGAAAAAATTGGTTTGGAGAAGAACTAGCTAGCTCTCTTCACAAACTATCTCTTAAGTCTCGGTGAATGTGAGCTCAGAGAGAAAGAAAGGGAGGCAGGATTTATAGGCACACTTTAATCCCGGTGGTAATACCACCGACAAAACTTTAGTCCACAGTGGTGTTACGACCGGGACTAAAAACACACTTTAGTCCCGGTCATAACACCACCCGGGACTAAAGGCCTGGCGACTTTAGTCCCGGGTGGTGACAGACCCGGAAAAGCGTCATAAACAACCTTCGAGACCACGTCACCCCAAAAGCATTTGTCCCGGTTCCAAAGTTGAACCGGGACAAATACTTGAGAACAAAGGTCGTTTTTCCACCAGTGTGTATATGTCATGTGCAACCTGATTCTATAAGATTATCCAACATATATAATCAATCAGCGCGGTCAGCTACACAAGAAGGAGAACGCACTTATTAGTTTATATATGTAAGTCGGCAAATTTGAACCTATAAAAGGAAGGCCACAACCACGTACTCTTCATCACCTAGCAGCATCGCACACACCAGCTTTGGCAGCACAGTACACCACCACATACTGGTAGCGTTATCGCAATACACAGTAGAGAGCACCACGTGCACCAGACGCACAAAAAAGATGGCGCGCGCCAACGCCAAGCCCTGGAAGCAGCAGGCCCCGATTCTTGTGGCGGCGGTGCTGCTCCTGGGTAGAGATGAAAACGGATCGGATACTACGGATATAGATACAGATAATTTTTCTTTCTCGGACAGAATTCTCGGATCGAATACGGATACGGACAATATATTTTTGGTCGAATAGTGATCTTCATCATATTTGGATCATAGAAATTCAACTTTGAATTTCCGGATACTATCTGATGCGGATAGTTACGGATATTAAATGTCTGGATTCAAATACGGTCTTACCATTTGAGTGTCTAGCTCTTTCGGTCGGTCGGTCAGACGGATAATATCCGTACCACTTTCATCGCACTCCTGGCTGGCCTCGCACTGCCGGTGCCAGGCAGCGCTACCCCACAGCAGCTGGACGTTTGTCTCCGGGGTCTTGGTGACTTGGATTCGGAATTAAAGTCGAGCTCGAATGAGTGGTCGCCTGCCAGCAGGTTGTCGGGCTCGTACAAGAAATGTACACGAACCGTATTGGAAGGCCTCGGTTATCGGTCCGGCAAGATTAATAGCACTATCACTATCAGCAAGAAAGATGTTCGAAAGACCTGCCTCATCCTGGTACACGTATTGAAAGGAAAGTACAAATTAACGAAGATTGCGCTTGTGGTCTTCGGAAGGCATTAGCGGAGAGGAAGATTGACGTCGATAAAATATCATGCGGCCTTCGTATGGGTACGACCAAAGAAAAGTGCCAGGCCAAGGAGGATGCCGAGAAGGCCGCGGCGGCTGCGGCCAAGGCGAAGGCGGATGCGGTTCAGCGGCGGGAGGATGAGCTGAGCAAGCTTAGTGCCTGCGACAGGATGTTCGAGCGGCTGTTCGCCGGGGAGCTGTCCAAGATCAGGCGGGTCGAGGACATTATGGCAATTTGTAATTTTTGTTTCTCCATACACAAGTTGAATTTTAATTGAGACTTTGCAAGATGGTAGTGGACATCATAATCTACATTTAAAAATATTTTATGATTTTTTCATCATTAGTGATTAGTGGAGATCCCGGGCCCACCAACACATTAGGCCATGCAGGAGATGAGTTCCACTGGACTACTCGACTAGTGGGCCCGCAGTCTTTGTGCAGCACCACAAGGCAGGCAAAGCGGACAGGACTTGTACTAAGACTAGGATAGCTTTCCATACCTATATAGGCTACTCGGGTCCTACTCGAATAGTACCCTTGTACCAATCGACTTGTAACCACCTCCCGTGGCATATAAGGCGAGGCGGGGACCCCTCTCAAAACATGCAATCAATACAGCCACGCACAGGACGTGATTACGCACATTGCGGAACCTATCTAATTGTGTGCCGTGTCTCACCATCGTGTTCACGATCTCGTGAGCCCCAGCACAACTACTACTTGGTGCCCGTCGTGGGCTCGGTGTCTAAAACAACGGGTGGCGCCGGTAGGGGACTCGTCTGATCCACCTGGCGAACTCGATGGCTCTCGTCACCATCAAGTCGATCGTCGCTTTCCGGCAAAGGCGACACCTTCGTTCGGCTCACGGGTTTGCGTTCGGCTCCGGATCGTTCTGCGTTTCGCCAACTCGAATCAAACTCAAGTCCTCGGCCATAGCTTGATGGAAAATTCGTCAATTTGGAAATTTCGATCTCGACCGCTCAGAGAACTCGGTCGGTCCGAGTACAACTCGACTTCCTCTTATCCGGACTGAGTTGCCTTATTCTTCACTTGCGCTCGGCTTGGATAACATTCCGGCACCACCTCTCTTTGGTCATCGCCATGTCGTGCGCTTACCAAGCGCATTGCGCCTCATGTGCGGCGAAGATCGTGCTCGAGTACTCTTGATTCGGACGACAATTTCGACTACTTTTGGATTCTTCGAGTTCGAGTTCGACTATGGTTCGGATTCTCTGAAGTACAACAAATGCAGCCTGCTCATGGTGGTGATCACATCGACACACGAGGGTAGATTCGTCTCGCGAGCATGTACTGCTGATCTTACCTGGATGATCGAGGCGCTTTATCGCTGTCTCAACAACTTGCCCTTCCGGAAGGCATCAAGCTTGTTGATTATGACCGTCTGAGCTCATTCGGTCTGGTACTTATTCATCACATCGAGAAGTGTTCGTGTCGATGCATCTACTCCGCAGAAGCGTTCAATTATCATTATCCGGATGATGTATCGATGATGAACTCTGCTAATGCTCCTGGCGATGAAAGCGCGGAGGTCAAGGCTGCGTCGCCAGCGCAATGTTGATCGTGCAACTCTTCATCGTGAACTCGGAAGCTCTACCCGTAATCTTCAAGAGGCTCGGATGCGGTGGCTACTCGTGTATGTCGCACTCGGAAGCTATCAACGTGATCAATCTACTCGGTCGCTCTATGCCTCGTGACGGGCGGGTGCTGAAGTAGCGGTGGTGAACTAGCCTACTATGCTCTGACGAATACCGGTGCTCCTAGTCACCATGGCAGCGGTGGGGTGCTCATCGTGCTACTCCTCCCTAATCACTGCGTGGGAAGCTAGCAGGGGTAAGGCGATGATGGCGGTCAACGGCAAGTCGGGAGACTCTCGCTACGATGCTCGCCAATCAGCAGACCCGGCGTGAGAAGCAAAAGGATAATGACTCGATTCTTTTCCACCTTTCTCCTCGACTTCAAGATCTATTTCTTAGGAGAAGTTCAAGCCCTACGGCATCTCCAAGTATGATGGCAAGCAAGATCCAAAGCGTTGGTTGCGTTGATCTCGTCCATCTCCAATCGGAGGCAATGATGATACTAAATGTATCTATTTCCCTTTGTTCTCGAGCAAGAGCCCTCACATGGTTTGAGTCCCTCAAGCGTGGCTCCATCGACAAGCGGGAACAACTCAAACACCGCTTCACCGGCAACTTGCGGGTTCTGGTCGTCATGGCACTAGGATGGATCTTGCCACGATCAAGCAAAAACAAAGCGAGACTCTTGGCAGTACATGCTTTTTGAGAAAAGGACTCTTGTTGATGTCATAGAACATCGAATTTCGGATGTTAGTAATGCATGTTTCAAAATTTGATTTGAAATTGAGTGCTTGATTAAACTATAAGGTTGTCTTGATCCTTCCAAAAACCCTAGATTTATTTTGAAAATAATTAAATTTAGGAATTATAAACTGCTAATGTGTGAACCTTGGATTTTATTGGACTTAGGATCTTATTTGTGGGATTCAAATTTGAATTCAAATTCAAATTTGAATCATGGTAAATAAGTTAAGGCTTAAGGAAAATAGGAAAACACCTAGATCTTGGCATCCCTCGCTAAGTCGGGGGCCTTGGTCTTTTCCGGTTCACTTGCAGTCCGCCATTTTCACGCAGGCCATCCACCTACCTGCGCTCTTCCGCCAGTGGGCCCGACGCCATCTTCACCCTGTTTCTCTTCCTCCGGCGCGCAGGCGGGCGTTGATGGACCGGTGACCCCACGCCCTTCCACGCCGGCTGCACGTGCCTTGGCCGAAGCCAGGATCTCAGCCTCCCCCTACTGAATAGGCTATAAGAAGCCGTCATCAGCCTCCTGTGTCCGCCTTGGAAATTTTCCACTCTCGCCTCCACAGTTCGGAGGAGAAAGAAGAGGAAGAAGGGAGGAGTTGGAGCCGAAGGCGGTTCGTGGAGGAGGCGGCCGCGCGTCTTGTTCTCATTTGTCGTGGGCATGAACAGCTAAGGACGCCGGACTTTGTGCTTTGTCGTCGTGAGCCGAGCCGCAAGACGCCGCCCACCTTCCTCTTCACCCTTCCTTCTCAGCTGCCCCTGCTTCTTCTACTCATGCACCAGTCGCGGCCCTCCAGCCAGCTTACGACATCCGTCTTTGTGGACCCGCCTTGGCCGTGGGCGCCGAGCCTTGTGAGCTTGCGTTGCTTGCCCGCGCTCATCGCCGAGGCCGTCGGCCGCGCATGGGGCGCCTTGCGGTGCCGCTGCCATCGGAGGCGCACTGCTTGCTGCCCAGTCATTTCCTTCGTTCGGTGCGCGTGTCGCGCTCGCCTCTTGGCTTTGTCACGCCGCGCTCTTGCACAAGACGCACCCAAGGAAGTTCTACATCTGGGGCTCGGCGATGCACGCACCGCAGCGTCGCGGCCTCTCAGACGCCCTTGCCGGTGAGTGAGCACGTGCAGACAGGTACTTTGATGTCACTCCCGGAGCATCCGTCGCCTTTCTCTGGTCACCATGCACTACGGCGAGAGGCGCGCACGCAGCCGCGCCGACCTTCTCTTTTGCCTCGCTCGCTCCGATGGCGCCACGGCGCTGCCGCCGTGACCAAGCTGCCGCTCGTCTCCTGAACTTAGTTCCCGAACACGTTCTGCCACAGTGAGCCACTCGGCACCTAGCCTTGCATGGACCAGTGTCGCGCATAGCGCCATCTTTGCCGGTGAGTAACAAAATCTCTTGCCCAAACCAAACCCTAGGGTCCCCTCGACCCCACCGTGTCGCTTGTTGTTCAGCCGCCGGAGAGCTCACCGCCGGCGAACTCTTTTCCCGTCCGCCGTCCTTTGGGGCCGGGGCGTCGAACACGGCGCCTATGCTAGAACCTGGTAGGGTTTTCCTTTGCACACTGCGGGGCCACACGTCCGCCCACGCCGCCCGATCCCACGGATCTCGTGGCCCAGCCAACCACACGAACCCCACGCCAATGGTGTTCCACCACACCGCCGCCACACAGCCCCTGTCGCACGGATCCGGGATCTTTGTGGTCGCCGCACCTAGCGAGCCAAGTGGGCAGCCACTTGGGCGTGGGCTGGCTTATAGCCGCCTACGTGGCAGCCATGTGTGCTTGAAGGGCTGCTAGCCGAGATGGTTAGCCTAAAGCCCTTTAGAGCTAGCCTGTAGATAGCTTAAAGTTAATGCTATTGTGTATGCGTATTTTAATTTCAGAAATGTATTTTATCTTCGGAAAATCCTAGAAAATCCGTTTTGGCTCCGAAAATTATGAAACCTTTTCCAAAGCTCTTCTAAAATTATAAACTTTGTTAGGTTAGTGTTCGCTTCTCTTTTGGCTCTTAATCGTTGTTCATTTGGAGTTAATTGCAATAGGATCCGTCTTTATTTTATTTGCGCGTTAATAGAGCACTGGGCCGGGAGTGAGCTCGAGATCGACTACACCGACGACGCCGACTACTGCACGCAGTGTTCACGCCCGACTGATTCTGAATACCTATTAGACATTGCAATGTAGAATGCTAGCGCTTTACTTTAAATGCATGTTGATGAACCTTGCCCGCCTTCTTTTATCCGTCCTTGATTGCCCTACTACTATATATGTATATATAAGCGTGTATATCTTGATGCATGTGTTGGGATGGGGATAGTGGTTCTTGAGTGAGTGGAAAAACCGCGGAGAAGGCGTTTTGGGTACTTTGGCGGTGAGCTCGAAACAACCGATCCGAGATCGGGATGAGAGTGCACTCCTCGGTGCATTCCGATCGATTTTGAACACGGTGTTGGGGTTTCTTGGCGTTTGGAGGACATGAGCTCGCCGATGCGGCGTGACCTTTTCACGGGACCTTACGTACACACCACCTGCCGAGAGTGGGGTTAGGGCGAGTTGAGCTCGGCAAGTGCGGAACCATACCGCCCGATGGGATAGAGGGTATCGGTGGGGAGAGGTGGGAGTGAGACCACCTTCTCTCCGTCTCCCGTGTGGCCACCATTTCCTGATTCGGTGCAATTCTTTGGAGGGAATCGTTTTGAGGGCGGATGCAGGATGGGACCGTAACTACCGAGAGTTCGCAGGATGGGCTCGGTTGGCTGATAACCGCCGGGTTCCATTCGAGTTGATGTACAGTGTGCACGCTCTGCGAGTTTAGATCTATCATTATAGCGCGTCCTCGGTCATGGACATGTCCCGATAGCTTTGTTCTCATGTTTTGGGATTTCTACCTCCCCAGAGTTGAGAGTGTGGTGAGCCGTGGTTGCGGTCGGTTAGAGGAGAGTGGCTCCCTCTACCTCGCGGATCCGATTGCAATCATTGAGGTGCGAGAGAGAAAGTTCTCGCATCGACCCTAGATGGAGATAGGATGTGGAGGCAGGGGCCCAGGGGTACCAGTGTTTCAGCTGTGTTTGAGAGTATGGTTTGGGACTTATATGGAGATGTTTTCTGTTATACTTGCTTTGCTGCGCGAGCTTCTACCTTGTCTCTTTTCTTACCCTTTAGAAGATAGGTCACTTAAAAGCATACGGTGTGAACCTATCCCACTCCTTGGGGATAGACTTTGGGTGTGCAGTGCGAGTCCGACTTGACAATAACGCCCGACGGATGGTAATGCAGACGAGGGATGCGTCGCTCAAGGATGCCTGTGGGCGTGAAGAATAAAAGATGGAGACCCGAGATGCTAGCTACCGTGGAATCATTTCACTGATTCAGCCAAGAGGCTTGTAATGTTGAACTCCATTATGGACATGTAATAAATTATGTACTAATATTTGTGTGATGCGATGTATGGTTGTGATTTACCTTCGTGATGAGATCATCGATAGCCAGATCCCGGACTATCGCAAAGTACGAGACTCGGGTTTTCCTCACCGAAAATCCGGGTGTTACATCATCGAAAAGAAATCATAGACACCTTTCAAGATGGTTTCTATGATGATAGGCTTTTCAAGACTTTGGTCGTGCTCGACCAACATCACCAAACTCAAGGAGATGATCACTCACTAGGCGAGAAGACAAAGCTCGGAATCGGTTCAAGCATCTTCGTAACAATCGAACAACAACAACTGGAGGAAGCAATAGTGGCAAACAACGGCAACCGCCAAGGGAATAACTACTCGAGTAATCCCAATCGCAAGCACAAGCCGAACAACCTTTGTTGCTGCCATGGAAACCACCGCCAAGCGAAGATGATCCTCCTTTGGGCAACTTTGAGCGAAATGCCCATGGCACGGAGGTGATCATACTACTGAGCATGTTACCAACCGGCGTGCGTTGAAGAACACACGAACCAACGCACCCAAACCCGCGATATCACAAACACAAAGGGAAGAAGGCTAACAGACAAAGACATGGGGTTTGAGAATCCCTCCAATCGTCAATGTCATATTTGGTGGTATTCCAACCAAGCGCGTAGCTAGCTCGGGAGATTATGTCCATCCAACAGCTCCCACTTATCTCAAGTGGTGCGAAACCCCATTACCTTCTCAAGGGTGGATCAATGGACTAGTTTCTCGAGCCGGGGATGATATCCTCTCGTTACGGATCTAGTGGTGGCAGGCTCGGGCTTACCAAGGTTCTCATTGATGGTGGCGGTCTCAAGCTTTGAAGAAGATGGGCTGGATATCACCAATATGCTTACCAAGACCAACTCACCGTTCTATGGTATCATCATCAGGCTTGCTGTTCCTTTGGGCAGTTGTACTACCCGTTACCTTTGGGACCAAGGATCACTATCGCAGTACATCAAGTTTGAGGTCGACTTGAGACTTCTTACCATGCCATCATCGGCGGGGCCGGTCTCGCTAAGTTCATGGCTATCCCAGTATGGTTCTCAAGATGCGAGCCCCAAGGAGTTCTTTCATTGCAAGGGGATCAGGCGTTCCTACTGCGACACGGCGTAGAACTTGCCTCGACTACTCAAGTACCCAATGCAATGATGGAGGTCTTCACGCTAAAAAGCTTGCTCGGCGAGTGGAGGTTCTGAGAGAGGCGATAACAACACCAAGCCTGCACCATCTAGTGGCGTCACGCTCAAAGCCATTGACCTCGATGCGGTGGCGGCAAGGCGACCATGATCGATGCACGGCTTGATCCTAAATAGGAAGGCGCTCGTCAACTTCGCCGGGCTAGCGTGATATCTTTGCGTGGAAACCATCGACATGCCGTGTGCCGGAGGTTGATCGAGCACTCACTCAACGTCGATCCTAATGCTACCCCAAGAGACAACACCTTGGCTTTCGACGAGGGCTATCAAGAAAGAGCTCGCTAAACTACTCGGTGGCTTCATCAAGGAAGTTTTCACCGATGGCTCGCTAACCACGTGCTCGTCGGAAATAAGAATTCTAAGGAGGATGTGCGTCGACTACAGATCTCAACAAGCATTGCCCCAAGGATCCTTTTTGGTTGGATTGATCAAGTCATTGACTCTCGGTGCTACTCTTCTGGATTGCTCGGCTATCATCAAATTGCAATCAAGGAATCGATCAAGAAGACGCATTCATCACCCGTTTGGTGCTTATTGTTACACAACAATGTCCTTCGGGTTGAAAAATGCTGGTGCTACATATCAAAGGGCTATCAAGCGTGCTTCAAGAAGCGACTTCACGTGGAAGCATCGTGGATGACATCGTTGTCAAGACTAGGGATCGGACATGCTCATCACGGATCTTGAGGAAACTTTCGCTTCGCTAATGGAAGCTCAACCCCAATAAGTGCGTCTTTGGCGTATCGGAAAACTACTCGGGTTCATCAGCCATCGTGGCATCGAAGCAAACCGAGAAGATTCGCCATCTCCAACATGCAAGCTCGACTACTATCAAAGATGTCCGAGCTTCTTGGTTGCATGGCACTCAATCGCTTCATCTCACGACTTGGAGAGCGGGTCTTCCTTTCTTCAAGTTACTCAAGCGGGAGAAGTTTACATGGACAAGAAGGCGATCAAGCTCTTTCTCAAGTAGTTCTTATCCAAGCCTCCAATCCTCCCTCCTGCACAATGAAGAGCTCTTGCTCTACATTATGCGACTACTAATCTGCTATTGTCGTTGGCGGGGAAGAAGGCCATGGCTACCTGTCCGAGGCTGTTTATTTTCGATGAAGTTCTTTGAGTCCAAGGCTCGTTACCCTCGTGCGAAGCTACTCTATGCGTTCGATTACTTCACGGAGCTCCACACTACTGCCAGTACAAGATTTACGTGGTCACTAGCTACCCGCTTGGCGAGATATTGCGGGATTCCACAGGAAGGATTTCTATAAGAGCTTGGCGCTATCGCTCGAATTCAAATCTCGCTATCAAGTCTCAAGCCTTGGTTGATTTCATGGTGAATAAAATCAAGTCCCAACTCCAATTGAGCGTCGAACATTGGGTCATGTACTTTGGCGGTTCCCTCAAGTTGGAAGCGGGTGGGGTACTTGATTTCTCCCAAGGAGCAACTCAAATATGTTTTCAGATCTTTTGGAAGGTCTCAAACAATGAAGGCGAATATGAAGCTCTCTGCATGGTCTTCGCCTTGCAGTTTCTCTTATCACCTCCACTACTTGTCGATGCCACCGACTGGTGGGGCGCCGGTCGTGGAGCGTAAGCCGTAGCCACCTTGACCACCATGGGCGCCATCACGCTTGAGACCACGGCCCAGATCGGCGACGGCACGGTCACAACCCACTTCTTGCGCTGGGCTCGGAGCTGCCCTCCGGGATCACCACATTGCGCCAAGAAGATCCCGGCGCGCATCCACCCAGACTACATCGACACGGCCAGCTCAGGTGTCGAAATGCGGCTATTACTCGGGTCACCGAGCGAGAGATCAATTTACTCCATGCTACAACTGAACAATTCTCTTCATCTCCTAGCTGATTAGGCTGCCATACCTGAATTATCGGGTACAACTGAACAGTGGGATAAGGCTGAAAGGGTGCAAGTCTGATTTTGTTCTCTTGTAGCTAGACACCAAAATTATGCATAATATTTTGTTAGAACTTGTAGTCACACACACACACACACAATTTTGTTGAGGTCTGATTTTGGTTCTCTTGTGGCTTGTGATTAAATTTATGAACAAGTCTCCACCTCAACTTAGCTGGAAAGGTGCTGTATTCGTACATCTCAGCTCGTCCAAGAACAAATTTACACATGACTCATTTCATGATGGCCCCATAGTCCCATATATAAACCAATAAGCGATGCGGATTTGAAGCAATATTGGTTGCTTTGCTGCCATCAAGAAAATGCATGCGTTCCACAATCACCTCTAACGATCGATCGATCAATTTTGTCAACACCTGAGATTTCGTTTTTTTTTTCTCCAGTTACATGACTCCACGGCAGCCAGCAGGTAGCTTTGAAGCAATATTGATTGCTTTGCTGGCATCAAGGAAATGCGCTCCACTACCAGGAGAACATACGAATAACTTGGCCTAGAAATCCAGAATGGACCATAATATTAATTAGCTCCGTGATCAATTAGCTAGCTGCCTAAAACGATCAATCAATCAGTTTTGTCAACACTGAGATTTCACTTTTTTTTTTTGCTCCAGCTACACGCCTCCACGGCGGCCAGCAGGTGGCTAGCGAGGTGTCCGATCGAGCATGCCACCTCGTGTTTAATTTTTATTGTGGTGATTAATGGCAATAATATCTTCCAGTAATACGATCTCGCAATACATATAGTAAAACAATATTGTGGACGTGGAGCATACCAAAGCGGATCAAGATCAAAGGTCTTTCACCTAGCTAGCTTTATTTATTTGCAGCTGGCCGGATCGCCAGCGCGGTTTACTCGGCCGCTCCAATCCCATGCGATTATAACTACTATATGTTTGAATCGAAGGATAATTGCAATTGAAACTACTCTTTAGACGCGCATGGGACTCGGAAAAGTGAGTGGATTTTTATGAAACGTGAAGCACGTTCACTAAGTGCTAGCTAGTACTTGGGAATAATGGTATGTTAATTATACTCATGTTTATGTGGAAGCAGCATGTATCAATCAATTCCCTTCCCAGCGTGCATTAAAAAATACATATATACACATGAGGAGTATTAATTTGTTTATTATATGGCCTCATGCCAGCACAACTCTTATATTTCTACTGTATATGTCATGTGCAACCTGATTCTATAAGATTATCCAACATATATAATCAATCGGCGCGGTCAGCTACACAAGAAGGAGCACGCACTTATTAGTTTATATATGTAATTCGGCAAATTTGAACCTATAAAAGGAAGGCCACAACCACGTACTCCTCATCACCTAGCAGCATCGCACATACCAGCTTTGGCAGCACAGTACACCACCACATACTGGTAGCGTTATCGCAATACACAGTAGAGAGCACCACGTGCACCAGACGCACAAAAAAGATGGCGCGCGCCAACGCCAAGCCCTGGAAGCAGCAGGCCCCGATTCTTGTGGCGGCGGTGCTGCTCCTGGGTAGAGATGGTGGCAACGGTCTCAACGTCTTTTTGCTAAAACTTTAAAGAAGATGGGCCTGGATATCACCAATATGCTTACCAAGACCAACTCACCGTTCTATGGTATCATCCCGGGCAACGCAGCTGTTCCTTTGGGTTCAGTTGTACTACCTGTTACCTTTGGGACCAAGGATCACTATCGCACCGAGTACATCAAGTTTGAGGTCGCTGACTTCGAGACTTCTTACCATGCCATCATCGGCAGGCCCGGTCTCGCTAAGTTCATGGCTATCCCACATTATGTGTACTTGGTTCTCAAGATGCCAAGCCCCAAAAGAGTTCTTTCATTGCAAGGGGATCTGAAGCGTTCCTACGACTGCGACACAGAAGCCGTAGAACTCGCCTCGACTACTCAAGTACCCAATGCAATGATGGAGGTCTTCACTGCCGCTAAAAAGCTTGCTCCGAGCGAGCTGGAGGTTCCTGAGAAGACTGACAACAACACCAAGCCTGCACCGTCTAGTGACGTCCCCGCTCCAAGCCATTGACCTCGTGCGGTGACGAGAAGGCGATCATGATCGATTGCAGCTTGATCCTAAATAGGAAGACACGCTCGTCAACTTCCTTCGGGCTAACCGTGATATCTTTGAGTGGAAACCATCTGACATGCCAGGTGTGCCCAGGAGGTTGATCGAGCACTCACTCAACATCGATCCTAATGCTACCCCTAAGAGACAACACCTTCGCTGGCGCTGACCGCAGGCTGCTATCAAGAAAGAGCTCGCTAAACTACTCGTGGCTGGCTTCATCAAGGAAGTTTTTCACCGCAGCGGCTCGCTAACCTGTGCTCGCCGAAAGAAGAATTCTAATGACCGGAGGATGCGCCGACTACACCGATCTCAACAAGTATTGCCCCAAGGATCCTTTTGGTTTGCCACGGATTGATCAAGTCATGCTCTACTCTGCTACGGATTGCTACTCGGCTATCATCAAATTGCAATCAAGGAATCGATCAAGAGAAGACTCGCATTCATCACCCCGTTTGGTGCTTATTGTTAAACAACAATGTCCTTCGGGTTGAAAAATGTTGGTGCTACATATCAAAGGGCTATCCAAGCGTGCTTCAAGAAGCAGCTTCATAAGAACATGGAAGCATACATGGATGACGTCGTTGTCAAGACTAGGGATCCAGCCATGCTCATCACGGATCTTGAGGAAACTTTCACTTCACTGCGCGAGTACCAATGGAAGCTCAACCCCAATAAGTGCATCTTTGGTGTATCTTCAGGAAAACTACTCGGGTTCATCATCAGCCATCGTGGCATCGAAACAAACCCCGAGAAGATTACTGCCATCTCCAATATGCAAGCTCCGACTACTATCAAAGATGTCTAGAAGCTTACTGGTTGCATGGCGTCACTCAATCGCTTCATCTCACGACTTGGAGAACGGGGTCTTCCTTTCTTCAAGTTACTAAAGCGGCAGGAGAAGTTTACATGGACAACTGAAGCTGATCAAGCTCTTTCTCAGCTTAAGGAGTCCTTATCCAAGCCTCCGCCTCACAGCTCCTCGCACAATGAAGAGCTTTTGCTCTACATTGCTGCGACTACTAATGTCACAAGATCGTCATATTGTCGCTGAGCGTGAAGAAGGCCATGGCTACCTCCTGTCCAGAGGCCTGTCTATTTCGCTGAAGTACTTTCTAATCCAAGGCTCGCTACCCTCCGTGCAAAAGCTACCTATGCGCTCGACATTTCACCGAAGCTCCGCCACTACTCGACGAGTACAAGATTGTGGTCACTAGCTACCCGCTTGGCGAGATATTGCACAACCGGATTCCACAGAAGGATTTCTAAATGGGTCAGAGCTTGGCGCCTATCGCCGAGTTCAAATCTCGTGACCGCTATCAAGTCTCGTGCCTTGGTTGATTTCATGGTCGAATGGCGGGAAAATCAAGTCCCAACTCCAATTGAGCGCCCGTAACATTGGGTCATGTACTTTGACGGTTCCCTCGTTGGAAGGCGACCGGTGCGGGTACTTTTGATTTCTCCCAAGGCAGCAACTCAAATATGTTTTGCGATCTTTTGGAAGGTCTCAAACAATGAAGTGAATATGAAGCTCGCCGCATGGTCTTCGCCTAGCAGCTCTCTTGGCATCACACGACTACTTGTTTATGGTGATTCTTTGGTGGTCATCAATCAAGTCAACGATTCATGAGATCGTAATGAGAATATGGATGCGCATCTTGTCGAGGTACGCAAACTTGAGAACAAATTTCACGGTCTCGAGTTCCATCATGTGGTCCGCGACAACAATGTTGCTGGATGTCTTGTCAAGCCGGGATCTACACGAGCTCAAGTGCCACCGGGATCTTCGTCCATGAACTCCACAAACCATCAATTCCCGAGCAATCATCCGCACCCACGACTACTTGATTCAACCCGATCGAGAAGTGCTTATGATTGACGTGGAGGGAGAACTCCTTTATCGACTACATTAAACACCGGTTGATTCACGAAGACAAGCCGAAGCGGCGCATTTTACGCCATGTCAAGGCTTATGCTCTAGTCGGAGATCAACTCTACAAGTGAGGCGCAAGCTCGATGTACTCATGAAGTGCGTTTCAAGAAGAAGGCAAGGAAATCTTGGAGGAGACACACAAAGGAATCTGTGACAACCACGCTTCTTCCCGCACCTTGGTGGGAAAAGTGTTCAGACGTGCTTTCTACTGGCCTACAGCTCTTGCTGATACAGGAACTAGTCAAGAAGTGCCAAAGATGTCCAATTCTTCGCCAAGCAACAACACGCCTCGCCTACAAGCTCATCACGATACCACCAACTTGGCCTTTCGCTGTCGGGGACTAGATATGATTGGTCCTCTCCCAAATACGCCAGGAGGATTCAATAGAGTTATGGTGGCTATCGACAAGTTTACCAAGTGGATTGAGGTCAAGCTTACATGCCCCAAGGTCGATAGAGTCCTCGACTTCTTGGATGAGATCGTACATCGCTATGGTTTCCTAACCGCATCATCACGCACTGGTTCAATTTCAACAATCACCGCCTTAAGGGAGTACGAGAACGATGGAATTGACATCCCAGACGTCTCCATCGCTCATCCCCGTGCCAATGACCAAGTGGAACGCGCTAATGGGATGATCCGGATGCTCTCAAGAAGCGATTGTATGATGCAAAGAAATTCCAAGGGCGGCAAGTGGATCAAGGAACTACCCACAGTGGCAGCTCACCTTACTTCCGGTCACGGCTAAGCCGCTTTTGCCCGCCGATGTCATGTGGCGTTCTCCGATGGTTGATCAGTACGAAGAAGGTGTAGCTGAAGAAACAAGACAAACAGATGTCGACAGTCTCGAGGAAGCTCACTACAACGCACTTGTTCAATCCACTCGATATCTTGAGAAGATTCGCCGCTATCATGACCGCAACGCGTTAAGGAACGCTCCTTCAACGTTGGTGATTTAGTCCTTCCGCATCCGTATCAGCAGACTACACAAGCTCAACTCACCATGGGAAGGTCCTTTTCTATTGCAAAGGTTATCGCCCAGCTCATATCATCTTCAAACTCTAGAAGGCGAGGAAGTCGACAACTCTTGGAATATTGACCAGCTTTGTCGCTTCTACCCGTAGGGGGGTCTCAACAACCCTCTCCGACGGCCACTACCAGAAACAACTTCGTATTGGGTTTCATCAACCCTTTCAGGCACCGGTTGCAACCACTCAACAGACAGCCACTACGGTTGTCACCACTCGTAGGGGATCAAGATAATCCTCCGACAGCTGATCAGATCTTCTCGTAGCTTTCACCGCGAGCACCCGCAGGGCTTCAACAACCCTCTCCGTGCGCCTCATTCTGCGACCTCGTAGGGGAGTCATGATAACTCTCCAGACGATCCCGTATCGTGTAGGGCAATAAGTGGCACATGTTGTCCATGTTCCTATTTTTCAATAAGAGGTGCGGCCTAGAGTAACACCTGGTAGGGTCTCGGTGGAACTCTCATACAAGTTGCTGCTCTGACAAGGATGAGTTCATCACACTGTCCCCTATGGTCTTACTCGTTCTTCGGAACATTCTTGCGAGTCCTCTCTCACTAGGCTCATAGCCTCGGAGGTACTTAAGACATTATAAACACAGACAATGTATTCGAATAAAGTTGCTACTCTATACCAACTTGTTCTTGTCTTTTACTTATTCATAACAAAGCCTTATTTCACGCTACAGCTAAGGTGTTCAACTCGTTATGAATAAGTTCTTTCGAGTACTCTCTCACTCAGGCTAGTTAGCCTCGAGGTACTCAAGACATTGTAAACTCAGATAATGTGTTTAGTACAAGCCGCTACTCTACATCGACTTGTTACTACTCTTAGCTTAATTCATGACAAAGCCTTCTTTTACGCTACTACAGCTAAGGTGTTCAACTCGTCATGATTTGGCTGACGTTCTTCGGAACATGTTTACACTTGAGTACTTCTACTCGTGTATCGTATCTCTTTTTTGCAGCCATACACTCAATACCAACTCGAGTACTTGGCCAACACATAAGCTTACAAAGGGATCCAGATAATTGATTTCTTCAAAGTTTTTAATTATATTACATAAACACTTGTTCGGGATTACACTTGTCTTTTCCCTAGTGTTTCTACCTACAGGTACATCTAACGGAGATCGATGAACTTGGAGACTACTTCCGCGATTGGAGAAGTCTGTTGCATCAGCTCGTTGAGATGATCGTCGATGCAATCTCCAGATCTGCCGTTCATGATGACTGTGAGATCCGCCTCGGCATAGAAAGACTTGATGAAGCTCAGGACTTGATTTGGGATCGTGCAGGCCAGCCTTTGAGCGTACTCGGAATCTTCTTGGTATCTTCGGCCTCTCCACAAGTGGACGAGGTGAACTCGTGATTCTGGGCTCGAGCAGATTTACATCGGCTTAGCCGCCTCTGTCAAGGCCTTGATTCGGCGAGGCCCTCGGCTTCTTCAATCTTTTCCTTGAGTGTGATGCAATCTGAGCAAATCAGTCCAGCCGCAATGCGGATATCCATTTCGCTCAAGTTCAAAGCACCGCACCTTATAGTCTTCCTTGATCCATATGAGCTGCTTCTTCACGGTTGAAGGCTAGCTACCGTCAAATGCCTTGTTCCCGAACTTGTCGACTTCTTCCGACCGCAAAGATCAAGGCTACTTATCAGATGTGGTGCGCAAGAGCAAAAGTACTCAATGAAGATTTCAGAAGGGAGATTACCTTTATTCTTCAGGCGCAGAGACTTGTTCTTACCGACAACTTCATCCTTCTTGCCATCGACCGGATCTCGTTGTGGTACTCGGCGTTGCATCAAGTTTCTCCTGCAGCTTCAGAGACAAGGCTTTTTGTTGCTTCAATTCTTCTCTGAGCCGCGAGACTTCCTCAATGTCAGCCGCGTGTTGCTCAAGCAAAGAAGTCTTGCGTTTTCGCTTGACTACCTCCTGCAAGGGCAAAAACAACTCATAAGTCAGAGACAAGATATTTGTGACTACAAGTACTCTACAAGAGACTACACAAAATTACATAAGGAGTTTTTCTACACCACGGAACATCTCGCATGAGCATGCAAGTTGTCCTCGTCTAGGCAGAGTCATCATATGGCATCAAGTTCTCTGCCATGGACTGGGTACTTGTGCTAGCTGCAGAATACCTCGCAGCGCTGCGCAGAGGAGCCGGGTCTTCAATTTGTGGCTCGTGCGGCACCATGCGATTCTCGGGCTCTCTTCCAGTGCCAGATGAGCATCAACATGATGCACGGGGCTTCACTCTGGGATTTCTTCGTGGCGCAGATGGCTTCGTGGATCGACCTCCAAGCCTTCATTCACCACGGCTTCGATATCTTCAGGATTTTCAGCCCTTGGCTTGGAAGCTGCCTCCACCGCTGCCTTCACCACGTTACTCCAGAGGAAGCGCAGTGCTTCAGCCGCATCCCTGCGGTACTTCTTGGCGCTCTGAAAGTACATCTTCTGGTTGCTCTTGAGGAGTCTGGTCTCCTTCAGTAGCACCACTTCCAGGGGTGCCCCACTTCACATCAGTGGATTTCCTGCATCAACAAGATAGTCAGCAAAAGTAGAGTACATAATCATATTAAGTACTCAAGTACTCGGGAACTTACAAAGCAGCACGAGGCACCGTGACTCTCGGTCCCAGCAGGTTGAAGAAAGAAGGCGTCGCCGGCACCTCTGGCACACTTTCCACCGGCGGCACATTTTCTGGTACCGCGACCTCTTGTTGCTCATGCGCCACCGTCTCCACGGTCGACGCTGGAACCACCTCGGGTTCTGTTATTCTTGGGGGGCTACTCGAGGGTACATTGGATGCACTCTCGATAATCTGCACAAGTCAAAAAAAAACAAGCCATTACAGTAGAGAATAAGTACTCAATGCAACATCGACTACTTACAAGGTTCTCGAACACTTACTGTAATGGAGGGGAGGCCTGAGATCTTCTTTACGGCTCGCTTCCCCACCGTGGTCCTTTTCTTCCGCGGCGGTAGAGTCACATCATCTGTAAGAGACGATGCCGGCCTCTTCGATGCTCCTGCGGCAAGGCCACTAGGGATGGACGCCCCAGAGTACCCGTAGCGGCTTTTCACTTCAAAACGCTGTTGAAGTGTTTGGCCGTCTTCATCACTTGAGGAGGCGTCCTCCACCAAGACTTCTTCTTCCCCTTGAGCAGATTGACTACTCTCGGGGGCTTGAGCCTCTACTTTGGTTGGCTCTCCCTCCGGCGCTTGTAGTGGGTCTTGAGGACGAGGAGGGGGAACGGACACAAATTTCAAGACATCCTCCTG
The DNA here is from genome assembly GCA_022644695.1 of Cenchrus purpureus. Taxonomy (NCBI): domain Eukaryota; kingdom Viridiplantae; phylum Streptophyta; class Magnoliopsida; order Poales; family Poaceae; genus Cenchrus; species Cenchrus purpureus. The sequence goes on along the minus strand of CP053467.1, from coordinate 117,574,031 downwards.
CGAAACAAGGCAATTGTTAGCTACACGACTACTTATAATAAGTACTCGGGGGCTAGTTCTCGAAAACTTACCATGCGCGGAGGATTGTCGATTGTATTCACGGACTTGCAGAATTCCGTGAAGATTCTTGAAGATCTTCTGCAGCCGCTCCATCACAAGATCATCACGATCTCTTCAGAAAAGCTCGAGCCATCATCCGCTCCATGTACTCGAACCCGAGATGCTCCAGCATCAAGGGTTGTACCGTCGCTTCATAAAGCTGAAAGCTACTCTCAGATCAAGCCTTGCGCCTTCTTCCAATCTTCGCCACAACTCGGGGATCTAGATGCACTCCTACATTGTGGGTTCATCTTTCCAGAGCCGATCGTATACTGGTGCGAACATACTGGGCTTCGGCATGCGGCGCGGGCGTTCTCTATGTAGAACCACTTGTTCTTCGTCTTGATTTGAATCTATCAAGTCGCATACTTGAAGTATAACTCTTGTGCCTTCCGGCGATTCGACACCGGCTCCACCGACTACAACCTGGGAAGTTGGCGTTGGGCTGCTTCAACCCAAGATCTTCCCAACAAGGCCCGGTGAGGGCGGATCACGAGGAAGGCTTCACGTATGCACGACATCGCAACTGGAAGATGATGTTGGGGTTCGGTGTCGTGCTCCAACTTGAAGAAGTCGAGGAAGCCAGCGGAAGAAATCCGATGGCGTCAATCACGGCAGCGTCAATACATTGGGGTTTCATCAGGGCTCTTCTCCATTGGCCATGCATCACCGGCGAGCTCCAACCCGGCAATGGCCTTCTCGCGCGGCAACCCACCGGCCGAGGACCTTGATATCTTCCTCCTTCATCTTGGACTTCTTCAAGAGCCGGCTCGAGGCTTGGTGATGACCACTATCTTGTACTTTGGCTCCGGCAACTCATTTTTGCCTCGGCGATTTCCTCTTGTCCCTTGACGGCCGACTTCATCCTTCACATCACGAGGGTTTTCTTCGCATTGACCGGAGGGCGGCGAAGGGATGGAGGTTTGCACTCTTGGCACTATGGCGCTCGAACTCTGCGGCTATGGATGCTAAGGCATTACGGATCTAAGGCGAATGGAAGCAATGAAACCCTAAGGATACCCTTGGTATTTATAAAACCAAAACCCTAAAGCAGTTCGGCTGGTGACCCTTGAATTCAAGCAGTTGGTTTCACTCGAGGCAAAATTTTTTGGCTAAGTCGAGGACTAAAATCCAAGACACCTCGGCTCTATCTCGGGGCTCGACTACTCGATGGAATTAGATTTCACTCAGCTAATCCAAGACCTGCTCGGCTCTATCTCGGGGGCTCGACTAATTGATGGAATTGGATTTCACTCAGCTACAGTTCACTGAATTCAAGCCACTATTTTATAGTCAGATTGGATCCTTCAATTCGAGAAAGTACTCGACTCAAGGCTCGGGGGCTCCGTGTCACGTGTCCTTCAGTTTTTCTCAGGATTTTACGGAATTATTTGACGAAGACTACAGATTGACCCTCAGCTTGAATTGTCAATTCGAACTAAGGCTCGGGGGCTACATCCATATAGGATGCGATTTTTTGCAAATCGCATTCCTATATTATTTCTTCAGATTTTCTGAGGATTTTCTGGAGCAAGATCAAAGAATAGATGATTGACCCTCAGCTTGAATCCTGGATTCGACCTAAGGCTCGGGGGCTACATTCCATATGGAATGCGATTTCGATGTCGCATTTCCATATGGATCTTTGATGCAAAGATTTCAAGAACGAAGCGGGTATTATTGAAGACCTTCAAGGGAAGTACTCGGGGACGCTTGGGAACAACTCGAGAAGACTTCAAGACTACTCGTGGAGTTAGTACCTTCCAGATTCAAGTACTATTGAAGATTGAAGCTTGTAGAACTCGGGGGCGCTTGGGAACTACTCGTGGAGACCTTCAAGACTACTTGGAGCATTGCATTCGACTACAAAGTACTCGGGGGCTTGTCGACCGGGCATCCCTGGGCCCACCAACACATTGTGGCCATAGGAGATGAGTTCATGTACACTGGACTACTCGACTAGTGGGCCGCATCGGTACCGTGGACCACAAGGCAAGACAAGGCAGACAAGGACTTGTACTAAGACTAGGATAGCTTTCCATACCTTGTATAGGCTACTCCGGGTCCTACTCGAATAGTACCCTTGTACCAATCTGACTTGTAACCACCTCCCGTGGCATATAGGCGGCGGGGACCCTCTCAAAACATACGCAATCAATATAGAGTCCACGCAGCATACATGACATAGGGTATTACGCACATTGCGGCCGAACACTCTAATTGTGTGCCCGTGTCTCACCATCGTGTTCACGATCTCGGGGAGCCCCACCACAAACTACTACTTGGTGCCCCATCGTAGGCTCGGTGTCTAAAACACTGACAATTAGTTTTATATAATTTTGTGTCTCAATGATAAATTTTATTATTAAATATTCTATCCTATCAAAATAGTGATGAAAAATTCATGGTATATATTTTAACATACCTTGTGTTATGCTATCATCTTGCACAATTTGAACTTAAAACTCCACTTGTACACGAAGAAACAAAAAATATAAATTATGTTAAGGAGTAAATTGAACCAAATGGTATAGTTTAGGGGGTGAACTCAACAAGATATACTTTAGGGAGTTATCCAAACTTTGGTTATACCTGAAGTAGTAGTTTGAACTTTTTCCATTATACAATCACGTATGCACACCTTTTCTCACTTGTTATCATCAATTGTCACAGATAATTTTTTTAGTGCATAAAGTAAAAAAAATGTCTCATATCACTATTCACACCCCCTTGGACTGTGTGATGCATCCTTTGCCGCCCGCCGCTCCTCTTTACTCTCCAGCAATCGTCGCTCTCAGCTAGCCGCACTTCTGTGCAGTGACGGATAGAAATAAATTTAGGGGGCTTTCTTCTCCTTCTTCTTCCTCTAGCCCCTCCTTCCCTCATTGTTCTTTCTCAAATTTGTAGGGGAGGCTTAAGGGAGCTCCATTGGATTTCCAGCGGTAGGAGGGGCTCGAGCCCGCCCGCCCCACGGATCCGTCCCCTCGCCTGGGTTGATCTTTGCTGATGCCGGTGAAGGGTGATCCAGACGGGACCAGCCATTTTGACTTAGTCCTTGATGGGAGGCGAAGCAGGTAACCATTTTTTCTATATTTTATTCTCGTGGGATTATGTTTGAACCAATTCCACTTTTGTTTGTTTTGCTTCAGTCTACGATGCTCAATACATGACGTTATCGAATTTCGTCATAAAGACCGTTTTATGACGAATTTTTGATGATCCCTGACGAAAGTTGACCATCATAGACCACAAATTTTTTTATGTTTCCTGTCTTCTCCTCGGTATAGCTTGCGTCTATCAAATATCAAGAAAATCGAGTGTAGCAGGTTTTGTACTCTTAAATATCGACCATAGTTGCTTAAAACATTTTTTTCAATATATACGATGCATTGCATATCCTCCCTCATCAAACTATGGTACAATTTACTCATTTATTATGTACTATATGCAACAACCCTTCTTTGAAACTTAATACATACAAATTATCCTCATCCAATCTTGTGAATTAGTAATTGGATTTTTCTATCTTTTCTTGGGGTGCGACTCTATATGGCTAATTGTATATATTTATTTCCATATCTTTTATGATATGAAAAAATATACCAATATCCGTTAATGATGGTGAAAAAATCAATATAAAAATAATTTTTGTTCTTTTCTTTTTCTAGAAGTTATTTTAAGCCTATTGCTTTTGATGGTGGTGTGCAACTCTCTTTTTATATACGGATGTACATAGTACCTGATTTGTTAATTGATTAGCTAATGATCCTTTGGGATATATTTTATCTCTAATTTAAACATGGCAAAGAGATTAAAACTTTGAGATTAGGTGAGAGAGCGTGAAAGTTTTAATTTTACGTTAGATTTGACCGGAATAGTAGTTTAGATTTAATATGGTAGAGTTTTTTTTTGAGAAAATGATTTAATATGGTAGAGTTGGTTAGTTGTATTAGCTATTGGACCTTTGGGATATATTATTTCTTTTATTTAAATTTGGAATAGAGATTAAAGATCACGAGATTAGGTGGGAGCGGGAGAGTTTTAATGGGTGACAACGTGAGAGATTTTCTGGTTTTTGATTTGGTGGTTTAGAGATTAGGCGAGATGATATATAGTTTTTCCTTTTAAAATCGGGGATGCACGTACGGTAATTAGATGTGGCTGGCACGATAAGGTCAGACCTTTTTTTAGTGACAGATGTGGTAATTAAGAGATAGATTTAGAAGGTTATTTAGTTAATTATTCATAATGGTATAAGTGAGTAATTCTACTCTCTTTTTTCACCGTATCCACCTAGAATTCTAGTGGCTTCATGTGAAAACTCCTTTGTTTTTTTCTTCTTCTTGGCCCTGTTTAGTTCCCCAAAAATCCCAAAATTTTTCGCATCGCAGACCGTGTCACCTCTCACAGAACACGTTTCCCAATGCAAAATTTTTACCACTTTTCCCAAAATTTCACCGAACTAAACGGTGCCTTAGAGTGTTATAGTTATAGGTGGCTTCATGTGGTCCAAAAGGTAGTAGCATCTCCTTCTCTTTTGGGCCAGGCATTGGGCGGCCTCTTCCATTCATTTTGGGCCTTCTCCGTCTTCTGCTGTGCTTGCCTCCTTCCTTTCCTTTTTCTCATCTCAATTTTATTTCCAGGTTGAAGTTCTACAGACAAGGAACAAGTACAAACACTACGTTGAAAACTTGAAATACGAAACTATTCCGCACAAATAAAATTGAAAATGTGTTATTTTAAATGTTATGTCGCAGCATGATGGTCTTCAAAGTTCAAACGGCCTATCCCTACCAAGTATCAACAAGGCATAAAGGCCTAAAATATTTTCATGCCCATGTATTATGGGCTGTGTACGTCTTCGGACGTAGAGGTCGGATGATTATCCTTTATCTAAAAATGTATTATGGGGGGTACTAGTACTCTCCGGTAGCTTTTCCAAATTGGTAGTCCTGGAGCTGATGAAATGTTTCCATCATTAAGATCAGAGAAAGCTTCTGAATAAGTCAATGGTCTGCCTATCTGAAGATTTAATTCTTCGCTCTTCAGCCCAACTCCTAATTATTGCTTGGAGTTTATTCTTCAATCCAAATCTCACCAATCTTATTACTGTAATCAGTAGTCATGTGTTTATACCTATCCTAACTGATTCCAATCAAGTGAATTGAACATAGCAGCTAAAAATTGTTCTTGAATTGGATGGTAGATATGACAAATAGATTGGAACAAAATCTCATCAAAGATCCTGGGAGAAATTCATGACTAGCCCGAGAAGATTTCATGTCTTCTCCCCATACCTTGATATATTATAACATGATGTCAAAAGGACATGGTGACCATATTTCTATAGCACCACTCTTTTTATGTGTAATATAAGTTTAATTTTATCCTAGTCGGATGTGCACCTTACATTGCAAGCGACCTGACTTTCTGTGGGAGTATCCTGCATAATTGTTTCTCTCTAATAATACTGACAGGATAATGAGGTGCATTTTCCCATCAATCATTCGGGCACCTACCAGCGGCAGCAAAACAATAAACAAAGCTGATACATTTGTTGGCATGCTAAAGTCCCTACAATTCTGGACTAGATTATGCCCGCAGCTCGCAACTGTTCGCATGCCTAGCATCAAAGGTAGCACACACCAAACCCTCCAAGAAAATTTCTGAACATTTGAAGCTGAAAAGGTGCGGAGACGAAATGCTACATATATACCTTCCAATGAGAACATGTGAATTCTAGCTAGTTTGAGCATTTTTTTTCCTTGAGCTGCCAATGTGGGCGGCTAAATTGAAAAGAGAGGAGGCACCAAGAGATGTCGAAACAACCTTTGTTTCGCGATGGGTCCAGCCGACACGCATGGTTTTCGTTCAAAATAGTATACGTAACTATATGTTTGCTTTATGTGATCACGATTTCACAGTTCTCACCTGCTGGTAGGTTGTCCGGTGAACACAATCCAGCATTGTCAGGTCAAGCAGTCCAACAGGCAAACTGTACTGAATTCACTGTATGGATATGAGAGGTGAGAGGAGGAGCCGGAAGGAAAAGGATGTTCTTCTCGTCAGGGCCGGCTCTACAATTTGAAGTACCCATGGGCGAGCAAGAAGAAAAGGCCCATTAAAGTAACATAATATATATGGCGTGGCATGGCTCCAGAGCCGAACTTCATGCCAGAGTCGGGTGGAGCTAGCCAAACACCCCGGTCGATTTCCCCACCAGTTCCACCTTCCCACGGGTGCGTCTGCGATGCTATGGCACACGTCGGCCGATGACGCGCAGCCGCCCGATCATGATGAGGAGGGATCGGCTGCAAATCCAAGGAGGTTAGTCGCCGCCTTCTCAACTTTGTAAGTCTCTCGCGTCGCGGATGCCAAGGCCAAACCCCCGTCGGATGAGGTCGCCCCAGATGCGGTAGGGGCGCGAGCGTGAGCTGCCTTTGTCGGCGGCGGAGGAGCTCACCGCGCATGAAGGAGGCGGGCGAGGACGTCGTGCAGGGAAGAAGAGAAAATTGTGGAGCCATCTCAAACACACCCAATACGAGTAAATATAACTTCTGACTCGGTATAGCGTCAAAGCGTTGGTGAAGCCCGAATCTGGAAGTCGGAACGATTATGGTCTTGGACGGGTTGTTAATTACTAAAGCCTACAGATTACTAATTACATATAGGGTTTTGGGCCCCACTCAATGGGCCCACGGTCGCCGCCTGCCCACCCCTAGAGCCCGCCGTGTCGTGAACGACAAGACTTCAGAAACCAGATTGATTTCTCGCAATTAAAAAAATCTGAATGTCACATAATTTGCTCCATAGCGAATTACGGCTGTTCATTGGGTGGTGGTGATCGTGCTGATTTGTTACGAGAGAAAATCTTGATGGTCGGTAGTCGGTGGCTGATTTGTTCGAGAGAATAAATCACTGGCGATGGGCGATAAGCCAGACAGGCGATAAGCTCCTCGATCTTATATCCTGTTGGACACTCAAGTATTGATGTTACTTTACTACGAAATGGGACCTGCCTTATCGTCCAACCATCAACAATGGAGCATTCTCTATTGGAAAAAGTCTACATCACCCCCCAAACTATGAGGGGTGGATCACATAACCCCTAACCTATGAAACAGTCTATATCACCCTTTGAACTTTTTAAAACCGTCAAATTACCCCCTAAAGCAAATTTGAAAAATCATAGTAAATCACAGAAAAATCATAAAATGGAAAATCCAATTGTGTTAGACTCTAAATTAGTAAATGTACACACTGAACATATAATATGGTATGTTTTAGTTCGCCAGCAAAGAATATATTTCTTTCATATTGGAGAAAACTTGGCTTTATAAAACTGCAACTTGCATTGTCACAATTTTTAACCAGGACGGCTGGAGAATATCGGTCATATGTAGTGTACACGGGTGCAAGAATATATAGAGCTTTTTGCTATTTAAATAACGCCAGGCGACCAAAACCAAGACGTGGATTATTTGATATTGTACTTCAAATGCTAGCTCTACCAACCTTAATACCGTGCACATGGATGTGATTCTCTTTTCAGTTTGAGTTCGTTGCTTTTTCTATGGTTCCACGGGCCTGCAAGAGACTATTTTTGTTCCACTTGTCAATAATGCAGTTGGTGCATATACAATGCACACTTACTCTTCGACAATTTTTTAAAGAGACAGCATTAGCTAGTTTAGATTGTGGATTAGTTAAAAAACTCTGGGTTTCCCTTTTATTTTGGGATCCCTTTTGGTAGAAGCTTCAGTAACATGGAGCCCAACATTGGCCACATCATGCATACGAGTATGTGGAGTGTTTTTCCTCCCTTTGAAGAATCAATGAATTTGGATTCTGGATTTTTTTTAAAAAAAATGATAGTACATATCATGGGACATCATATAACTAAAACTAAAACTAGAATTGGCATTTGGCAGAAGAGATAATAGATGTTGATGTTCTGAAATATTATTAATAATATGTAAAATTCGCTAAAAAGGAAGAAGCTTCTGAGCGTAGAGAAATATTTCAACTTTATATGATTCAAGGACAAACTTTCAGGCGATCAATGAAGTAGTAAATTTCTGAAGTCTTGAAACAAAAATTATACATGAATGTTCCACGTGTCCCGTTAACTCAATTGCAATTTCAACTTGAAATTAAAGAGGCCTTTTATGGTGCACAATACTACCCTATGCTACCGTTTGAAAATGACTCGTATGTAATAAAAAAGGATCTATTTTGAAGGATTCGATGGTTGAAATTAATTCTATACTACCGGTTTTCTTAGCGGTAGTATGGGTAGTATTCATGGGTAGTAATTGAACTATGAGAAATGGTTTGTTGTAATATATGAAATCAAACATATGGAATCTTTTATATAACCCCATCTCACGCTGGTTAATATATTTCGAACAAATTAACATTTTATATTTGGAGCAAATTATCATTTTACTCATAGCAAAAAACCGGTTATACTACCATACTACCGCTGGTTAGTATTGTGCACCGTAAAAAAAAACCTCAAATTAAAACCGCGTCTGTGTGATGCAGCATAGAGGGGTTGGTACTTAGAAAAAGCTGCTACACTTAGTAGGCGACGTAGGAGTTGTTCCTATCTTTGCTCCAGACAGAGCTTAATTGGCGTGTTAGTCATGTGTTCCGACAGTAATGAAACCAGACGATTGTTCAGAAACGTGATGAACCATGAATCTAAGACGAAAAGCTAGACATAGGTAGCTCTCATGGCTTCATGTTTGAGCTTGACTCCAAATTAATATCGATGAAAGGTACAAATATGGTGCAGTAGAAATTAATGTGCATGACTAGAGCCTGATGACAAGCTCAAGCTGTTAATCAGGAAAGCCCCTAATAAGCCTTTGTTTGCTTTGTTAATAAGTTCCTCAGCTTTTATTTTCGCCAAAAAAAAAGAGTATCTCAGCTTCCAATCCTTTGCAACAGTTAATCCTTAACTACTTGTGCACTGATAGCTACTTGCTAACCACCCTTTCTGTTCATAAGCATGCCATTGCCCTTATCCTCACACACACTTTATCTTTATCGTCAAAATTAAAGGACAATATCACTAAGTGAGATATCTGAAAGTCTTGATTTTTTCTTTCAGCACTGAACTTGCATGGAGGGCGAAGGGAAGGACATGGTGTCGAGATTCAAAGAGATAGGCAGTTTGGTAAGTTTTGGTATATGAACCACTCATGCATGCATGCATGGTTGATGGTTGGTAGCCATGATGCACACAAGTGACCAGGTGAGTAGGGTACATAGACCATTTGATCACGCATTCATGCTGATGAGCTAGTGCACCGGTTGGTATGAAAACACTTGAATTCATATCAAACAAAAGTGACAGCTAGGTGAGGGATTTTCATTCAAAGGAAATTAGAGAATTAAACCTAGAAGCGAGAGGAGAGCAACAATTTCACAAACTGCAAATGACGGCCAAATGGTTTCAAGTTAGCATACCAAAGAATTATTCTTTCAGCTTATAATATGTTGGTCATCCGTGAAGAATAATAATACGTTGGGTTATTTTTAGAGGATAATAATGGTATTTTGATTGGGTCAAACAAACTACACGACCTCTTCACTGGTGATATACAAGTTTACCTTACCTCAGAAAACTATGAAAACATTCATGAAACACATTATTTACTTTCAACAAAAAATGCATTTGTATATATAACCTTATATTTAACTTCTTCTGTTAGGTTTTGAACCCATCAAGTAGTAGTACACTATACAAACTGAGCTCCATGCACATATAACCAGTACCCGTTAAGTTATAATTAGTATTTGTGAGTAGAACGCAATGATATAATGAAAACGAAACCAGGACGCTTGAGTACGAGTAATAGTAATATTCACATATATATTTTTCATTAAAGAAAAGCATATCCACAGTATCACCACACTACATATAAATGTAATTTTTTTCCGGCATTTATCCCACACATGCATAGAGTGTAAAAGGGTCAACACTTCATATGCTGTTCATACATTGAGAACTCTCAGTTTGTTCGTCCATGGTAGTGTAGCAGCACGGACAAGGGAAACAAACAAATCCCCTTGTCCTTGAGCTCTGCACATGGAGCTATACTCGTCGTCTGACTCTGATCACCAAATCTCACTCCGTCCATGATGGCTGCATCGTCTGTACAATCCATCCCCTCTCTTCCGTGATCATCGCCAATAATTCCTGCTTCCTTCATGCAAAAAGAAAGAAAAAAATTAAAAAATAAATTGATGACTGTGTTTAGCCTTTTCGTGTGGGATCCCAATCAGTGAGCAAACAAGAATATTGCAGTACAGCTCGAAGGCTATATATGTTTATTTTCAAGAGAAGAAGTATTAATTTCTAACAAACCTTGGTGAGGTCCCTGATGTTGCACCTTCTTTTAGGGCTCAATTCCAGCTGTGACACAGCACTGACCTTAAAGAAGCAACCCAAAAAAGAGCCAAATTAACATCACAATATATAAGCATGCAGTCTAGCTTTAACAACAGAAATGAAGGGTAATTAATGAATAGCTTGTAAGCTTTCAACTAACCTTTGGGCTACTCACTGGGGAGCTTGCAGTATCTTCCAGTGAATCATCATGATCCAGGGCCTTGAAAGCCTTCTTAAGCTTCCTCAACCCCTTGATTCTGGCAGGCAACAGCGCGTCGGCAGGGGCGCGAGAGGCGGCATCGGAGATCATAGAATCCTCCTCATGGCTGCTTCCATCGCCATCGTCTTCTCCTTCGTCTCCGCCTTCCGTAGCGGAATAGGAATTAGCATCCTGGTGCCTCTCCTCCTCGGATAGCATAAAATCCACGAAGTAATCGGTCCAAGAGCTCTCTCCTGATTGAGCCTGCTGCCCATACAGCTAAGGACACTCCTACTGAAAGATGGGCTACTCACTAAATCCTCCATGGTTTGTGAGTAGAGTTCACAGGTAAAGCGAGAACGAAAACTGATGAAGGGTATTAGGTTCTGCTAATGTGTGTATGAATGAATGGCTTTTGGCAAAGGGATAACCACACAGCCTGGCTATATATATACAAAGGGAGGTAGGAGAGAGAGAGAGAGAGAGAGAGAGAGACGCTAGGTGCATGACATCAAGAGGAGGGGAAAGAGACAGGTAGTTGGGGTGTTGAAATCAACCGTTAGATGCACCGTTTCTGTTACAAGGACAATGAAAATATTTTTCGTGGTTTTGGGAACCACGACTACTCAGTCAGCCATACACCATACCATACGTGAGAGAATATATTGCCCTATGCAATTTCAAGCCGCGCCCCCCTCTAGCATTTGATATATTGTTCACTTTTCCGTCCCAATCTATATAACCTATATATAGTGCACCTCACTAATCATCATTAATTTTATTTTTCTCAACATACAAGTTGTCCATGTCATGTGGAAACTCACTATATCAGATGACATGCCAATATCCATTAGGATTACCTATTTATGTTTCAACTGATTTATGTGACTAATAACATTCATGTATGCAATTTATTAGTCTGAGTACCACTCTATAAAACTCTCATGATATAAATACACGGAGGATTATCATTTAAGAGTCGTTGTCTTCTACAAAATGAACATATTTTCATGTATAACATCATTAGCAAAAGAATGTTGCCATACAATCATCTTAGTGCTTCTACTTTCAAATTTACCTTAAATTTTTCTGTTTAAGAAATTCATGTAACATTTTCTAAAAAAAAGAAATTCATGTAACAACACGCGGGGTGTCACCTAGTTTTACAGGTAGTGGTTGTTGCACAATAATTAAATGAATTAAAACTAGCTAACACTACTCCACAGATCGTCAAACCATTGCTTGGTCCCTGTAGCTAGCGAACATGACCCTAAAAGCTAGAAGCATTTGTTCAATATGATTTTGATGATTCATGTCCAACATGATCATGGACTAACCAAAGTCTTGATCAATGGGACTAACCAAAGTGTTAAGGCAACACATCAACACGATACTAGGAGATAAATCTTGTGTCAAGAGTTTGCTTCCTAGCTCCTCATCCTCTCTTTACGTTTTTCACATTTCATACTTGCAATCTTTGTGTGACTTTATTTTCATAGAGATAGTACCTTGAAAGGATTGGCTATAAGTTGCAAAACTCTTTAGGCGAGGGTTTCATACTAGATCAAGACTAGTTGCATATCTAGATAACATGATCTAGTTTATGTTTCAAGCAATTGGTGGAAGCCATAGGGTTTTAGGTTTTAAATTTGACTAATTCACCCTCTCACCCTCTTAGGCTATGAGCACCGATCTGTAAGTTGCTCAACCCCCTATCACAACCAGTTTGGGAGCCTAGTGGAGGTCGACGGTGATGGCGGCCAGACTTGAAACCGGTGGTGAAGAGCTATTAAAAAACAAAAATAATCATGAACCCACCTAGAACCGCTAGAGCCCTCGTATCCCATTGTTATCGGAGAGACATAGATGGTCCATTTGGTCCACGTTGGATCCGGCTATTGCACCTACGCTCTTTGAATTTGGTCAATGTGCGCTCATCCGCCGATGGATCGAGCTGCTGCCACACCTCACCCCACGGCTGCTCCCCACTACTAGTGAGGGACAAGTGGAGAGGAGGGACAACAAACAAAGCAAAGCTAGGGAGAGGCCGACGTGTGTGGATCTGAGTGTGGGGAGGGATGGAGAGAAGGGAGATGTCGGAGGAGGATAGGCATATGAGAGGTCGGAAGGAGAGAAGGAATGAGGAGAGGGAAGGAGAGAGAGGGAGGAGGGCGGTGGGAGAGGAGGCTACGGAGGCGGGCTAGAGAGGGAGTGAAGTGGTCCCGAGGAAGGAGGCGGACACGAATCGTATTCAAAATAAATTTAATAAAAATTTTACATCCGTTTTGAGTATCATCGTAGCTTTCAATTACAATCCGGTGATGAAAATGAACATCGTCGGTTATAAAGGGTGTTGCACTCTTTTGGCTTCTAAACGGTTAATAAAGGCTGCATATGGGTCTATAGGATATAATCCTAGATAACTGGGGGTATGGACGGCATTCCGTTGATAGATCAATCAATATTTTTAGATTAAAGATAAAAATCTGGTCTCATACTGTCTACAACCCAACACCCAACACAAAACACCGAGCGCATAGGGTGCAACATCCCAACACAGGTTCAAACCACGGTTATAATAAAATGGAAGAAAACACACACAGAAATCTCCGTGAGGAAGAAACTCTAGCTTCGATTCGCTTCGACATTCCAACCGTCTTGCTCATGAATTCCAAAGTTGAAACCTCCGACCATTGACATCGCCCTTTCAAAATGCTCTCTCCTCTTCCTTGGACAGGATGGACCAGCTCTTGATCCAATACGTGCCCCTAAACATCACCGCACAATAGATTTAGATTTTGACCTTTGAAACACAACTTCATTTCTACTGATCCAAAGTGGCCAACACAAGGCAGCCACCCCGATCAGGACCAGCTTCCTTTGCTTATGCGAAAAACTTCTAAGCCAAGGACCAAAAAGATTATCTGTATTTGCAGGTCTAGAAATGCCGAAAGTAAGCATAATTGCACTCCACATTAATCTGGCCAAAGGACAATCAAAAAAGAGATGTTGTATGGTCTCTTGCTCACTACAAAAGCAACAAAGAGTGCATCCCTTTCACTGTCGCTTAGCAAGATTATATTTGGTTATGATTACACCTTTTCTAAGATACCAAAGAAAAATTTTATTTTTAAGGGGATCTTGGCCTTCCAAGAACAACAATCAAAGGGAACCCCTGTCCTCATTACCAAGTCATTATACATATTTAATTTTTACTAAAAATTCTTACTGGTCGTCCAAATGAAAATGTCCTTGCCCTCGTTAAGACGTAATGTAAGGATGCTCTCCACAAGACGTAGCCAATTGGCCCAATTGTCCCCCACTAAAGCTCTTCTAAAAGAGACATTTAGTGGCGTAGTAATTAGTACTTGGGCAACCGAAGTGTTCTTTTTTCTCCCTATGTTGTAGAGAGACGGATACTTCTTCAACAAAGGTTGATTTCCTATCCAGAGATCCCCCAAAATCTAGTCTGGGTCCTGGACCTTAAACCTGCCCCTCTCCATAACCAAACTTTTAACTTCCATTAAACCAGACCAAAAATGTGAATCCCCTTTTTCTTTTCTACTTGGGAGAGAGTTTTGTCTTTAAAGTATTTTTTCTTAAGTATGTCCTGGCATAAACCTTCTTCGTTTATTAACTTCAGAATCCATTTACTCAACAGATATTTATTTTGTATATCCAAGTCTACAATGCCTAACTCCCCAATACTTTTAGGCTTATGGAGGATACTCCATCTAGCAAGTCTATACTTCTTTTTATGTTCATCACACTGCCAGAAGAATCTTGATCTATAATAATCTAGTTTTTCAAGAACACCTTTAGGTACTGAAGAACGACATCATGAACATTGGCAAGCTAGAAAGCACCGAGTTTATTAAGACAAGTCTCCCTCCTGACAAAAGCAACTTGCCTTTCTAGCTACTAAGCTTTTTTTGAAACCTTTCCTCCACTTCCCTCCAATCTTTGTTAGAGAGCTTGCGTGGACTCATCAGGATTCCCAAATATCTGAAAGGCAATTCACCTTCTCTACAACCAAACAGCTCCACATACTCCGAGATCCTCTCATTAGTCTCCCCGAAGCAGAGCAACTCACTCTTATGGAAGTTGATCTTAAGACCTTATAACTTTTCAAAAGCACATAGTACTAATTTCAAGGTTTTGACCTTTTCTAAATCATCATCCAGAAAGAGAATTGTATCGTCCGCATACTGTAAGATGGAGAGACCATCCTCCACTAAGTGAGGGGCCAGACCATCGAAATAGCTTAAATTCTTTGCCCTCTCGATCAATCAATATAGCCTCAATATATGATGATAAGAATGCAAGTGGAGTCTGGGTACCTAATAGTGTTTTTAGTCACCTGATTAATTACGATGACTTGTCACTCTAAATCATTTCTCCTCCAAAATTATTTACGCAGAATGTTATTCTAGTCATTTTATCAATATTTTGAGTCGATCTAATGACCCAAAATATATGGGCTCTTTTACGGTGGACCCCACCACCAGTATATAGCTATTTTTGGTAATGATAAATATGTAATTTTTGCAACATCGGGCCAAAAAATAAATTTCATTTATGCCACCAATAAAAATTTGAAATGAAAATTTTTGAAAAAAAATTGTTTTTGAAATTTGAAATGAAATTTTTTGTTTTTGAAATTCGAAAAACATTTGGCCATACCACCAGAGTGAAATGAAAAATCTTGAAAAAAATCAATTTTGAAATTTGAAATGAAAATTTTCTTTTTTGAAATTTAAAACAATTTGAAATGAAATTCAAAAAATCGTTCTTGAAATTTGAAATGAAATTTTCGTTTTTGAAAATTTTGAAAAATTATTTTTGAAATATGAAATTAAAATTTTTGTTTGAAATTTGAAAAAAAATGGCCATACCACGAGAGGGAAATGAAAAAAATTCAAAATGAAAAATCATATATTTCGTTTATGCCACCGAGAAAAAACTACCAACAATACTCTCATACCACCATACCACCTATGTATACAATCCCATACCACTAGTGCTAGTTGTGGTGGTATACCATTAATCTCAACCGTCGGATCCTTCCATACTGATCATTTTCCAATAGTGGTATGAGATGGTATGGTCCACTGTAAAAAACCCCAAAATATATATAACTTGCATCCCTAAATGATGACCATCATGACCACACGTCCACACGCTGCAAGAAGCTTGCTGCGCCTGCGTTGAAATGGGATGGAAGGCGTGAGAGAACGAGGGGACGATGACGAGACTCCGGTCATGGCCTCATGGGGGCCGGGGCAGTTATCGGTTGGCCGGCGGGCAGGTCGTTCACCGTTACGACGAGCTATACTGCTACTGCTAGTAGTGACGGATGCGCACACGCATAGCGCTGCGGCGCTGCCCCTGCCCATTAGTGCGCCGCACGCACGTCTTCGTCCTTCAGAACACAATGCAAGACGATGGGTATTGTTCAGACTAAAAACAAGCAATCATTGAGACAACAGGGCTCTTATCCTACTCGTATATGCTCTTATATGTATACTCTAATCATCGGAGAATCGGTCACAGGGAAATTCCGTACCCCGGTATATATAAGAGTTGATTAAATCCAGTCCGACGGCACAATTAATAAACAAGTGCTTTCAGTGATACCACCTGTTCACTCAAAACTTGATCATACACAATTAAACAATGGAATTGGATTGGATTATACTTGTAAACCAAGGGATCTAGTTCTTTTCTTGATCGGTAGAAGGTGCTGCGGCTGTCAACGAACTTCCTCATCACCCGGGCTTCAAGCTTTAATTTGGCTGTCCACTCTCTCTTTCTTATTAGTAAGAGCTTTCTATTATTCTTTTTTTTAGAAAAAGAAGAAGCTGTATACAAAGTGGAATAGTTCCACCTGTCCTTATATCATTATTATCAAAATATTGATTGATAAACCTGTATTGATTCTCGTTAAGATATAACTAGAATTGATGTCTCTGTTGACACCGTGATGATGGTACACCCAGAGCCACAAACAAAAGATAGCGGAGGATGTGTATAGCAGCGGTAGCAGATACCCATACACTCCGTATGAGAAAAGATTGCTTGCACAGTACTCAGGCCGCACCTGATTCTGCTTTTTGCATAAACAATTAAACATTGCCAAGCGATATATCGACAACGTGCAGGCCACAACATGGATGGAGTGGTCATACGATGTGTTAACGTCTGCAGCTTTGATTGGTTCCCTATAGCTCATAGAATATTTGTCCGCCTGGCTTTTCAATTCGGCGCCACAAAAATAATAATCCCGGTCGTTCTCCGGCGGATTAAGCAACCTATATATATACACAGCAAGTTGCGCCAGAGATCTTCTGTCCACTACACTACAAGTGGTATCAAAGACATGTCGACCGCTAAATATTTCGG
Organism: Cenchrus purpureus; assembly: GCA_022644695.1. NCBI lineage: Eukaryota > Viridiplantae > Streptophyta > Magnoliopsida > Poales > Poaceae > Cenchrus > Cenchrus purpureus. The sequence continues at coordinate 117,556,929 of CP053467.1, read as the reverse complement.
GTTCATTCACAGTGCCAAAACCAAATTAAATGCACCGAACTTGAACGATTCCTTTTCTTTTTCTAAGATTTGTAAGGCACTAGTATGTATATAATCAAGAGCAGTAATTTCAGATAACCACACATCGTAATGGAACACTAGCTACATGCATTCATATAGTAACAGTGACGACGAGCCTGCTTTCATGATCACCAGCAAGGCGCAGCAACGTACGAACTACGGCATTTCGAGTGGCTACACAGGTTCCAAATTTGTAGCCTGCCTACAGGCCGGAGCGCCGGGCTGATGCATGCCGAAGTCCCGGAAGACTAATGACACGGCGATGAGCAGTTTCGGTGACATGAATGATTGGCACCCATGTGCAGCGGTTGACAAAGAACTTAACCCTGGCCGGCCTTTCAGATCGAGCTTCCATGAATATAGATAGATTGTTCAATGTTCAGGCAGCATACATACACTACTCCTGTATGGAGTCAGCGTACCATCTCCCACCTCCAGATTTTCAGCGTCGGATATGCTCTCAGCAGCAGCTGCCAAACGAACAGACATTCTCTGACAGCAAGTGAAAGAAACTGGAATAGATCGCCGTCCATGGCCACAGACAAACCAAATGCTCGTCGGAATCTCTGTCCTGGGCCTCGGCACGTGGTGTGTAGGGCTGTACGATCTCCATACTCGACGACAGTGTTCTTGAAAGAGAGATGCAGGAACATAGGACGGCGATCTTCATCTTCCATAGTAGTACTCCGTAGTTGCTAAAGCGACTGCACATAATTTGTGTTCCTTTTGCGTGGTTTAATTTGGGCCGCTCAATCATGCACACTGACAATAATTCTCAATTATTCAGGAGCTGAGGTGTTCTGAATGACTAAATCATCAAGAGATTCAGTGACGTCATAAAACAAGTAATTCTTGTCCGTCCCAAGGGAAATGAACCCGTGACATTTTTCTATAACTTTTTGAAATTTTTTATAGAAGGGGACGCCAATCGTGATGAGGTATAACTTTTTTTTTTGTATAGAATCGGGTCTGGAATTGTGAGTTTTCAGCTCCAGACTGCACTGCAAGTCTGCAACAGATCAAAATCCATGTTCAGATCTTTTGAACGCTGGTGTCTGGATCATACCTGATCATCAGAGTATATGGTTCACAGCTTCTGCACATGGCTTTTGTTTCCAGCAAGATAGCAAGAACGATGATTATGCCGTTGAAAGATTATGCCGGAATAGGATGCACTTTGGAGGACACAATCAATCGAAGTTTAGCCTCTTCTGGCTGGGAGACCTTTTGACATTTCAGAGGCAGGTCATGCAGAGTCTTCCCTAACCAGCTTGTTGAAGGGGCGGATAATACAATAAGGGCCCCATGTTAGGCAGGTCATGGCACAAAGGGATCATTGACTTGTTAAGCCTGGCATATTTTACTCCTGCCAGCACACCTGCCATGAATTTCTACAAAGAATTTCAAGCAGGGAAAGATGATGGACAAGATTCAACGTATACCAAACTGCAACCAAAGGTAGCAGAAGTCAAAATTCTGCATTAGTATAGGGAGAAGGAAGGTACTGGGTACAGGTATATAGGGTATTGGGGTGGACGAAAATTTTAGTTGATGAATGTGCTTGCTAGCTTAGCATGCAGTTTAATTTCGTCAGGGCGGTCCTGTTTAGTTCCCAAATATTTCACCAACTATCTGTCACATCAATCTCCAGACACTAATTAGGAGTATTAAATGTGGATCAATGACAAAGTCACAAAACCCATTCCACAACTCCTACCTTAATTTTCGAGACGAATCTAACGAGCTCATCCATGTAATTAGTTTTGTAAGTAGTCTACATTTATTACCTTAATAGATCTCGAAAACGGCTCCCAAATTTTTCACTCCATGAACTAAACAGGGCCGATGGCAATATATTCTGCTGTGATGCGCTGTGTTTCTTATCGTTATCCCTGCTAGCTAAGCTACCTAGGTGGGATCCTTAGCTGTAGTCTATTGTTGCACGTCCCTGTGGAATCTTAACTGAGTGCTGGATTTAACAATCAGGTGTCTTGTCCATGTTTTTAAGCCCCAGTGCCAACCGGCAACCATGAGCTATTATTAAACGTGGATACTAAGTAGGAGTATTAAATGTGGATTAATGACAAAATTTATTTCACAACTCTTCTAATTTTTCAAAACGCATCTAACGAGTCTAATTATATTACGATTAGACGATGTCGTGCTACAGTAAACAATCTCTAATGATGAATCAACTAGTCTTAATGAATTTGTCTTGCGATTTTCCATCCATTCATGTAATTAGTTTTTGTAATTAGTCTATATTTAATACTCCTAATCAGGGTTCACATTACTGATCCGGGACCGGATACCACCGGCCACCGGTTACAATTAACCGAACCGGTAGGAACGGTTACTGGTAAAAACCGGTCGAATTCAAATTTTCAAATTTAAACGCTAGTTCAGTCGGTAGCCGACCGACCGATAATAGCGGTTAGCCGGTCGGTTGCAAATCAAAAATGTAGTTCAATCGGTACCCACCGGTTGACCGGTCGGTAAGATCGGTTAACCGACCGGTAATAGCGGTTAGCCGGTCGGTTTCGAATAAAAAAAATTGGCATGTTTTCAATAAAAATTGAAAAATAAAAGAAAAATTCGTAAAAATACTTCAAGATGCGTATAATCTAACGATGTCAATTTTTTCAAATATTAGTCCATTTAATATTTTTTGCGGCATTAGAAGTTGAACCGGTCGAATTTTTTCTTTTTCTTTTTCTGTTGAACTTCCAATGCCCACAAAAATACTAAATGCACTCATATTTGAAAAATTTTGACACCATTGAATCTTGAAGTATTTTTAGGATTTTTTTATATTTTTTCATTTTTTTGAATTTAAATTTGAATTTTTAAACCGGACCGGTAGGAACCGGCCGGTACCGCTACTGGTCCGGACTGGTTTTACCGGTTACCACGGTTTTCCGGTCGGTTCCCACCGGTAATTAAAACCCTGCTCCTGATAGAATTTAAAAGGGGACTCTAAAAATTTATCCAAAGTTTTCTACCGAGCTAAACACGCCATCGTTTCTGCGCTCCGGTGAACTCCCAACTGTTGCTATGCAGTTTCAGAATAGTGTCATAGCTCATGTTATTTTGCATATTTGATATTTCCCATCATACTCTTATACTACTCATACTATCTAAGCATATTACTCATACTACAGTAAAAAAACCAGTAATATAGAATTAATCTCAACCGTCAGATCTTTATATATATGTTTTTTTTTAATTTTATTGCATACGAGTCCACATAGAAGAGAGGCGGCCGATGACCGGGTAGAAAAAAAATACAAGATGGGCACAGAACTCCGAAGTCATAGCGTGTTTTAGAAGTTTCAAAAAAAAAATAGCGTGTTTTAGGGACACGAAAAAACCACAGCTAGCGCAGTCGTTTCTCCAGATGGGAAGCACAACACATGAGCCCAACAGCACTCTCTGTCTCTGGCCGTGAACCGAGTGTATATCAGCGCGCTGATCAGATCAGTTCTTGTTTGAAAGAAGCTGTGCAAGTTTTTTGAGCACATGTGTGGACACAGCACCGGCCGTACGGGAGTCATCGTGTAGATACTTTGCTGATAATGCTAATCGTCCAGAAAACCCGTGCCAGAATTCGCCATGGGTCGTCGGAGTGCCGCCCGGTACGATCGAACAAGGGCGGCGGGCACATGCGTGGAGAATCTTGAGAGACCCATCCCAACTTGAATGCGCCACCAGCAAAAGGTGGTCCAATAACAAAGAGCGCGTGTCGGCAGTTTGTAGCAAGCAGAACGAGCTGTACCGGCTTAGTTTTTGGCAGTTTGTAGAGCATATATAGGATTTCCCGAGATCGGCTGCGGCATAAGCGGACCGTGCGTGGTTGATACAGCGGTGTAAATATTTCTTCAGTATTTGGGCCAAATTAACGACGACGGGCTTGATCCATCGTTCGGCCCATCGGTTCTAAAGATCGGGCCTCTTTCTTGTAGCCGGACTCGTGGGCCGGAAGGGCAAAGCCCAACCATCGCATGCGGTGGTAGGCCAGCGATGGAGGCTGTCGGCCTGCACGCCGGGGCATATCTCCGTACTAGGCGGTAGCACTCGCACACTTGGCTTCGTGGTCGTACACATCGTGTGGTGGAGTGGAGGTGGCCGCTCTGCCGAGACCGGCGTCCGTCCGCGCCCGGGAAGCCAACAAAACCCTGCGCAGCGACAGCACCGCATGGAGTTTGGGACGAAGGATCGAGGAGGGCTGGAGGGCACGCGCGCGAGGCGAGGGCTTGCCCAGCTGCCCGCTGGCTCACTGGCTCCAGAGTGAAGGACGACGCCTTTCCAGCCACGCTACAGCCAGGGTCCACGATCGTCGCGCGCGCAACCACGTGAGCGAGACGAACGGACGGCCGACGTCGCCGACCGCAGAGCAACGGATCGGAGCATATGGCAGGCCCCGCGAGCGTTTATTTGGCCAGTGTTTGTTGCGCCAGTGCCACTGCCGTCTGCATGCACTGCACCGGCCGGTCGGACGAAAGAATTTTTTTTTTAAAGTTCATAGACATTAAGGAGGTGTCATGCATCCAGTGTTCCGACGTGTACGATCAATCAGCAAGCTGCGGAAAGCCAGCCAGCCGGACTGGCCCTTAGCTTCCAAAAGTTACCAAAATTTTCGCATTGCACACCGTGTTACTTCTCACAATATGTTTCTCAATCCAAAAATTTTATCAGTTTCACCAACTAAGCAGGTTCTGAATGATCTGATCAACCGGCGTACCCCCCATCCCATCATGATGCCATGCATATGGAGCGAACGCCACGCCACTCGCTGACGCTGACACAGATCGGAGCTAGCGCGCGGGAACCTGCCGCATGCATCTCCACACTCTTTTCTGTGCCAGAGAAATCTTTTTTTTTTTCTGAAACGAATGCAGAGAAATCTTGAACCGCTATATATGTAAGTTGAACTCCTTTTCTTTTCTTTCGTTTTCAAATTCAAGAAGAAGCACGCATGCCACGACTTGAGACCACCAGAGAACGCGCTTCTTCTTAATTATTTTCCCTAGCTGTTTGTATGTACGTTTGTTTTTAGGGAACTGCTATCCGAGCGCTAGCGTCGGACACATCCGTTGCGTCGGTTGTCATCGGTTCGGCGTACTGTAGCCGTACGATTAATTAAAAAAATCCCACCCCAAATCCCATCGCAACATAAGTCAAAAAATCTCATCCCACCGCGACATCGAGACCAACATGAGACTATCAGAAAAAAATCCACCGCAACATCAGTGTTTGTTTCATGCAATGTTTGCTAATCGTGATGAAAAACAGCTAAAACATAGATAAAAACAGCTGAAACATTTCATCATGCATCCGAAACATCAAAAGCAACACGCTTCAGGAAAACCGATGCAACGCTCAGAAAGAAGCGCGTTGCAACATTTCAGAACATAGTCTTGCAACATTCAGAACATACATTTGCGACATTCGTGTAAGACCACTGCAACATATGCAACATTTGGTTCGGTTTTTGCAACATTCAGAACATACTCTTGCAACATTCAGAACATACACTTGCGACATTCGTGTAAGACCACTGCAACATATGCAACATTTGGTCTGGCTTTTGCAACATTCCTATGACACACTTGAAACATTCGATTGCAACATCGGGAACATTTTGAAACATAAGATTGCAACATGTCTTGTTAATGGAGAAGCTCCTCCGGTGACCATCATCTAGAAAAGCGGTGGAAGGAGGAAGGAGAGCTTAAGGCGGCTCGTTTCCGCGGGCGATGCTCCTCCTCCGTAGCCGAAGCATCTCCTCCGCTGGCTTGCCCTCCCACCTGGCCGGTGACGCGAGCCGAGCGGTATCGACCATACACACGGGTACCCATACAAGGAAGAATACGAACTCATACCATAACCTTGTAATCCTATTAGACTGCACTATGTAATCCTACTAGGACTCCTATATTGTAACCGACTAGGAACCCTACCGGACTATATAAAGGAGGGTCGTATCTAGGGAGGACAGTGCCAACACCTCAAGGTGAATCCCAACCCTCCGAGGAACACCCACGCAAGGCGCCATACATGATACTCGGCCATTTGGCACGAGCACGATGGGCCGGCGCGAGCACGTCCGAAAAACACGACACGAGCACGACACGACACGATGTCGAGTAGTGCGATGCGTGCACTAGACGATGTAGTGCGCGTTCTGGCCGCCATTAGGGTCTGGAGTGCACGCGCATCTACACGATTAATAGGTGTACCTGCAGGTGGCCCGTTAAATTCGGCTGCTAAAGCCCATATACTACCCTAGTATATAAACAACTTCCCAAATACTCCAACCCTAACCTCCCATCCCCACCCCGGATGTCGCCGCGCCTACCCCCGGCCCTCCACCCTCCTCGTCGGCCGTCAGCCTCGGCCTCCTCCGCCTCTATCCTTCCCGCCGGCCCCTCCGACCATCACGCCGCCGCCGCCGCGCCGACGGTCCCCTCCACTACGGCCGCGCCGCCTCTCCATCTCGCCTCGCGGGCACGTAGCTCGGGCCGTCGCCTCCGCCGCCATGGGGCAAGATCCGGCGGCGCCGGCTTTCTCTTCACCTCGGCCATGCGCGGCCACCATCACTGCTGCGTGCCACGGGCGGCACGGAGGACCACCGTCATTGCTGGCACGACGACTGCGCACGCTGAGGCCTCAAGGCCGTGCGTTCGCCATTTCCAGACGGCGCACTGAGCCAGCCCAAGACGGCGGCCGCCGTGCCTCACCGCGTCCTGGCTCGCCGCCCGCGCGTCTGCAGGGACCGCGGCCCGCTTGGCCACCCATAAAGGGCGTAGGGTCCGCCTTCGCCGCCCGAACTCAGATAATGTCTCGTGTCCTCGCAAGCATACCTTCGAAGTTCCGTGTCCCATGATCCTCCATCAAGACAATCTACTACCATAAATTTCTTGAGGCTCACATTAAAACATCGACATACCGACGCGCGTAGGAAGATCGTCAAGATCATTAAGCGAATTCGAAAGACATCAACAAAGATCAATCTACTCAGCGCGCGGTCGTTGTATTTGGCAACTCGACGAGTCCCTGTTTACGCGGAATCAATTTCGTGCTCTGTCCACATCAAGCAACAACGACACGGAGCCGCCGAGTTCAAGACGATTTCGGTTGCCTGCTCACTTGTCAAGACCTGTAGCGGCGTCCACGTATCAGGCAAAAAACAGCTTGTGACCTCAATCTGCAACAACGAGCTTGGGTCCAGTACGGAGTTCGAAGTGAAGTCTGACTACTCCACTCTACATCCGACCACAGCTCAAGTCTGAAAAAGAGCAAAAAATCAAGCTGCTGCTCCTGCACGTGCGTTTGGAAAAATTCAACTCAGCTACTCGTACACAACTCGGAGGTGCAATTCAGCTACTCGTACACGCAAGGCAACAAAAAATTCAATTCCCTTAGTTTTGCTACGCGCACACACAAGGCTACCACAAGACCTCCGAGCTGCTCAAGTTCTTTGCTTGGAGCACACCAAAATGTACACACCCCGAGCTACATCTACCTCGCCGTTGACTACCTCAACTACTCGTCGTCTGGTTGCACCGGCTACTACGCTTATGCCGCAACCGACACGCCGCTCGCCGCCGACTTCCGGTCAGACTTTCGCCGCCGTGCGCCCGGCTACTGCCTCGCGGCCGACTACTCATCGCCTCGTTGCACCGGCCCATCGCGCCTATGCTTGCATCCGACGCCGCCGCCGCCGCCGACTTCCGCTTGCCCATTACATTGGCTCGCCAGGCGCCCGGCTCACTTCATCTCGTGGCCGTCTGCACGCCTACTGACTTACTGCGGCACCGCCTCGACATCGCCTTGCGGCCACATCAACTCATCGTGGACTACTTTACTCTCTTCTTGGCTAGTTTCTACTAGAAAACTAGTCGAGAATGGTTTCTACGCCTCCACAACTAGTCGGACCCGCCCTCCGACTAGTCGACTCACAACACTCGTCCCACGAGTTCATTCAAAACCCGCTCATGAGTACAAGCCGACGGTCGCATCTCCGCACCGCTCTTGCGGTATCAAGAAGTCATTTATTTTAAATGATTACTTTTTCTTCTCTTTGGCTTGTTTTGCGCATGATGGACAACTCGCCAAGGACTACTTATCGGTATACGCTTCTCAACGGATTTTTTCACAAGAGCTACACTATGCCGACTACTCTTGAGACATATCAACAAGTCACCACGAGCTCACTCCATCAACTCGGGGGCTTTCCCAAGAAGGCAACTTCTAAAGTCGGCTCACAAGCGGCAATCTAAAGTCGACTTACCCAAGTTGCATCTCAAAGTCGACTTACTCAAGTCGCATTTACAAAGTCCATTCTAAATGGCATAAAGTCAACCTCAAAAGTCCGCGGCACAAAAGTCGACTTACTCAAGTCGCATTCTTAAAGTCCACTCCGTGGCAATCTAAAAGTCGACTCTTGCACCTTCACACCGGCGCGCATCTGCGTGTGTAAGCTTCGATGAAACATAGCTGTAAGTGGCCCTCGCGTCCTGGCAACGATGGTATCTAGCTGCACGCGGTCTTCACTCTTCATGGGTCTGAAACGCATGGCCCTAAGTACTCTCGCCTCGCCCAACTTACCACGGGTCTCCACATCACTACCGATCCATACTCTAAGGCCTCCCTGCACCATCCGATCCTTACTCCGGGTTCTTGCTTCTATGCCGACCCCAGGCTGTAAGTAATTCTCAGGTCCAGACGATTACCTAGCTGTATCTGATTTTCTGATCCACGCGACTACTCAGCTGTAAACAGCTTTTGGGTTTGAGCTACACTCTCAACAGACAGCTACGGTTGTCACCACTCGTAGGGGATCAAGATAATCCTCTCGCAGTTTGGATGTATCTTCTCGTAGCTTTCACCGCGAGCACCGTAGGGGCTTCATCAACCCTCTCCAGTCTCATTCTCATGCGACCTCGAGGGAGTCATGATAACTCTCTCCAGACGATCCTGTATCGTATAGGGCAAGAAGTGGCACATGCTGTCCATGTCTCTATTTTCAATAAGAGGCTTCGGCCTAGAGTAACACCCTTCTGGTAGGGTCTCAGTGGAACTCTCATACAAGTTGCTACTACCAAGGATGAATTCATCACACTTTGTCCCTCACGGTCTTACTCGTTTCTTGAACATTCTTGCAGTACTCTCTCACTAGGCTCATAGCCCTCAGAGGTACTTAAGACATTGTCAACTCAGACAATGTGCTTATCCACAACAAAGCCTTTTTCACTGCTTTCTGACTAAGGTGTTCAACTCGTTGTGAATAAGTTCCTTTCGAGTATTCTCTCACTAGACTCATAGCCTCAGAGATACTTAAAACACTATTACTCGATAGTGTATCCAAACATTGTTCTCGATGCAATGTGTTTTTCGACGGGCTCCCGGGAGGCAAAACAATTCGCTTTTTCCGTTTTTAATTCGCTTTTTACCTTAACGTGCTTTTTGGCTTTTGACTTTGTGTTTGGGTTTCATTCTTGGCTCGAAGTACTCAAAGTCATTCACATGTGACATAAAGTCGACTTACTCAAGTCGCATTCTAAAGTCTGCCCCGCGCAGCACAAAGTCGACTTCGGTCGCATTTCAAAGTCTGCGCCGCGATAAAGTCGACTTACTCAAGTCGCATTCTAAAGTTCCGCTCCGAAGACAAAGTCGACTTCGAGCAGATTTTAAAGTCTGCTCACGCAGACAAAGTCGACATAGGTCGATTTCAAAGTCTCCGCTCCAAGAAGCATAAAGTCGACTTACTCAAGTCGCATAAAGTTCGCCTCGCGAAAGACAAAGTCAACTTACTCAAGTCGCATTCTAAAAGTCTGCGCTCGCGCAAAGACAAAGTCGACTTACTCAAGTCGCATTTCTAAGTCGACTACTCTAGTCGCATCACAAAGTCGACTACTCTAGTCGCATTCTAAAGTCCGCTCGACGGCAATCTAAAAGTCGACTTGATGCCGCATCTAAAGTCCGTTCTGACGGCGTAAAGTCGACTACGGTCCCATCTAAAGTCCGCTCTGACGGCAACATTGCCACTCGAAGACAACTCGAGTAGTCTATGCTACATCTCAAGTACAATGGCTTCACGCCAAATTACTACTCGTAGACAACTTCAAAGATGTCTGCTTCTTCATTGGGGCTCAACTCCAATTACTACCGACGTGGCTCATATAGCTCACTTGGTTCAGAATCTCGGGTGGACGCTACAAGAGTACTCACCGATAGCTTTATGAACTGAAGACCCTTGGATTGATCATTTAATCACTTTAAGGCTCGGGGGCTACCATGCTACAACCATCAACCTCTTTTTTCAAGACGGAAGATGCAGATTCTAGATTGACCATCGACTTGATTCTTTGATTCAAACTCGTGACTCGGGGCTACACTCCATATGGAGTGCGATTTTTGCAAATCGCACCTCCATATAAATCAAGACATCAAGACAAGATAGGTATTTTTCGGAGACTTTCTGGGTTAGAACTCAGGGACGCCTGGGAACTACTCGGGGATGATTCAAAAGTACTCATAGATGAACTAGAGCACATTCCACTCTTTCGGAAATTCAAGTACTATTGAAGACTTGACTAGTAGTACGAGACGATCGAAACTACTCGACGAAACTTCAAGACTACTCGAACTTGCTGCTCAAGACTACAAAGTGCTCGGGGGCTTGTCGACCATACACCCCTGGGTACCCATACAAGGAAGAATACGAACTCATACCATAAATCCTTGTAATCCTATTAGGACTCGTACCATGTAATCCTACTAGGACTCCTATATTGTAACCGACTAGGAACCCGCCCCCTGAACTATATAAAGGAGGGCCGGGTATCTAGGAGGACAGCCAACACCTCAAGGTGAATCCCAACCTCCGGAACACCCAAGCGCCAGGCGCCATACATGATACTCCAAACAGACGTAGGGTCCGCTTACTCCGCGGCCCGAACTTGTATAATCGTGTCCCGTGTCCTCGAGATACATTCGAGTTCCAGGTCTGGCGATCCTCCACCGCACAATCTACTACCTCGGGTACCCCCTTGGTAGGCTCAGTGGCCAAAACATCGACACGGCCGACCCTGCTCGAGCGATCGCGCCATCGACGGCGCGGGGGGTAAAGGCGCCACCGCCTCTGGGCAAGCCGCCGCCATCTTCGATTCGCGCGTCCTAAGCTTCGCCGTCGACATCTGGACGAGTTGCCGCCGCCGCCCGTTGACCAGCGCCGCTTGCTCCACCTACTACCGTCGTGTCCCGATTTGTGAGCTCTGCCGCCAGATCCGAGCCATGGGGTGGGAGAGGAGCCCCGTCGGCCGCCGGATCTCTGCCGGGGAGGTGCGCCGCCTCCGGGGTAGGCCGCGCCGCCGCCGGGTGGAGGTCCCGATCCGCGCCCGCCGCCAGATCCGGGCCATGGGGTGGGAGAGGAGCCCGGCCGGCCGCCGGATCTTGACCGGGGAGGTGCGCCGCCGCCAGGGTAGGCCGCGCCGCCACCGGGTCGCGATGGAGCACGGGAGAGGAAAAATGAGGAAAGGAGGTGAATGAGAGAGAAGGTAGAGAAAGATGAGCCCATATAAATTAAAACGCAAAGCGGTGGGTGGTGGGCGGCGTCCGACGCTGCGTCGGACGCCGATTCGAGCATTTCCGTATTTCCCCATTCAGTAACAAAAACTTCAGCAAAACTTTTGCCTGCCGTCCGTTATAAAAGAAGAATCACGAGAGTGGTTTTGGACCGAAGCTAGCTAGCTAGGTGAAGCGACGCTCATCGCTGCTCGATAACTCGCGATCGATCCATGGAAACACCCACGCGCGTATCACGTGTGAATCAATCTTATTCTAGTATTTGTTTTCTTTTCTCATCAAGGAAGAAACATAACATGGTGAATAAACGTCACACCAGCAAAGATCGCGCCCGGAGTTGCCGGTAAATATTGTTCATTCCCTTCCCCAAAACCAATTGCCGGTAAAGATCGGTTCGAAAATATGCATGCACCCATAGCGTATGGCTCCTGATGCTTTCAGGCGTTCAATCATTGGTCACCAACTCACGACGATCCCCGGAAGAAATAATGCCGTCGACTTGATATAGTCGATCGGGAGAAAATATCAATGTAACCCGCACCCAACTGATCACCACTCTTTCGACGACAAAGATTGACGCAGAAACAAGCGTCGTAGAAAAAAAAGAAGGGTGTATATTTGGAGTTTTTGGCATGGGCCGTCGAGCGAGCGAGAAAAATTCTCAAACCGTACATAAATCTCACTCACTCGTTTCGCGCGCTAAAGAAAATACTACTCCTGAAACAGAAACACGTAGATCACGAGTGATCTTGGACGCACTTGACACTCCTCGAGTCCGGCCGGCGGCGTAGAGGCGCTCCATGCCTGACGGCCACAAAAATTCTGCCAGCTAGTTCGCCGGCCGTCAGCACGCGTACCGTGTGCACCACCACCGCACCCACTTCCCCCGAAACCGATCGCCGATCTGGCGACAGAGATCGATCGATCGAGGCCGGGACACGCGCGTCGCGTCGCGTCGCGTCGCGTCGCGGGAAAAATCTCGCCGGAACGGCCCCGGCGGCTGGCCCCGCGCACGTGGCCGCGGATCGCCACCAACGGCGGGCAGCGCGCGCCGTGCCGGTCCCGCGGGCCCTGCCACGCGGGGCCGCGAGCGCCCTCCGCCGCGAAACGCGTATCCCCCCGCCCACCACCGCGTGCGCGGCGGGGACCGACCGCGCACTGGCCGATCGACGGTCACGCTTCACGAGGAAGCCCCAGGTCCCGCGGGAAGATGGCTGGACGACAGCGGCGGACCCGGCCGGCCGACAGGAGGGAGGGGGCCCGCGACGGCGACACGCGGGCGCGCGCGCGCCGTCAGCTGGCCCGGCCCGATCGGTCGCCGGCCGTCCGGCGCGCGAGTGAGATCGCGCCGTTGCCGCGCGGTGATGAGCCGGTGACAGCTTGCCTTGGCGACTGGAGGTGCTAGCGAGGGAGCGCTCTGATCGCGCGCGCCCCGGCCCGGCCTCTCAGCTCGTTCGTCAGACGAGACGAGCACGAGCAGCTAGCGCCCCCTCCCCGCCTCCCCGGGCCAGATTCTGGTGGTCGTTGCATGCAGGGACGCCGCCGCCATGGAATGGAATGCTACCTGCTGCTGAGTGCTGACTAGTCTCTGCTAGTGTCATTCTCCTTGGAAAAGGTGATGTGTACATCTGGGGGTCTGACATATATATCAAAGAAAAATCTACGTGTTTTAAATATGACAATCAGCCGCGAGTTTGTGTAAATGTTGCGCAAAAATGAATATATTATGCTCTTGGAAGTCTACCACATGGTCAGAATCGGGGAAAATCCCTTTGGCATATGCTGCAAGCTCTGCATGCTGCAGGCATATGCAGCCAAATTAAGCCGCGTTATACTCTCAGTAACCGTCTACGTACTATTCTGGCACACAACAAGTTCTCCGAAGATACTAGGAAATTTCTGCTGTCAATTTTAGACGTGTGTAGGACAGTTGGTAAATTTTGTTCGGATTTGACGCAACTCAAAATCAACATAAAAACACGGGAAATCACACGTGAAAAAAGTAGCCAGCTATCACTGTTATGAAAATGAGAAAATTGTGTTGAGCTATTTCAACGTAATAACGTACTACTGTAATGAAAGCTAGCGACTTACATTTGTACAAAACTACGAAGATAATTTTGTAAGAAATAGGATTAGATGTGCCTGTGATGACATTTATTTTGATAAAATTATAAATAAATAATTCCATTGCATAAAATAATTTCATATCCAAGGAAAGTATTGCCATGTTTAATTAACGTTCCTCTATTGTTCACATGCTTCACACTAAAATCGTGTGCTATTGGTAACATTGTTTTGTAACCAGTCGAATCTTATGGTACTTCTGACTAGGATAGTAGTAGGGGCGATATATGATGTGATGACATCTGAATCTGGTCTATATACTCTTCTACATTTTTTCATTTTCTCATATGCATCATTGAATTATAAAGATTGAGGCGACTAGCTAGATAACAAATTATTCCAGCATGTTCTCGTAAGGAAAATTTGAATGCAAAGAAGCACAATAAAATGTATATGCTCTTGGAGTTCAAGAAAATTTCAGTGATGAAAAAATATCTAAGGCGACGGTTCGATCATCTCCAACATATACCACTACCTCCCACTATTGTTTTCTCTCATGCATGCTCCTTGAGCTTAACCATGACGTGAACACGACATCTCTATAATTGACGATTTTTCGTAATGTGCTCATCACTGCTGATGCCGCCTTTACCCTACCTCGCACACCGCTATTCCTATGCCGTTGGTGAAATTGTGGCCTTGTGGTTGTGGGCACACCTCCCGCCACCACCAGATCGTGGACATGCTCCAAGCTTTTTTTTTAAAAAAAACATTGACGAAAAATGCGGAAAGGAAAGAAGTTGGAAATATGAAAAACCCCGGGGTGAAAAAGAAAAGATCGGCGGAAGAAGAGGCATGAGGCATCGAATTCCGAAACCGCCTCCCTTCTCCTTCGCGCGCTCCCTATAAATACCTTCCTCGCTACCATTCCCCTCGGCATCAGACTCTCACACACCACACACGCACAACCGCCGCCGCAGCAGCCGCAGGCGCCTCTCTGCCACCCCTCCGACAAGAACCCGAGAACTCGCCATCCTACCCCCTCCGCCACAATGCTGACCGCCGCCGCCGCGTCCGTCAAGCCCTCAGCGGCCGTGGCCGCCAGTGCGAAACCGGCATTCAAGCCCCTCCACCTCCCTCCCTCCTTCCCGCCGGTTCCTCCGGCCTCTCCATCTCCGTCTCCACGCGGCCGCTGTACCGACAGGAGCGTGTCCTCGCGACCGTAGCAGCGGCTGCGGCGGCGGGCGGCCGCAGCGACCGCGCCTCGTCCCCGGCGCCGCCGGCCGCCACCGCGGACGGCGCCCGGCCGGTGGTCGAGGTCGCCGCGCCGGCGGAGACCGCGCGGCGCGCCAAGATCGGGGTCTACTTCGCCACGTGGTGGGCGCTCAACGTGATCTTCAACATCTACAACAAGAAGGTGCTCAACGCGTTTTACCCGTGGCTCACGTCGACGCTCTCCCTCGCCGCCGGCTCCGCCATCATGCTCGCGTCCTGGGCCACCAGGATCGCCGAGCCGCCCCAAACCGACCTCGATTTCTGGAAGGCGCTCTCTCCGGTGAGTGGCAGCACAGCCTTCCTTCTCGATGCGCTCTGTTCTTGCGAGATCTCCTCGTTCCTGACGCGAGACACATGTCGAGCAGGTTGCGATCGCCCACACGATCGGGCACGTCGCGGCGACGGTGAGCATGGCCAAGGTGGCCGTGTCGTTCACGCACATCATCAAGAGCGGCGAACCGGCGTTCAGCGTGCTCGTCTCCAGGTTCTTCCTCGGCGAGCACTTCCCGGCGCCGGTCTACTTCTCCCTCCTCCCCATCATCGGCGGATGCGCCCTCGCCGCCATCACCGAGCTCAATTTCAACATGGTTGGTGAGTGACTTGCGAATCCCCATATCCTAAATCTCGGAGATACTTGTGGCAGATACACGAGAAATACCACAAAAAGGGATTCCATCTTCAGATTATCCGTAGATAGTTTTGACTTTTAAGAACCGCATATTCATTTTAGCACCAATCAAGGGAAAAAAGAGTTTTTGTGGTAGATTTCCACCTGATTGTCGCTATTGCGAAATTTGTCAGACATGCATTCACATTCTGAAGTCTGAACAGGATCATTTGAACAAGAAAAAGAAATATACTGAATCGATTGTCTTGTCCGACCCACACTGTAGGGTTCATGGGGGCGATGATCTCCAACCTCGCATTCGTCGTCCGGACCATCTTCTCGAAGAAGGGGATGAAGGGCAAGTCGGTCAGCGGGATGAACTACTACGCCTGCCTCTCCATTATGTCCCTGGTGATCCTCCTCCCTTTCGCCATCGCCATGGAGGGGCCCAAGGTGTGGGCAGCTGGCTGGCAGAAAGCAGTCGCCGAGATCGGTCCCAATTTCGTCTGGTATGCTCACATGCTCCTTGGACTACTCAAGCACCATTGCACTCTCACAACTGACATGCCGTTTGAGAATTTTGTGTCCATACGGAATTCTAATGTCTAGTCTGTTTGGAAACAAGTGCACGAAACACTGCACCTTAATTACCTAATAAGATACCTCAGAATTCAGAAATGCCACAAGGTTGAAGAAACAACCTAGAGTATGATCTATTGATCCATATCATATAAAAGGTAGTATACTGTTAGTATTGCCTCCCAAAAAGTGCACTTTCTTGTGTAGTGACAGAGCATGGTAGCGAGTTATGAATTCTCTGGTCTACAATCTTCTGCTCATTCTGATATACAGAAAAAGAAAAGAAAAATCATTACATTGATATTTCTATGATAATTCAGTTTGATCCATGTGGCTAAGAATTCTTGTGTGGATGTAGGTGGGTTGCGGCGCAGAGCGTGTTCTACCACCTGTACAACCAAGTATCCTACATGTCGTTGGATGAGATCTCGCCGCTGACATTCAGCATCGGCAACACAATGAAGAGGATTTCCGTCATCGTCGCGTCCATCATCATCTTCCAAACGCCCGTTCAACCCATCAACGCGCTCGGAGCCGCCATCGCCATTCTCGGAACCTTCATCTACTCTCAGGTAAATTCACCACGTTTGTTTTCAATTCAACGCGGCTAGGTAGACAAGTATCAATTGAAATCTGAATTCTGACGAAAACATCCAAACATTGCAGGCAAAGCAGTAAGTTGCCTTGGAATCTAGATGGTCTCAACTTCACCGTGGATCGAACTCGGTGCTCGATGCCTCGATCATAACAATATCTAAGGACCCCTTGTATAATATTTTTAGATCCTCTTTTTTTGTATTTTCTTTTCTAGTATAGACTAGCTACCAGTTTTCCTGAGCTGCTCATTTCTTTGTGCTTTCACCATGACTATGATGATGTAGAGAGAGATGTATTCATCTAAATAAAGGTACCGGATTTTTTTCCCTCTTGGCGCTTTTGTTGCCTCCTAAAGTCCTAATGCTGCGGTCCAAAATAACTAGTGGTTCAGAATGCATCAGGCTACCCATTGCATTGCATCTGTCATGCACCCATGTTTCCCAAGGCCGACAGCAGCAGCCGCGACCCGCCCCCGCTCTTGTTCTCTTGCTGGTGACAGGTACAGGGCAAATTGCAATTTGCACACTGAGATCTTCGCGACGGATTCAGCATTGGAGCGTAGCTGATCTTGCTGTGGTCCCCGGGTCAGCCATACTTGGTTGCTCGGCCTATGAGGCTGCTGATATGCCATTATCGAAGTCGGCATATATCCCTGTTCTCGATCCAAAGATCAACCTTGTGCTGCTCTAAAAGCCGTTGCATTTTGGTTTGGAATTCAGACGTTTCTTTCATGCTTTTTCAAGAAGATCGTCCAGATGGTGCTCTTTTGATGATGGCTACTTCTTGTAAATGCGGATATGGCTAAAAATATAAACATCATATATTTACAGTAGTGAAGAAAAATGTCAGCGAGTTGTATAGGAAGATTTGGAGGCAGAAGGGGGGAGATACACGGATACTTACGATTACGAAACTAATTTTAGTAGAAATAACCACTGTCATTCTAAAATGGTCACCGTAAAAATAAAATTATGTAAAAAAAGAACCGAATAATTTCAAGAAGAGACTCCAACATATCAAACAAACAAGTGAGTCTACCATGGTATGGTACCTTTGGCCGAACCTGATGCAGACATGCAAACAGTGTCTCTGAAGCAGCTCTAGGCGATTTGAAAGGCCGAGGATACAATTTCGTGTTCTTTTAAAATGTCAAAAGCCCCAAATTGGCCAGGATTTGTAGCGATGGAAAAGCCGTTTACAACAACTAGAAGGCCGTTTTACTGCTCTACTACGGGTGTGTTTAGATCCCAAAATTATGATGCAAATTTCTGAGATTTTGCACAGATTTTGAGTAAAGATCGTTCGAACTAAAAGATCAGAAGACTTTTCGTTTGTTTGTGATAAATATTGTCTACCATGGCTAACTAGCTCAAAAGATTCGCCTCAAAGTACATACAAACTGTGTAATTAGTTTTGATTTCATCTACATTTAGATTATGCTGTGTCGGCATTTTTGATGCGATGTTTGATGTGATGGGAAATTTTCTTTTTGCATAGTATATTTTGGGGGAAGTTTGAGCTCTAAACACACCCTACTACAAAGTGCAAGCTAGGAACACAAGTAGCACTTGTACTTGTACAGCTGTACTTACAGTGAGAGATGACATCTCTGTCCACCAGTTGTCTGCATCCCCGTGACTGCCGTGAGCAAGATTGCGAGCTTCCCGGTTGTCTCCTCTCTGCTGATGAAGAGATAGAGGGGTTATGGCCTTCCATTTTGGATCTCCTTGTTGCATCTCTTTGAGGAACACTTGCGGAACATTGTAGCTTCAAGGCCCATTAGACTGTCTCCAGCGGCATGTGCAAACGCCGCTGCATCTGCAAAACGGGGTAGCGGAGGCTACTGTTGCGGCTCCAGCGGAGTCTGCAGCCATCGCTGCAAAATGCAGACGCCCCTCCCTGTCGCCCATTCCTGGGGGTGCTGCATCCCAACGGCTGCCCCCGCTGGACCCACCCGCCCCCCTCTCTCCTCGTCTCCACCGCCCTCGCGGTTGCCTCCGACGGCGGCCAGGGGCCGGCGCGGACGCAGATCGGCCGGAGGAAGCAGCACGGCGGATCGAGGCCGGCGAATCGAGGCCGGCGAATCAAGGCCGCGGTGGATCGAGGCCGGCGGATCGACCCTCCGAGCTCCTCGACGCACCGCCGCCGTGCTCCACCACCGCCGCTCGGGCGCCGCCACCTGCGCGTCTGGCCGACGCCGCTCGCCACTCGCCGTCGCCACGCATCCGCTGGCCGACGCCCTCGCCTGGCCGAGGTTGAGCCGAGGCGGAGGATCCGGAGCAGGGAGCGAGCTGGAGGCAGAGGATCCGACGCGGAGGAGCTCCCGCCGGAGCAGAGGTAGGCGGGAGAGCAGGTGGAAGACGACCTATCCGTCCGCAGCCCCTTCCCAGGCCCGGATCCAGCGACGCCCCCTTCTTCCCTCCTCCTTCCACGGCCACCTCCTTCTTCCCCGGCGCAGAGGCGAGCTGCAGCGCGGAGGAGATCCACGACGGCCGCTTCCTCGCGTCCACGCACGGCGACGCGGCCCTCCTCCGCCCTGACTTCCACGCGGTGAAGCACGGCGGCGCAGCCCTCCTCCGCCTCGGCTTCCGCGCGACAAGGAGGAGCTGGAGGTCGTGGCAGAGCACGCGAAGATGGAGAAGGCTCCGGGAGCTCGGCGGTCCTCTCGGCGGACAGGGAGCAGAAAAGCTCCCGGGCGGCGCAGATCCGGGGCTTCCACCACGCCGCCTCCTTCCCCGGCGGTCGATTTGGTCGGCGACGGCGCTTGATTCGCCGGGAGAGAGAGCAGGGGCCGAGGTCGACCCGAAGCAGCGAGGTCCTCATGAACTGCCATGGCGGCTGATGGCGGGCGGGCGGCGGAGGCGGGCAGTGTGTGAGCTTCCTCTTCCAGCGAGCCACGGAGCAACGGCGGGCTGCGCTTGCAGACAAGTGCGGTCACTGGAAGCCGCGGTGCCCTTCGCTCTCTCCTTAGCTCAAACAAATTTAGATGCGCCACTCAAGACGTCACTTAGACCCAAATGAGAGATATAAATTCAACATTTCAAAAACTAGACTCAACATTTTCTAAAAATATCAACATTTAGAAACACTAGTGTAACGCCTGCTTTCACCCTAATAAATCACTCGCTAAATCACACGTGTTTTCAAAACTTTTCCACCGAGCTCGATCATCTCCTCAAAACCCCGATCATCTTTTCCTCTCCTGCACACGACGCGAATCCTCACGGGCACGATCCCGCACGCCACCACTGCGATCGTATCATGGCGGCCACACACAAATCCGGGCCAGCCACGGTCCCGCCGCCGCCCGCATCACCGCTCCGGAAATCGCTCCAAGACCAAACCCGAAATCCTCCAAAATCCTTTCCCTAATTTTCCTGTTTTCCCAAAATTTCCCCAATTTTCCTTTTCCCTTTTCCTCTCTTTTCCTTTTCTTTCCCTTTTCTTTTCCCATTTCCTTATCTCTTCCTTTCTTTTTCCATTTTCCCTTTTTCTCATTTTCCTTTTCTTTTTCCTTCCCCTTTTCTTTTCCCTTCTTTCTTTTCCTCCTTCTTCCTTGCCCCGGCCCCGCCCCGGCCCGCGCCTCGACGCGCCCTCACCCGAACGCCTAGCTCCTTCTTCAACCTCAGCTCGCGCCCCTAGCCTCCTCTCGCCGCCAACGCCACGCCAAGCCACCGGCCGGCCTAGACACGCCGCGGCACGCACGCCACCGCCGCGACGCCCGACGCGCGCTGCCGCGACGCCGATCGATGCGCCACTGCCCCTCACCGCATCCGCGTGCCGCTGTGGTACTCGCCCACGCCGCGCTGCCGCCCGCTACTGCCGCATCACCGCCTCGCGCCGCGGATCGCTGCCATCGCTCGCAGACGCTGCCGCGCCGCCGACGCGCGCCGCCGCCCCCGCATCACGCCCGAGCTGCTCAATCACCATCGCTGCCCCCAGACCGCCCTGCGAGGATCATATGCCGCCTGACGCCGCGCCGCTTTAACTCCGCCCGCGCCTGCCGCCCACGCACCAAGACCGCTACGCTTCGCACTACCCATGCAGTCATACAAGGCCGCACTTACCACCGCCGCCACGCTCGAAGTCGTCACCTGGCTCCACACGCCACCGTGTCGCGACCACCATAAATCCGCACGCTGCCGCTTGTGTCCGTCACCGCAGACCATTTACTCCGCCGCCGAACCACCATTGCCGCCAGCCACCGCCTTCTTATAAAACCCCGCACCTCCCCTCTCTCCTGAGCTTCCCAACGCCGCCACCCATAGTCAACACCACCCCTCTCCGCCCGCCACCGCCGGTCCACCTCTGCCACCAGCCTCAAGGTGGGTAGGGTTATCGATCCCCTCGTCCCTCTCCGCTTTTCCCCATTCCTCGGTCGCCGCCGAGCCTCAGGCCGCCGGCAATCGCCGCCGCCGGCCGGAATGGCCGCCGTCAGCCCTCCTCCGCCTCGACTCGGGAGAAGAAAGGGCAATTTGCCCGAGCCCCCGCCTCTTTCCCTTATCACCCGAGCCCCCTCTCTATTCCTCTCTCTTTCTTCTTTCAAATAAACCCTACCCATTAAACCACACTACAAACCAGCCCCTACTTAATTACAAACAGGCCCTTAGGCCATTTTATTTAAACCTCACCTTATTTATATATTACAAATAAGCCCTTCTATTAAACTTAATTACCACTTAGTCTTAACCCCTTTTAATCAATCCTAATGACGCTTTTATCGCGTCATTCCATGCTCATATTCTCGCCCGATCAACCCCAGCTCTTGCCCCGGCCTTTCATCTATTTTTTCCCGCCGAGCCATCTACTCATAAATAATATTATTTCCCCATTATCTATTTATTTTTCCCTCGAGCCCAGCGGGTAAATTTTGTGTTCTTGTATTGATTGCATGCTTGCTTGTGTGCGCTATAGCCGACGGAGTGAACGAGGAGGAGTACCAGCCGGAGCTTGGAGTAGTACTACGAGCAGAGACCAAGGTCCCGAATCATGAAAGCAGGAACTCCCGAGGACTTCAAGACGCAAGTTCAATCTCATCCTTTGATGCATGCTTTGGTCCCAGTTTTATAAACACAACCCTACACCCGTTTTATAAATTGCATATTATTTTACTGTTAAAACCTGGTAGGATAGCCACCCTTGATTGCTATGATTGAACTTTGTTTGGTCTAAATGATTGCTTTAAAATGTGTGAGTGCTTTAAAATGGGAATGGGATATTTTGGAAAATAGTAATCACCGGGTAGACGGGATGGACGCGTGTCGTCGAGTATGGGTGAGCTCGCACTTTGTGGTTGAGCGTGTTGGAGATGTCCATCTTGTCGTTAAGGACCGGGTTGCGTGACATCTCACCGACCCAATTATCGCATTACCACTCGACCGTTGTATGTGGCAACGGCTTAGCATAAATCCCACTAGTTAATCTACTTGCCATCAGGAGTGCGGGTGAGCAGCGGGAGATCAAGGAGTAGGGGTACGATCTGTGTGAGGTACACCCTGGTTATGTGAGATAACCCCTTGGTTGCTCCGTGGTGGCTCGTAGGGTTAGCTAAGGTGGGTAATGGCTTTGATAGGATCCGCGCCGACACTAAGGTGTTCGTGTGGCGGTACCCTACTTGTGGGTAAAGATGTACAACCTCCTGAGTGTAAACCTATTCGAATAGCCGTGTCCACGGTATTGGACGAGTCACGGTGTGGTCACAAAACTAGTGTTTGGGTTTGGGATGATTTTCATGGCATGAGTTGATTTCTGGCAAAGTGTGTGGCTGTGTGCCAGGGCTACTGTGGACGGGGAGTCCGGTAGTCTTCATTTAGTTTTCACAAAACAGCTGAGTTACTTGAGTTATAAAAACTGTTTGCGAAAACCTTTTCAAAAACAAACCCTTGCATGAGTGAATGCGTTTGCAAAATAAACCTTATCCCGATCCTTGACATATCCTCGTGCATGATCTCGCTTATAAGCCCTCCATGGGTGGAGTTGAACTTGTTGAGTACGCTTGTACTCACCCGTGCTTGTCTAACTGCTGTAGGAGGATCCCACTTCGCCTCAAGACGCCGAGTAGGTCGCCTGCCCTACACCCAACCGTGCCTCGTGGATTCGTGGGCCACGTAGAGCTTCCATGGCGTGGTACTCTGATGAGGCCTTAGAAGCCTTAGCTATCGTAGTTTGGTCTTTAGCTTTTGTGTTGTTTCTCGTGGCAATGGCGCTTCCGTGCCCACTATGCCGCCGTGATGTAAGGGACTGAACCACCTGTTGTAATAAATGTGTAGCCAGCCTCCTGGGACTGGTATTTATGTCACATTTAGTCACCTCTGATGAGGGGACGCTTCAACTAGATTCAACATATCAATACTTTCAAAGAATTACTAATTTCAACATTTTCTTTTTTCACCATGTATTTGAACATTGCTTGTTTAGTTTTGTAGAAATTTTGGAGTCCCCTTCCAAAACCTATTAGGAGTATTAAATGTAAACTAATTACACAGATAGACTGGAAATCGCAAGACGAATCCATTAAGGCCCCGTTTGGAAGTTGGCATTCAACCTCGGAATCAGGCATTGGCATTGTGCATCTCTAATTCTGTTGTTTGGGTGGCTGTAGCATTCGCTCGCGGTATTGTGTTTCAATGCCACGGGACTTTTGGCCTAGTAGACGCGCGCACCCCCGCAATACAGAGCCCTCAAGCTCTGAATTCAGCCGAATCGTTCTCCGCGTATCACTTCCTCCATCCTCGCGAAAAAACAGAAGGACGCATGGAGCTGCCGCCGCAGGAGACGAACGAGCCATAAAGGACGGGCGGGAGGCGACTGCAAGAGAGCAGCGGCGGCGCACGCCATCTCTCCTCCGCCGGTCTACCTCACCGCCCCTGCGCGGCTGCGCTGTGCCTCCCCTCCGGCGCCGGGCACCGCGCCCCTCGCCTTCTCTCCTTTGCCGACAAGCTGCGACCCCTCGCTTTCCGCTCCACCATCGCAGGGCCGCCGCCTCCCCACCCCTCTTCCCCTCCGGCGAGACAAGGCCACGGGCATGAGCTTTGCCCTGAATGCGCGGCGCGGGCCTCCCGCTCCCGCTCCGCTCCCTTCGCCGGCGAGTTGCACCACCCCGTCAGCGAGATCCCCATCTTCTTCTCCGGTGAGACAAGGTAAGGGCAGGCGAACCCCTGTGCGGTGAGCCCTGGATGTGGGCGGCGCGGCCCCTCCTGATCCGTCGCCGGTAGAGCTACGCCTGGGCGCCTGCTCCCCTGCCTCCCTCCTCTGCGAGCCACTGCCCCACCGTCGGCGAGCTGCGCTGTTGCTTCCTGCCTCCCCACGGCGAGCCCCTACCGGAGTAGGAGTCGTTGACCAGGGTTGAAGAAGCAACAAATACCAATTCCATGCTGTGTACATCCAAACAAATATTGAATTGAATTATTTCCTAAGATTCCAAACTCCAATACAATGACATCCAAACAATAGAATTAGAATCACATCTCATTTCAATATCATGACTGATTTGGTATTAGAACCAATTCAATACCAAGCCTCTCAATGCATACATCCAAACGAAGCCTAAGACTAATTAATCCGTCATCAGAGATTATTTACTGTTGCACGACGTTGTCTAATCATTGCATAATTGGGCTCGTTAGATTCGTCTCGAAAAAACACGGCCCAAACACGTCTCATTAGATCTCAGTTTACAGTATCCAGATCTGGATAGTATATCGATTTTTTAGTCCGAAGATGACTTCAAATGAAAAAAGTTTGAACTACAAAGTTGTAGATCTCGTCAAAAGCTACAATTTTCATATAAATTTCCTCTCCATCCGAGTTCATACCAAAACGTTATGATTTTTTGAAAAGAAGTTGTTCCTGACGCCACGAGGAACGGTGGCTGGAATTGCTACAGTACCTGCGCGCGAGTTACTATAGCAACCGCCGTTGTAAACGGCAGTAGGCTACCAACCGCCGTTTTAAGTGGCGGTAGGTCCCTACCGTTATTTACAACAGCGGCGGATGTCTAATTTTGAAAAATTTTAGATCCGACATTTATTTTTGCAAATTGAAAAAAATAAAAACTAAAATAAAAAAATTCCACATCACACTCGTCGTTCGACCGTGGGAAGCCCATGAATTAATTGCTACAGTCGAACAGCCCAAATGTAATATTCAACATTGATTGAGCCCTGTTCTCAACCAAAAAAAAAGGTTCTAACATTGAGCCCAAATGTGTAGTCTCTTGGGGAGAATTTTGCTCAGTCGAGACAAAAGAGAGCTCTCACCGTCCTTTTTTCTTTCGGTTTTTTGTTGAAACTTTTTCTTCGTGGGGGCACATCGGACTGGTAGTTAGTTAATTAATCCAGTAATTTCAACGTCGATAGCGAACGTGTGCACTGCAGTTCCTTTGTTTTTTTTTTGAGCATGAATCAAGAGCTTTATATAATCACAGCAGTGTTACAATCATTCCCCACCACATCCAAAAGACACGGTGGAAAATTGTCTACCCAAACTAGTTCAGGTTCTACTACTGAAGGCAAAGTTGCGCAAACATGTGCTGCCTTATTATCCTCTCTATGAACAAAAGAAAACACAATGGAAGTAAAGGCACTGCCGAGCTCTTGTAGTTCTTGACGGAGACCAAACAAAGCACTTCGATCCACCGCTAATGCTTGCATCATGTTCACCAACTGAAGATTATCACTCTCTAGGACCACCCGCTCACACCCATGGTGAGCTGCCAACCAGAGACCATCACGCGCAGCAAGGAATTCTCCTGTGAGAGCATCTGCCAAATTGGTGTAGCGTTTTGCCATAGCTGCCAACACCCTACCGGACACATCACGGATGACGACCCGAGGCCCCCCGATCCGTTGGACGCCTGGAATGAGGCATCCGTGTTAACCTTACTCCATCCAGGTTCTGGCCTACACCATCCTTGACCTCGAGGAGTATTCCTTGGCTGCCCAGTATTTACTCCCTGAAGACAGATCATGTCCTCGACCATGGTTGCCACATGACGAGCAGCTGCCCTCAGATTTGGGCGATCTTTGCCATGTCTTCTTGCATTCCTTCCTGTCCATAATGACCATGCCCCACAAATTATCAACGTTGTCTCAGCAGCCTTGCACACATCTCCTGATAAGACATCCCTTGTCCAGGTGATTGGGTGCATTGCGGCGCTTGAATCACATCATTCATCATCTCCCAGAAACGGTGCGCAAAGGTGCAGGTGATTGCCACGTGATACAAAGATTCACCGGTCTCTCCACAAGCTTCACAATGATCTTCACGCTCAATGTGCCTACGCTTGAGTTCACCTTTCGTCGGGAGAAAATTGTTCAAAGCGCCACCGTAAGATACGCACTTTGGGTGGGATATTCACCACGGGCAGCCCACCATCGCATGAAGTTTTCGTGAGAGGCGATCGAACTCGCTTCATTGCCTCTTTCCGATCTTGTTCTTCTTTCCTGCGATAGCACGATCGGACGAGAGAACATACCATTCCTTTCACCAGCCCATGCTAAGATATCTTCTTGCATGCGTGTGCCTGGTCTAATTTTCAAAATTTCTTCAGCTTCATAGGGTACAAAAGACCACCGCACAAGCTGTTCATCCCATGTTCTGGTTCCAGGCACAAACAGATCATGCACCCTTTCAACATCAACGTCATCCAGTCGCACCAGGGGCTTCATTGCACTTAGCCCACCAATCCAGTGGTCTGTCCAGATGTTTACTGAATCACCTGGGCCAATTCTTTTTATCAAACCTTTCCCAAGTGCCTCTCTACCCCACAGGATCGCTCTCCAAGTTTCAGAGCTTTTTTTCTTCCTAGTAGCCGAGAGGAAATCCCCTTGTGGAAAGTACTTCCCTTTCAAAACTTTTGCAATCAACGAGTCAGGGTTCATTATCAACCGCCATCCTTGCTTTCCTAGCATAGCTTGGTTAAAAAGCGGCATATCACGAAAACCCATTCCTCCTCTGCCTTTGGGACTTGATAGTTTACTCCATCTTTGCCAATGTAACTTATGGCTATCAACAGAGCTTCCCCACCAAAAATTAGAGATGTAGGTCTTCATCTTCTTACACACATTAGGTGATAGTTTAAAGCAACTCATTGGATATGTAGGCACGCTATGCAATGGCTTTAATGAGCACCTCTCTACCAGCACAGCTCAGAAGATTTCCCCCCCAACCATTAACAAAGTTTCTTATTCTATCCGGCACATAATCAAAAGCCCCATCTGCTACCTTGCCCACAGCTGTAGGGAGGCCCAAATATCTCTCCCCAAGTGCTTCTGTAGGTATTTGAAGAGACTGGAGTACTTCCATTTTATCAGCATCGTCACAATTAGCACTAAAGAACACTACCGACTTTTGCTTGTTCACCAGTTGGCCTGATCCCCGGTTATAAACCTCCAGGATATTAGAAATTCTATCAGCCCCTCTCTTAGTTGCTTGTGTAAAGATCAGGCAGTCATCAGCAAACAACAAGTGAGATATCCAGGGAGCGTGGCAACTTACTCGAATACCTCTTGACAAGAACTGTGGCCCATTCGATTGCAGCAAGCATGAAAGCCCCTCGGCACACAAAAAAAAATGAGATTGGATCACCTTAGCGAATTCCCCTTGTCGGCTTAAAACTTGGTGACAAGACCCCATTAACCCTCACTGAGAAGGAAACCGAGGTCACACATTTCATCACCAGGCTACACCACTGCTTTGGGAACCCCAATGCCCGCATTACCTCATTCAAATACCTCCATTCAACACGATCATAAGCTTTCGCCATATCTAGCTTGATTGCACAAGCCCCTGACTTTCCTTTCTTGTTACGAAGGTAATGAATGCATTCATATGCAATGAGTACATTATCAGTAATGAGTCTTCCGGGAACAAAAGCACTTTGTTCCTTTGAGATAATATCATGCAGCACCATTCTCAATCTATTGGCCATAGCTTTAGAACAAATTTTATATAGAATATTGCACAAGGAAATTGGTCTGAATTGAGAAAGCTCTTGTGGGTTTGTTACCTTAGGAATTAGAACCAGGATGGTTCTGTTAATTTCTTCTGGCATGTCACCACCATTCAGAAAACCGAGAACTGAATTTGTAACATCCTTCCGCAGAAGCTCCCAATGTTTCTGAAAGAACCCAGCAGTAAAGCCATCCTCACCCGGGCTCTTACCAGGTTTCATCTGAAAAAGGGCAGCCTTCACTTCTTCCTCGGTGAAAGGCCTCACCAGCCCCTCCCCCATGTTTTCCGAGACTTTGCATGGAATGTGTTGGCAAATTAGCTCAGGCTCCAAATTTTCTTGTGCTGCAAACAAAGTCGCATAGAAATCGGAGGCCATTTGCTCGAGAACACTCTGGTCTGTAGCTAGAGAGCCATCCCTAGTTTTCAGAGCTCTTATACGGTTAGTACGCCCTCTTGCCTTGGCTTTTGCATGGAAGAAGTCTGTGTTTCTATCACCAGCCTTCAACCAATCCATCCTTGATCGTTGTCGTTCCATCTCTTCCTCTCTAGCCAACGTTTCAGACAATTCACTCATCAGATTCTTCTCCCGCGGGGTCGGGCCTCTATACAAGGTGCTTCCCCTCTCCGCATCAAGATCTTTCCTCAGACGCTTCAGCTTTTTCCGCACTGACCCAAAGACATCTCTGTCCCAAGAACGGAAGGATGACTGCAGCATGGCTAGTCTGCCCGCCATTCCTTCAAGGTCAAGCGGCCTCGAATCATGGTCCCAAGACATTGTCACAAAGTCATTATACGCCTCATGACGCTGCCACATATTCTCATAGCGGAAAGGCTTCAGCTTACCCCGCTTGTCATTTTGATTATCGTCCGCTCTTATTTCTACCAAAAGGGCCGAGTGATCTGAGGAGGTAGTAGGGATATGAATCACCCTCGTTGCTCCCAGCCGGTCCACAAATTTAGTATCTCCTAATGCACGATCAAGTCTCACTTTGACGTTACGATTACCATCTTGGCGGTTGTCCCATGTATAGGGTAAACCACTAAAACCCAAATCTGAAAGGCCACATTCGGCTACCACATCCTGGAACTGTTCTATCTGCCAACGTTCCCGTTCAATCACGCCAAAGTGCTCCTCCTGCAACAGCACTTCATTAAAGTCACCCAGGCAAATCCATGGGTAATCCAGTTGAGCTCGCAAGAACCTCAACAAATACCAGCTATTCTTCCTTAATTCCTTCCTGGGCTCCCCATAGAAACCAGTTAGACACCACTGTCTTACTGGTAACGCATCACAAGACAGCACCATGTCAATATGTGATTTCGACATGGTTTGCACTGCCACCGTTACATCCTGTCTCCAGAACAAAGCCAGGCCACCACTCAGGCCAGTCGCTGCCACCGCCTCCCCATTCGGGAACCCCAACTCCTTCTGAAGACCCAAAGCTCTATCCCTCGTCATCCTAGTCTCCATTAAGAAGACCACCGCAGTTTTGTCATCACCACCAAGTGGTGGAGTTCTCGAATCGCTTTGGCCTTGCCCATGACCTCGGCTTCATACTCGGGCAATTCATTGTGCTCGTGAGGCTGCCCTCCCGCACCGCCGCGATCGCAAATGATTGAGTTTGGTTTCGCTTCCGCTTCTTCGTCAACTCATCCAAAGTCGCAGGAAAATCAGCCCCTCAAGATCACCATCAAGCCGACACTCAAGACACCAGCCCACCGACAAGAGCACCCATGTTCACAACGGTAGATTAAGATCCGGTGTTCTGGACGAGTTGGGGCTGCTTTCGATTTCCTCTTCCGTGGCACCCGCGTGTTAGCTGTCTTTTTTGCCTGGAAGAGTTGCCAAGTAGTACTTGTATTCTCCGGCCTTACACCTTTCCCATTATTTGTCTTCATAGCTTTCAGAGGGGATGTGACCTCCGCCTCCTCCTCGGTCTCATCAGGGATATCATTCTTTTCATTTGACCGGCGATCACCAGAGTGGCTCGCTCCTTAGACTGCTTGGAGGTAGAGTTCTTGGAGGTGGACGAGGAACCACTACCAAAAGCATCTGCAGCAGCATCCGAGAAACTCTGGAGCATCTTCTTTTTCGGTTCAAAAACCCTCAGCTTTGCAGCATCATACGGCAGTTTACCCTCTGCATTTCGGATCACAGGCTTATCACACTCTAGGTGAGAATGTCCCATCACACCACACGACATGCAGAAGAAAGGGAGCTTCTCGTACTGGACGTCGAACCATTCTGGATCAGCATCCTTTTTTGTTTTCAGAAGCACACCCCTTCGTAACGGTTTCAAAATTTCAATGCCAACCCTAGCACGCAGGAAAGGGCCGCTTGCCTTCCCATCTTTGTCAACCTCGAGCTTCTTTACATCACCAATCAGCCCTCTTGCTCTACTACCCTGTGTTGATTCATCCACCCGGAGGAGATCAAGGATCCGGACCCAAATATCCATTCTATCGAATTTGATTTCAGATGGCTTTAGGGTCTCATCATACTCCCGCAGCAAAACAGCATGTTTGCCCACCACCCATGGCGAGCCAATCAGAGCCCGTTCCATATCTTGCTTGAATTCAAACTCTGCCACAAAAAGGTTATCAATCTTCCTACCAATCGATCTGATTTTCAAGCCAGATGGGTTCCCCCATGCCGGTTTCATTGCACCATGGATCGCCGTCGCGTGTACTACTGCCGGCGATAGAACCTTACCCAAAAGTACCCACTCCACGGTTGGGGAATCAGTCTCACCCTCATCGTCACTGAACGCCAAAACCTCCTCCTCTTCAGCGGTCAGATTGAGGCCTTTCAAAGAACTGCGGATCGAGGTCTCCGGTAGATCCGAAGTTCCAGCTCTCATCCCAGCCATGGCGCAGGATCAGAGCGGACAGACAAAGATGTGAACCGTGTGCAAAGATTGCAACACGCACAACAATCGATCCCAGAAACTAGGGTTCCTAAGCGCGGCGCGATTTCAGCAGAATTGATGGTCGACGGCGCCGTGCGGCTAACCGTCGATCTGCGGTAGCCGCCGCCGACTGGGAGTCGGTGGGCGGGGCGGGGACACCGGGATCGCAGTGATCACCGACGTTGCGATGAACTAGATCACCGGAGGGGCGGCCTAGTTCGGTTTCGGGATCCTGATCGCCTTCCGTGTCGCCAGGAGAAGGGCTCCGGAAATCACGGCCATATCGTTTCGTCGCCTGGGTAGCCACACTCCGCCCCAACGTAGCGTTGGAAAAAAAACTATCCACTGCAGTTCCTTTGTTAATCTGAACCAAATCGCGCAAAACTAATTGGGCTGGCGTCGCGAGCGACGCTCCCGACGGGCCCGCGCTTCCACATGCACGAACCTCACGTCCTTTTCTTTTTCTTTTTTTTCTTTTTCTTCCTTCAACAAATTTTCTTATGCATATGTTATACATATAACTCGTCGTTACGAAAAAAGTTATGCACACAACTCGTCGTTTACAGAAAAAAATTATACGTACAACTCGTCGTTAGAGAAAAAAATTATACACATAAGTTCTTCTACAAATAATTGTGCATACAAGTAGTATGCATAAGTTCTGCACGCCATCAAACTTATACTCGTAAATTATCTATAAAAATTTATAACTCGAAGTTATACGTCAAAGTTACATGTACAAGTTATGGCATTCCAAAACAAAAGGTTGTGAGAAAGATTTTTAAAAAATAGAAAGAAAGTTTGCAAGGGGAGGGACCGGTCGCTAGGAGCGCCCCTAGCGACCAGTTGCTGATTAGCACGGCCCACCAAATCGTCCGCTAAGAACCGAGCCTGAGCATCAACCTCCAAAACAAGGTTCCTGAAACAGTCACTACCATTCCAAAACAAGGTGGAGTTGGCGGTTGCTGCTCTCTTTTGTGTTTTTTCTGTAAATATTTTTTCTTCTCTAATAAAAATTACGGCAAAAGATTTGCCGTTCCTTTCAAAAAAAATTCTAAAATAATCACCGTAAAATTGTGTAAAAAAAGTACCCAAATTTTTCAAGAATAAAGTCAAACATATATCAAACAAAAAAAGCGAGCCTACCATAGTACCATTGTCCAAACCTGATGCAGACATATGGAAACAGTGTCTCTGAAACAGCTCTACGCGATTTGAGAGGCCGAGGATACAATTTCGTGTTCTTCATTTTTGGCCGAGGAAACAGTGAGCTTGGATCGGACTAAGCTCCTGTCCTTCTCATTTTTTTTATTTTTTATCACCACACCTGACCCTATATATAAAGACCACCAGGCCGGCTTAGCCAGCGGATTAAATTTGTACAGATCTAATATTACATTATATGAGCTAACTTGGTTTTAATGAGTGTTCACGTCTTATATGGATACCTTCCGTGTGATACAAATAATCATTCATAATATTGTCACAAATGCAGTAAAATTCATCATCTGGCTCTTATTAACTTGATTGTATTTGATGTCTTCTCCACTGAACTTCTTTCATGGAAACACCTCGATGATGGAGTGAAAACCCAATATCGGTGTAATCTTGTAATCATTGAATCCAGCTTCTAAAAAGATTTTCTTCCATTCATGCTCTTCTCGCTCTGTCCCTCCATATCGCATCATGTACATATCAAACAACACCTGCGTCTCCTTCACAATGCTGTCCAGTGGTCCATGTCCGACAACTAGATTCATAATTATCACTTTTCCTCCAGCATCTCTCGTGGGAATTACTCTCTTGCACTGTCGAAGTATCTTAACACAATGGTCATCATCCCAACAATCCAAAACATGCTGAAATATATAGACATAATCTACATTAACATATGTATTACAACTAATGCTAATGATAGTATATACTCCTCTGTTTCTGCTTATAAGTTGCACATACATAGATTCCAAGTTTAAATCTTTGTTGACCAACGATTTAGCTAATATTTTTTATTTCTATAACGTAAATTTGATATGATTTGACATGATTAGATTTGCAATTAAATGTACTATCTGGGACATGGTTGGATTTGTAACTAAATGCACTCTCTGATGATTATATAATATAAGGTAAATGAATGGTCGCATTATAATTTGGAAGATCGTGTCATGTTATACGGTGCCTTATAAACAGAAACAGAGTATGTAATATAAGGGTATATAGGTTCTTACTTTCAGAAAAACAGCATCTGCAGGTGGAATAGACTCAAACATGTCACCGGCAATGAACTGCACCGTGCCATCAGAAGCAGCAGGCGCCTGGCTTATCACTTGTTCGAGGTCTAGAACACTGCACTTGACGTCCGGAAAGGCCCTAGCGATGGCCATGGCGGCCGCGCCATGACCCCCGCCAACGTCGACCAGCGAGCCGAGCCCGCGGAAGATGTCCGTGCCACCGACCTCTTTTAGCATGGTATCCATGGCGAAGCTGGTGTCCACAGAGCACGCGTCGTTCATGGCTTCGTTGTACGAGGCGTCATTCTTCGTCAAGCTCCACGCGGGCACGCCATGCGCCATCTCGAAGAGCGTCGTGGCCCCGCCGTCCCTGAACCAGGCTTCCAAGCTGAAGAACGGGGAGACCGCCGTGCTGGGGCGCGCCAGGAGGCGGAGCAACGCCGACATGTCACGCGGAGCGGAAGCTCCGCCGCCGCCGCCGCCGTTGTCGTCGACGAGGATGCGGGACACCGGGGTGAGCGTGTAGAAGACGGTCTCTCCACCCTCGTCGTCATCGGGTTGATGGGCGGCGGCGAAGATGCCAGAGGAGGCAAGCGCGCGCATGAGCCGTCGGAGGTACGAGAGCTTGGCCGGGTGGACGCGGGTCTCGGCGACGAGATCCGAGATCGTCGCCGCACCGCCGCGGCGGTGGATGGCGCTAGGGATGCCTAGCCCAACCGCACACAAGAGCGCCGTCGACTTGATGTGGAACAAGCCATGGTGATACAGCTCCACATAACCTTGGTGATGCAGACTCTGGGAGTTCGTCAGTGCTGATTCTTCCTGGGCATGCGACATGCTGTTGTTCTGCTTGCGCATGAATAGCACGGCTCGTCTTAGCTGCCCGGCGCCAGTTTTATAGGCACCCAGCGGCTGGACGGAGAAAGTGATCGAGGTCCGAGGTCGCATGTGAGGGTTGCGACAACGTAGCTGAAAGAAAGCTCGCAGAAAGGATAAGCTCTCTACATGGATAAATCAACTCTTGCTGTTTCTCCACACATAACTACATGGATAAATCGGGAGCACACGCCAGCAGCCTCATGATTCCGAGGTTGCCGTCTCGCCAAGGAAAGCATTGCGTTCGTTGGGCTACACTCTTTCGGTGCTTGTGTTTATCTCCTCCCAGATTCTGGGTGGACGAGCGCCCTCCCAGTCGACACGGGCGGAACACCCTCCGCGCAGAGTGCCTGCCGCCGATCCTCTTCATCCGACCCCCGTTTCACCTCGTCTTCGGCCTCCTATCCGGCGACAAGAGAAGGGGAGTCCATCTTCTCTAATTCTAATATATCTCACTAAGATTCCAACTTTTGATCCTGGATCATTTTTTATATTAGTATCGTTTTTTTCCACCTGGTACCAATGTGCATATTAGTACCAGGTGGAAAGGAAGGACCCAACGCGCTTCTCATGACACACATTAGCTCTGGTACTAATGTGCACATTAGTATCGGGTGGAAAGGAAGGATCTCGACGCGCTCCTCATGACACACATAAGTACCGGGGCTAGACACAACCCGGTACTAATGTACCCATATTAGTACCAGGCAAAAACAAGACCCGATACCGATTCTCTCTCAGCGACACTTAGAAAATATCACACGCGTGCGTCTCCCACCCTCTCGCTCTTTCTCTCTCTCTTCCTTTTATCTCTCCCACCGCAGACCGCCTCCCTCCTCTCATCCTCTCCTCTCCCTCTAACTCTCTCTTCTTCTCTGCAGCAGTGCGGCGGCGGCGAGCGGGCGTGCGGCGCGGCGAGCCTCGAGGCCAGCAGGGACCTGCGGAGCCGGCAGCGAGGCGGAGCGCGGCCCAACTGGCGGGCGGTGCCGTCGGCTGGAGGGCGCGTGCAGTCGTCGGATCTAGATGGAGCCTCGGCGGCAGCCTAGCCGGTGCGGCGCTGAGCGGCGGCCAGCGGCGACCGACGGCCGGCAGCGTCTGGCCGACGGTGGCCGGTGGCGGGCACGACGGCCAGGGCCTGCTTGGTGGCTGGCGGTTCTTGTGATTCTTGTTGTGAAGTCTTTCCCTCTTTTTTTTACTGATTATTGTGATCAATGCTTGTACAATGCAATGTGTGATTCATATGAATATGTGTATGTGCAGTTGATTCTGCAATGCAATGTGTGATTCTCATCTTGTAAATACGTTTGTGATTGTGAAATTTTTGTGAAAGATGAGATGAGATGGGATGAGATGAGAAAAGAAAAGAAAAGAGAAAATAAAAGAGAAAACAGAGGAGGGGACGGAAGGCTACAGGGGCACTCCCGTATTAGTACCGGGTGCGAGTACCACCCGGTACTAATGCGCATTAGTACCGGGTATAGTGAACCGATACTGATGTGGGCTTCACATTAGTACCGACTGGCTAGTACCGGTTCCAAAACCGGTACTAATAGGGGTTAGTTTAGACCCGGTACTAAAGGTCATTTTTGTAGTAGTGTCTACTACTGCATTGTTAATTTTTTCAATATTTATTCTTTCTTTACAATAATTAGGTCTTGGATCGTCGTTTCGATGTGTTTGATCTGACTTTCTATATCATTCTGGGCTATGTCGTTCTCTTCGTGAACGTTGTGTTCTTCATCAAGAGACCGAGGTGCGTTGACCTAACCCTCTTTGAGGAGGGATTGAATCTGTTACCTCTTATGGTGGAATAATCTTTCTGGTTGTTGGAGTTACTACTAGAGGCGGCGGATCTGCTCTTCCGACAGTCGTTGGTGATAGCTAACGATAGTGTCGGATCTTATGTTTGGTTCAACCTTCAGAAGATATGGTCGATGTGTTTTCGACGCCTTTTACTCCCTGTGATGGTTGAGCATACAACACTTCTTTTGCGGCCTCCATGTCCGTGGAGTGTTTTGTTTGTGGGGACTGTGGTTCTTGAGTTTAGATCTAGTGTTGTTCCACGGCAATAGAGTTTCCCGAAGCAGTGGACGATGCCAGGTGCAAAGAAGATGAAGAGTAGAGACCTAGTGACGTGTTTCAATATAATTTTACTTTATGTTAAGATTTCAGTTGTAAATGGATTATATTTCAATGAAATCCGATCCCTTGCTTAAAAAAAACTAATGGATAAATCAACTCTAGCTGTTTTGTTTAGCTCTATTTTGTTTCTTTGTTGCTGAGACCTTTGTGGTTACTATGTACCTATATAAATATATATTTCCTTCGTCTCATAAGTCTTCGTTTAGTTTTCAAATTTGATCCTGCAAAGAGTGTACATTTAGCTTCAATAAAACTGATCTAATAAAGTAATATTTCCACTAAGAAAACAAAGTGCATTGAGAAATGCATAGAGCCTATGAAATGATCAATTGATGATTTTTTCTCTAGTTCTAATTCACATGCATTTATTCAAGATCCATAATAAAACCAAACATGATCTTTTGTTACAACTATTAGTATGTTTAAAATTTTCTAAATGAACACTCTTTGTGGAACAAAAGAAGTATTTTATACACGGATAAAGGAAGGCAACCCCCTCCTGTTCTCTAAAAAAGATAAACTCTCGTCGTGACCACGAAAAGGAAAGCTTTTCCTCACGTGTCACGTATAGCAGATTAGCAATCATGCAGGAAGACACAGAATTTTGAAGTATGTGCTCAAAAGCCTCAAATACGACCATAAAAGAAAAGAACGGCACATATAGCAGATTACAATCATTCTTATCCCCAGGCCCCAGCTACACATGGCATATCATATATAGAGCAGAAAGGACGACTACGAGACGGAGATTGATTAGTTTAGTAGCTTAGCCAATTGCTATACGCAAGTCAATTCGTTCTTATCTCCAGCTATATACATGGCAGAGGCGGAAAGCCGGAAAGGGCGACGGAAATCGTTTCCGGCCAGGAGCGGAGTCCTATATGGTCGTACTCGTCAACAGAGCCTGCCCAGATGATAACGCTGCTAACCTCGTGTTAGTGGTTAGTTTAAGTTAGTCTCTTAGTGCGGAGTGTCATCGTACAGCTACTAAGATTGAAGACTTGAGAACTGTGTCAGCGTAGTGTCATGGTGATGACACCTATCTCTCATCTCGTGACACTCTTCCTTTTTTCTCATCACAAATTTACTGATGTGGTGCATAGTGAAAATACCACTCATACACGCGGCCGCGGAGCCTATTCGAGTTGTGTGATTGGTCCCATGCAGTTGTGGGACCCATGCTGCATGTGGTCAAATTCCCTTGGTCAACTAGTTCAAATTTTGAAATAAAAATCCAAAATCGAATCAAATTTTGAAAAAAATATATTAAAAATCTTGAAACAAGATATCAAAATCGAAATATTGAAATATCAACATACCAAAACAAAAACGAATAAAAAACTTGGAAAAAAATCAAAATCTTGACAAAGATCCGTTTGACCGGATGTGATGGGCACCCGCATGCATGATGGAGCCCACGCCACATGCAACCAATCAGGAAGCCGCAAATAAGCTCTGCGGCTGCTCCTACATGTGGCAATGCATTTCTGGATGTGGTGTGATATTTAATATTCATAACAATTCCATGACATCCTATTGAGACTAGCCTAGGGCCTGTTCGCTTGGCTAGTTACCGTGGCTGATTTGTTTCGAGAGAAAGATCACGACCGGGTTGGTGGTTGGTTTTTCCGAGAGAAAAGCATCGCAGGTCGGCTGATAAGCGAGCTTAGCCAATTGTCGAGCGGAGCTGCCGGGTGGCCTGTATGGTTGTACTCCTCAATAGAGCCTGCTGCCCAGATGACAACGCTCATAATCCTGTAGATGATAACGGTGCGTGCTAACCTCCTATATGTGATTAGTTTAGTAACTTAGCCAATTGTCCTACTTATACAAGTCGACGCGTTCTTATCCCGAGCTACATGCATGGCAGAGAGGCGGAAAGGGCGGCTTCGAGACAGAGAACATTTTTCTGGACCGGGGCGGAGCCAAAGGGGGCGTACAGTGACGACTTAGCCCCCTCATGGTCGTACTAACTTCCTGTATATGATAATGTTGCAATTGCATCTCTTGTAGATGATTAGTTTATTAGTAGCTTACCCAATTGCCTTATGCAACCTTCTTATCCGAAGCTACATGCATTGTAGAGAGGTGGAAATGACGACTCTGATACAAGAGATCATTCTCGATTTCTGATAGGGGTAGAGCCACAGGGCGGCGCGCGGGGGCCTGGTCCTACCTATGGTTGTAAACTCATACATACTCCTCAACAGAGCCTGCCTAGAGCCCTAGATGATAACGCTGCTAACCTCCTATAGGTTGTGATTAGTTTAGTAGCTTAGAACCTTAAAGCCCCGGCTTGTTATGAAACCAAGTACTACATAATGTATAATCATCTATCATGTACTATAGCTTCTTCTTTCTTCTTTTTTTATGCATACACTCACATATACGCATCCACACTTGCTCCTACGATCACATGGAATACAAATAGAGTTAATAACACATATGCAAGCATCAAAGCAAGAGAAAGAAAAAAAAATCTTCTCTAGAACTAGTACTTTCTGTTCTCAATATATATCGTTTAGGACAAACAATCTAGTTCAAAAATGAACTAACTAGCTTGTCCTAAACGACATATATTTGAGAACGGAGGGAGTATATGTTACCTCATAGAGACGAAGAAGAAGAAGCAATAGATAGGAGGCCCAGGGAGCTGGGCCACTCCACGGGTCGGTTAAGCTAATTATGATGGACCTTTTTGCAACAGTAGTCTACAGTGTGGTAAATTCGGTCCACACCTAAGGTTACTACTAGGTGATACCTCACGCACTGTTGATGCAGAAATTTTTTAAACAAAATTTTAAGGTGAAAGTAGAAATACTAAAGTGATTATATACGGAAGCATGCTATTTTTTTGAGAGTGAACCATTCTAAAATGATTAATCCTACATGTATTTCAACTACGGGAATTTTGTGGTGTGCTACTCACAAATACATGCTATTAGCCACAAAAAATCGGTTGACATAAATAGATGGTCTGGTGGATGATGACATGGAGTATAGTGGATGGTGATATGGCGTATAGTGGGTTATGACATGGAATGCTTGAGAAATAGAGTTATGACTTTTAAGGTGAAATGTGAAAGTAGAAACACCAAATTGATTATATATGAAAACATGTTATTTTGTTGAGAATGAACCATTTTAAAATGATTGATCCTACATGTATTTCAACTGTGGGAATTTTGTGGTGTGTTACTCACAAATACATGCTATTAGCTAATATAAAAAAATCAGTTGAAGACATAAATAGATGGTCCGTGGATGACATGACATGACATAGTGAGTTATGACGAATGCTTGCATGTTGAGAGAAATAGAGTTGTGATCTTTAATATGTTGCTCCTATATATTTGTATATGATATGATGATGAGCATAGTGGCCCTAGGCTCTCCTCCGCCGTTGGGAGGCTCTGAAATTATTGTTACCTGCTTAGACCGTCTCCAGCAACCCCTCATTCGGTGCTGCATCTGCAAAATGAGGAGAAAAGTCGCACTGTAGCAGCTCCAACAAGTGCTACATCTGGATCTGCAAAATGAGCTAACACCCCCACCATACCGCATTCCTGGGATCCTCTCAGTTCACCGCATTCCAACCGCTCGTCTCTCTCTTCCCTCTCGGACTCTCGCTGGCCCTCTCTCCCCCTCTCGCGCCCCGCCATGGCGCCTAGCCCGCCTCTCTCCCATCCTCGTCGTGGCCCCTTCGTGCAGCTCCTCCAGGCCGGCGCGGAGGCGGAGGCGGGACCGGCGGAGGCGACCATGGAGGACCTGCGCAAGCCGCCGGCGAAGCGCCTCAAGATGTCACGAGAGCTACGGCGTCGGCCTCAGGGCCAGCCGCACCCGCCTCCGCTGGCCGGCAAGAAGAAGCATGTCGTCTCCTCCGCAGGTCCTCCCTCTCTTCCCTCTGTCTCCTCCGCAGGTCCTCCCTCTCTTCCCTCTGTCTCCTCCGCAGCCGTTCACCTCGGCGCAGATCTGACGGAGGCGGCGGGCCGGGCGGCGGAGACGGCGCGTTGACCGACGGCGAAATTCGGGCGCGCCATCGGGAGGCCCACACGTGCGGCGGTGGCGAACTCGCGCCGCTTGGTAATCGATCAAGGCGCGATATCCGGCTTCGGCGGCCCCTCTCCCCTCCCTCGAGCGGCCTTCCTCCTCCCGCGCCGGCGATGTGTTCTCCCGCGCCGGTGAGGCCATCCACGCGGAAGCGTAGAAGGGCTGAGGACCAGGCTGAACGGGGCGGCCAACGTCGACGCCGAAGTCGGCAATGGTCGGCCTCACGATTGACACAATGCCGCGGATCCAGCCATCCGTGTAATCGGCGGCGCTTCTCTTTGCCGGAGGTGAGCAGGCGGCGGCGACGCCTGCCGACGCAAAGCTCGACGGTGCGCCTCCCCGCCGCAAAACCGCGGAGCTAATCGCGCCGCCACGCTGGAGGATGCGCTTGCCGATGCCGCGCTGGCTATTGCCGGAAGGTCGCTTCTTGAGCGACGTAAATCCTCTCGCTCGCTACAAGATATGTGTGCTATTTGCGTATGGAGAAACGCATCCTTGCTGCGGCCGGCCTTACACGCTATCTCGCATGCGCTACCATATGCGGCGTGAAACGAAAATTCACCGTTAGATTATCTCGAATGCACCACCGTTGTTTCGCTCATCAATGCTTTTCACAACCATATTCTTAAGCTCCATCCACATCATTAAAAAAAATACTAGACACTACTTCTTCAATGCAAACATCACTATTCCAAACTTAAATTTAGTATTACTCATCTCTCATTATGTCTTGGATAGTGTGTAGAAATTAATGTCTTGTTTGGTTGAGGCAAGTTTCGCAATTTTTCACTATTCACCCATGCACATCAAATATACGAACACTAATTAGGAATACTAAATATGAATTAATGACAAAACTCATTCCATAATCTAGGGGGAAATTGTGAGACAAATATATTGAACCTAATTAGTTCATGATTAGATAATGTCGTCCTACAGTAAACAATCTCTAATGTGAGATTAATTATGATTAATAGATTCATCTTGCGATTTTCCGTCCATCCATGTAATTAGTTTTATAATTAGATCATATTTAGTCCTTCGCATCTTTGATTTACGGTAAATTTTACAAATTTCGCAACAAACTAAACATGACCTAAACTATAAACTAGGTCTTATATAAAACCTAATTTTCTTCTCTTTCTTTATTTATTCTCTTGTCGCATTATCTTTTATATTGTAAGTGACAACTTATTTAATTTTATGGACATCATTCTAGTTATTAGGTTGAGACTCTCCCTAAACCTCAGGTGCTACACACTTCTGTTGGGCTGCCATTTGCGATGTTAGTGTCCCGCTACCATTTCGATCTCGCGTCATTCGATTGAAAAAGTACTTTTGACGTCTCTCATCTATTACTGAAGTTTGACTTTCGTCCTTCATCCGTAAAACTCGGTATCTAGGTCCCTCAACTATCAAATATATTTACTTTTAGTCCTCGGATGTTTTGGAGGGTGGTTTTCACATGACTTGACTGCAAAATCGCGTATATAAAGTCCCTCAACTATCAGCTTAGTTTATTTTTGGTCCCTCGGTTGTTTTGAAGGGTGATTTTTGCATGATGTGACGTGGGGTCCCACATGTCAAGTACATATGGCAGTGGGACCCATGCCACGCGGCTATCTTCTCCCCTTTCTCATTCCTCTTCCTTCCCTCTTCCTTACACTGCTTTCTCTCTATATTTGCATCCCGATTCAGAACGATAGAAGAGGCGACGAGGGCGGTGGAGGAGCTCCAAGGTTGTCGATTCTGACAACAATTATAGCCAGTGGGAAGCAGTGGCCTCGTCAATCGCCAGCACAACCCTCCCATGGTGCATGAAGGAGCTCGACTATGGGGATTGAGCACTCGATACCACCTCCCCATGGCGGACCCAGTAGTAGATCTGACAGAATTGAGCGGCCTTGTGGCGCGGGATCATGCGGTGGAGCAAGAGGAGCGAAATGACAGCGAGCTTGTGGTGTGGAGAAAGACGAGTTGGGCAACAGTGGGCTCTTGCAACAAAGCGAGGCGACATAGTGAGCTCGTGTGGCAGAGTAAGAGGAGTGAGGAAGAAGAAAGCCACATGACACGTGAGACCCACCACCACATGTACCTAACATGTGTGACCAGTGGCAAAACTAGGAATTTTGAGTAGGGGCCGGTCAAACTCGATCAACACCTCAATTTTCTATGTTTTTATTTGCACTTATTAATTTATAACACATAAAATTTAAAATTTCAAGATAGGGGAAATGTTAGTGAAAATTTCAACTAATCACATTTTTAGACAAGGAAATGCTTTGCATACGGTTCATTTGCACTCAATATGACTTTATAGCACACAAAGCCATCTTCATGTATTGCAAATTTGCAATCTCTTTCTTTTTTACAATAATGTCACATATCTTCCTTTTTTGCTCAGCCATGTTTTTCTTAAAAAAAACTCGACCTATGGGGAGTAAGACCACCCCCACGGTATTGTATTAAGAAGAAGACCTTCTCACACAGGTCGAGAAAATCTCCGAATCCCTACCCCACCCATACACAACGGCACCGCAGCACACGTGAGATGAGTCTGGCCTTAGACCTGTGCTTTGGCGTGGGACGGACGAGGAGATTTTTTTACAACACGCATCAAGTGCGCACAACCACGGTCACAAATTCGCCCCTTTGGGGTTCGAACCGTGGTTGGCGGCTTACCAAGTTGGTGCCCTGACCAACTGGTCTAGGCACCGCTGGTTCAGCCATGTTTTTTTAAAAGATTATAACATAAAGTTTACTTCGCATTACACTACGTGTATTTAAGATAAGAAAAAAAAAGACAAGAACATTTGAGAATGACATGCGTGAACATATATGCATGTGCAATGTTTTCTTGCCAATGGTTAAAGTGCATAATTGTATGGCATGCTGCCCGGTGCTAGGCTGCTCGCTGCATTTCCCGCTGTAGGCAGCCGAGGTAAGGAGTACCATGGTGTAAAACGTGTAGTAGCTACCTAGCTAGATGAGGGATCACATATGCACGTCGAGTATTTGTTGTTTAATTAGGTGTGAACTGTGAAGGTTGGCAGCCGATGAACTGAAGACTTAAGTGCAAAGCATTGATGGGGCTTCAGAATATAGATAGGGATCAGAGGGGGTTAAAAAGTTTTCACCGGTGTTAGGGAGGCCGTGGCTCCTACTAGCCCCCCTGGTTCCGCCGTTGTGTGACCCCGCGCCACTTCATAGGAAAATCACTCTCCAAAAGAGTCGAGGGAAAAAAATAAACAGATTTGATAGGTGAGAAATACCGTATACTCGGTTTTGCGATCACATCATGCGAAAACCACTCTCAAAACAGTCGAGGGAAAAAAAACAGATTTGATAGTTGAGGGATTTCATATACCAATTTTACGGATGAGAGATGATAACTCAATAATAAATGAGGAATGTCCTCCTGCTTGTGCTGCTACACAAGCTCACGCAGGCCCAGTTACGGTTCACGATTCCTCAAAACAGAATCTAGCGGCCTCCTTCCCCTGCCCGTTCCGCTTCGGGAGGCCAAATCTATCTAGTTTTAGAAATTTTTTTACGAAATTTTAATATTTGAGATTCGTGTACATAATATACAAGATTTTCATCTTTCAACCCTAACTTCTCACCTTCTTCCCTATCACATTGTCATCGCGTGCCCCTACCCTGCGTTGCGGCACTGCGCCACATAAGCTGGCCCCACGTGCCGTGGCCCAGGCTAATTCCACCCCTCTCCCCCGCGCGCTGCCCTCGAGGAAGAAGACGATGTATATAAAAAAATGTTGAATTTTATCGTCTAAATATTGAATTTTGTTTTCTCAAATGTTGAAATAGATGGTGAAAAATGTTGAATTAATCATTTGCCAATGTTGATTTATTTTTTACAAAATGTTGAAAGTTCTGAAATATTAAATATAGTTGGGTTTGATGAGCTTTGAAGTCATGTTGCTACTCCTGTCTAAAATTG
Source organism: Cenchrus purpureus (assembly GCA_022644695.1). Classification (NCBI taxonomy): domain Eukaryota; kingdom Viridiplantae; phylum Streptophyta; class Magnoliopsida; order Poales; family Poaceae; genus Cenchrus; species Cenchrus purpureus. The sequence goes on along the minus strand of CP053467.1, from coordinate 117,513,033 downwards.
AGCCCAAATGTCTGGATTTTGCTCAGTCCAAACAAAGATATGTGCCCAAATAAAAATCGTGAAGCGGACTGGTAGTCCACTAATTTCAACGGCGATGGCGAAAGTGCACTGCACACGTCAAGACTCAAGACTGAGCTACTGCGCTGCAGACTGCAGTTCCTTTGTCCGCCAAGATCATGAGCATCAACCTCCAGAACAAGGTTCCTGAACCTGAAATAAGGCATCACGCACCGTGCCATTTCGAGTGGAATGTCCAAGGCTTCAAGCGAGCACTTTGCTCCCCGTCCGGTAGGTTCATCTACAACAAAAACGATAATGGAGTACAACATGATGCAGGACAGTAGATGGCACGGAGTATTGGGAACAGCGGGTATATTGACATGGATTCCTATACGCTCTGGCGAAATGTTTACAGCCGGGGGTGTTGCATACACACCTCGCGGTTTTTTCCCCCTTTCTCACCACGCCCCTACAACGCGCAGGGGGGCACCGTCACCTATATGTACAAAGGCATCTCGCCTTGCCTGCACCCCGCCCCTCGAGAAATCGAGCAGATGACCGAGGACGACGGGGGTGTGGTCGCTCGCTCGCTGGCTCATGGCGGAGGAGCTCAGCAGCAGGAGTAGAGCAAGAGGAAGAACACGATCCGACCCCAGGGGTCGTGTGCCTAATTATCTGTTAGGAGGGAGGCCGTCAGAAGTCTATGATGGGCTCGCCGATGGTAAGGTTGCGCTCCACCGTCCACGGCAGGTTGAAGAGCTTCGCCGTGATGAACTTGAAGATCTTGTTCACGTTGATGTTGTGCGTCGCGCTCGAGAAGAAGAGGGTCGCCTTCATCGCTCTCGCGTATGCCCGGGCCTGCACACGGAAAAATTGTTAGGAATATGCAAATGCGACAGAAGAAAAGTTGCAATTTAGATGCGAGGTTGCCGTCGGTTTTTCTTTTCGCATGTCCGGTGAGGAGTGACCATCAGTCTGCGTCCTGTAGTTCAAGGCTCACAGCAAAGACTGACGTGCACCACGATTCTTGGCAAAGTGGACAGCAATATGAAAACCTGACAATGCATGCCCAATTCCCAAGTTTTTCTAACGTTTAACCCCTTCAGTTTGTCCCTCATGGTGGTGGTCTCTCTGCTTCCAACTCCAAATGATGTGGTTTGGGCCTACTAATACTACTCCGATCAACACCGTAAGGCCCACTGGCTTCAATGTGCAATAACAGGTGAGTACTCTCTGTTGAGAACAGTCTTAATTAGCTCACTGTACCCCATTCAAGCTCTGATTTGGGGGCTCTACAGCGCAGCTCTCTGTCGGTCGCTGTCACAGGAGCGCCCCAACTGACGAGGTGCTTGTGGATGCAATCGTACTATAATCTTGGATTTGTGGCTATGGAGTAGTTTAGAAAACAAGCCCTAAATGTTTCACCTAAAAAGATTCAAGAGCAGTTGTCTAGTTATGGGTAATGGTAGTTTTTATATATATCTCACTCGAGGTTACTTTACTTTCAGATGAAACAAGCATGTGCAACACAGCTACCCACGTCAGAACCAAGGCAATTTCTCAGCTTCCTATGCTAGCAACAGATAAAATCACATTGGAGATGATGAAGGCCCCATGCCCAAGAAACAAAGCTACCGAGAATAACATTTCGATCAGAACGAACCAGTATTGTAAAATGCCGCGCTCACCTGGTTAACAATGGCCCATTGCATTTCAAGAGGAAGCTGAGCAAAGTCATCAAACTTTGTCCCGATTAGGATTGGAATAGCCGTCTGTCAGAAGACCCAAAAAAAAATAAAGCACTGTTTAGTTACAATACCAAGGAAAATGTACAGTGGTACTGTTCATCTTGAAAGCTTCTAAAAGCATACGAGCAAATCTCAGAGTTATTAAATTGTTGCAGACAGTGATCTGCAGATATGCATTTGTACAATAAGTGGGAGGCAGCCCATCTGCGGTTAACTGTTTGCAGCAATTTGTAGCCGATTTTTTTCCCCCTTATGTTCAGTCACTAGGACATGTTCAGCTATAACAGCAGAGAGGCTACAGAAATGAAACCCCAGATCTACAGGGAATGCACCAACCTTATTCCATTTCCTCGCCCTCTCGTACCAATCTATAATACTGCAGCAATAAACAGGTAACCAGAAATGAGCACCAATTAAGAATTTGCTCTGATGTTCTGAATTTTGAGTTATCTGAATACGTACTTATTAAGCGTGCAGCGGCTCGTGAGATCGAACATGTACAGGATCGCCACGGCATCCTTGCACGCGATTGGGATGTGATCGACAGACTGGACGTCTCCTGCATCCATTCCACAACACAGAAATAGTCAGGAAAGGTTGGGGGAGAATCTGGCATTTTTCAGCCAAAGGAACCAGCAAACAGATTATTGTTGCTTTCAGAAGTTCGGATTCTTTTTCTTTTTTCAGGATTATTACCTGCGACGTCCCAGATGCTGTAGGCAATCCTAGCTCCTGACGGGCATCGTCTTGTCCATGAGATTCAGGCCCGTCATCTGCAAGCCGTTCTGCTCCTCCCCGTCATCTCCCACATACTTAACCTGCAGATGAAAGAAGATTAGACTTACAGTGGCTCGATCTGGCATTTTTTTGGGTTTCTGAATCCAGTTCCACGCTCTTGAAGGAATTGCACGATGACAAGGAGAGATAACGAACTTGTCTTGGTTTTAGGCAACACGGATTTTAGAGGTTGTGTTGGGTTGGGTTGGGTCGAGCAATTGATGATGAATGAAGCGCTTAATAAGAAAAGCGTCGGCACCAGACGGACATGGCCGTACCACCGAACCAGACCAAAATCAAATCCCCGTCAAGGTTGCGCAGCAGGGCCATTAAGCCAGGTCAAAAGCAGCAACGACAAGAGGACGACGACGACGGGGACGCGTAAGTAGATGGTAGAGAGCTTATCTTATATACGGATTACTACTAATTAAACGGTAATGGTAGGTAGAATCATGGCGATTAATTAGACAAGCAGATTAAGGGCGCGCGGGAAGAGTATGTATGGTTGATGGTGGATGGATGGATTACCATGAAGCTGGTCTTGCCGATCTGGCAGTCGCCGAGCAGGCTGACCTTGAGGCTGACGACGTCCTCGCCGTCGGCGGCGGCGTTTTCGCAAGGCGCCGCGGCACCGTTGGCGCAGTCGTCGTCCCTGTCGAGTGGAACCAGCACGGCGCCGCCGGCGTGCGACGGCGGGCCGAGGCGGCGGTACCTGCCAGCGCCTCCTCCTCCTCCCCCGCCGCCACCGCCGCAGGAGGAGCACGCGAGGAGCTGGTCCCGCACGATGCGGAGCACCCTGCTGACGACGGCGAGGCGGAGCAGGCGCGCCCACCGCAGGTCGACCCGCGGCCCGCCCTGCTGCGCCTTCCGGCCGCGCCGCCCCCCGCCGCCGCAGAGCTGCGCGACCGCCGCCACGTTCATGGCGGTGGTGGTGGTCATGGCGCCGCGGTTGTCGTCGTCGCCGCCGCCGTCCCGCCTCCCATGCACCGCCGGCGCCGTGCGGGCGTGGAGGAGGCTGTGGGCGCGGGAGGGGAGAGGGAGGGGGAAGGAAGAAGAAGAAGAAGAGACGGGAGCAGGGGATGCCGGACGCGGAGGCGGTATAAGCAGCGGCAGCGGCGGCGACGGGGGCGTGCAAAAATAGGTTGGTGGCCTGCCGCGCGAAGCTCTCGGTGGCCGGGGCTGGAGCTTTTTCCTCGCCTTATAGCGGAGGAGGCGCCATGGATATGGATGGCGCGCGCCTTCCTCGAGCTGATGGGCGTGTCATTCGCGGGCGTGCGGCCGTGCGGGCGCGCGCGGCGTGGGTTTTTGCCTCGCTCCCTGTCGCTGTGTTGTTGTTATCCGCCGCGGCTCGGCTCGGCTCGGCGCTCGCCGTGGTGGGAAACGCCGAAACGGAAGCGGGGGGACCCGCGTGTCTGCGTTGTGGTGGGCGTCACGTCGGCGGTGGTGGTGGTGGTGGTGGTGTTGGTGCGTGGGCGTGGGCGTGAGCGTGGCGTGCGAGCCGGGCGGGGCGGCGGTGGTTGGTTGACCGGACCTGACCCGCTACCGCTAGTCGCCGCGCCGCGGTTACCATCGGGCGGGGCGGCGGCGTCGGGGCTTTCGGTCCCCCGGTGGCGGGTGTCTGACTCGGCCTCCACGGCAAAAAGTCTCGTGCGGAAATCTGGAGCCGTGGACGTGGACGCCGGTGCTGCTTGGCGCTTGCTACGTGGTGCTCTGGTTTTTCCCCCCCTCCGGCGCGGTCACCGGGGGAGTCCAAAACGGCGGCCTACTCACCACCGTCCGCCCGTCGTTCCGTTCTGGAAGCGGGGGGATGGCCGGATGGGGAAACCCCTGACGGCGATGGCCGCGCGCTCGTGCAGCGGCAGCGCACACACACGACGTGCGTGACGGCCGGCGACCGCCGCCAGTGTTTTTTTCTAGAGGTTCCTGCGCCCAAAGGGTAACACACTCACCGCGGTGCACCGGGCCCCGTGTGATTCCATTCCCCTACCACAACTTTTCACGCGGCGGCGAACGTTAAAGGGGAAAAAAGAGATGGTTCCACGGAGGCACGATCCGAATGATTCCGCGTATCCGGCAGGAGACCGTAGGAGTATTGCATTTATGCGGCATGCATGCAGCTAGCATTCGGCGATCGATCGAACGTTCGTTCGGCTTCGGCCGATCTCTCTCTGCCGTAACGGTACGGTGGGGTTCCAAGGATTCATATGGCGCTACTGGTACTGCGCCAATGCAACGTGCTGCTGCTGCTGCAGCATGGATCGAGACGTGCTACGGAGCATGCACGAAACGTGCGTTCGTTCAATTGGCTATGCAGTCACGCGACGGTTCAAAAATAACTTTTTTTTTTGAAGATTTCTTCACCATTTGACTCATTGAAATCTTATACCGAGTGAGGATAACGGGATGAAAATGGGTTTCACTCGCACCTACCGGGAAATGGTGGTCTGATCCTGCCAAGTCAAGCCTTACAAACAGGGAGGCCGCCGTAGCAAGATTTAGCGAACGTTGAGTTCCAAATTAAGCATCCACGATTGTTTAGACTACATGCAAAGTGTATTGTCACAAATATGAATACCCTTGAATCACAGTAGGCGGAGTACTTATGATTTTTGAACTATGATATGCTAACCGCCTACTGAATGCGAGTCTTTCACTTAGTAAGGGTGCTTGTAAGTGCATGTTTGTTTGTTTTTTCATCTCATTACGTTTGTAAAAAAAATGTTTGCTGTTTTGAGGGGAAATTAATAAGCCACCCTGCTTAAGTATGCGTGCATGGAAGCAAATAATTATGTTGACTCGAGTCAACAGGACTCGGTTTGCATCCGAAACTATTTTTAAAGGAAGGAAAGGACACGTCCAGACGGAGCAAAAGAAAGGATCTGATGAAATAATGTAGAGCCGTCGCAGGATCCAACACAGGATCACCCCGGCCCCCAGCTAATCCATTCGTATGCGCAGTGGATGACTCGGTCACATCCACATCCTCCCTCTCGTGGTTTTCCTCCGACCACACCCACGCCCGTCCACGTCCAATCTTTATCTTACTCCACCGTGAACTCCATGGCATCTAGTCTAGGGTCACTAAAAAAATTTCAACAACTAATTAACACTAGCATATATGGCATCTCCCTCTCGCACCGTCGTCGCACGTTACTCCAATCCAAGAGCGACCCAAGTTAAATACCGATATATGCTTCGCCACTCACCAGCTGCATGCAGCGCGCGCGATCAAGATCGATCGAGATGCCCCTCTGGAATCTGATGGATGGATGGATTATCTGTGACTGCTGCCCATCCATCTCGGTTAAACTAATGCCGCCGGCCGGCCACTGTATTTTTCTCTGTCACTGTAGTACGCGTCATACAGCTGCCAACTGCCGCGCCCGGACAAGACGGGAAAACACAAGAAAAATGGCTGCAGCCGGGCAGGTGAATCTTGTACGGGCGCGCGGGGATCGACGCCAACGTGCCCTTGCCGCGCGCCGATCTCATCTGCCGGTACACCATAGGCCCTGTTTAGTTCCAGATTTTTTCACCAACTACCCGTCACATCAATCTCCGGATACTAATTAGGAGTATTAAATGTGAATTAATGACAAAACTCATTCTACAACCCCTACCTTAATTTTCGAAACGAATCTAATGAGCCTAATTATGACATGATTAGACAACTTTGTGCTACAGTAACTAATCTCTAATGACGGATTGATTAGGCCTAATGGATTCATCTCGCGATTTCTAGTCCATTCGTGTAGTTAGTTTTGTAAGTAGTCTACATTTAATACTCTTAATAGACCTTGAAGGAACTCCAAAATTTTCTCCAAAATCTTTTCACGGGACACAGGGCCCTTGTTACCGCTTTCGATCTCAACCCCGAAGGCGCGAAACAAAAGCATGTGAACAAAGAAACTAAGTCAGTGGAGTAGGCATCGCTACGTTATTAAGAAAACCTCCTCCCGGCTTAAAAAAATCCCGAACTCCGACTTCACGGGCGAAGGGGTTTTTTTCGGAGAATAAATTCCTACTGAGATAAACTTGCGTTCGATAAGATTCTCATCTGCAACGCCTACCAACCAAACTATAGCTCGTGACGCTGCTGTTACCGGCGGCTACGCGGTCAGCGGCTCGCCGCGGCGGCGGCGTCGACGTCGCGAGGGGGAGCACTAATCGCACGGATGGATGGACGGACTTTGACGCGCTCGGCCGGCGCCGGTGCGTTCGTGACCGCGCGCGCGCGTCCCGACCCCGTCAACGTCGCTGTTGTGATGGTGATAGTGGTGGTCGTACGTCGTCGCCGCCGCCGTGGACGACCGTGAAGCTGTCTCGCTCCAACGTAAGCACAATTTTCTTTCGTTCTAGTGCTGGATTATGTATATGTAGCGAAATTGACGTACGTGTTCGGTGTAGTGCTGCGATATATATGTAGCGAAAATTGACGTGTTCGTGGTGGTTGCTGTGCGATGGTAGTCCGTGTTTAGATACTAGTAGTCGTCAACGAAAAATGAACTTCCGTATGAACGGAAAATTCGCATAACAAACTCGGTATGTTGTACTATATGCTTTTCAGATCATACTCTCTCCGTTTCGAATTACTTGTAACTATTCATTTTCGGTCACGACGTTTGACCTTTCATCTTATTAAAAAAAATTTACAAACTAAACATGTCATTCAATTTCCCACCTAAGCGAAAAACATGAGCCATATATATATGAGACCCTCCACACACCGGCCAGTACACCACCACCATCTTTGCATTGCTGTATCTATATTCTATCCCACTCCAACCATCCAATAAGTATGGATTCTACGGATCGGCATTGTACGCGGTGGCGCGGTGCCGCGACGTTAAGCTACTATTTTCCACGCTAAGGATCGAGGGAAAGAAATGATACGCGCGGCTATAGCTGAATCGAGATCGAGTGCCTTGCGCGTTATGCTACCGCGTGTGCTTTTGATTAATTCGTTGTAGCTCATCAAGGACTCTAAAAAAAGATGAAGAAGATTCCTCTTCTCGATCGATCGTCGGCGAAACTCACGTAGCACCGCGACCTGTATTTATTTTTCTAAAAAGGTGGTAGGAAACGCGTACCTTTTCGTTCGAGCCTAGAAAGGGGATGAACAGTTATAGCTCCTGTAGCCAGCTGGGTCTGTTGTGTCCACGACGTCGTCCTAGCGCTCCGCAATGCCCACCCGGGCGTCGTCGCTGCTGCGGCCCGATCGGGCACGGAGCCGGTGCCCCTTTCACGGGGCACGTTCTCGTGTCCTATGACCCCCGTACGTTCTCTCTTGTGCCGAGACCCCGAGAGACACAGACGTAGCCCTGTTCGTTCTTGTGGCCGCCGCGCGCGCCCCTCGCTGCCGGAGCCACACATTTGCGCGGCAACGACCCCGATGCATGCATGCCAGCACAGGATGCACTTTGCGCACCGCCAGTATCGTATTCGCCTGCTTTTTCGCGAGGACCTTTTGCAGAGCTAGTCATACGACCGTAAGAGAGAGCCGAGTCAGAGCCCACAGGCATCTTGTGATCGATCGGCCCCTGTGGTTGCAGAAAATGATGGGTTAACGGCGCGCTAAACTGGTTGTTGGGTTGTATATATATATGCTTCTAGCCACCAACCACAAGTGTATAGCTAGAGTAAACAATATTTTCTTTGAAAAATAAAAGGCCTTTTTTTTTGGTTCATGGCACAAGAGCACCCGTCCTACTAGTTCGTACGCGTGGTGGACCAGCCCAGCAACAAGCAAGATGACAAATTTGTTTGCCATTTGCCAAGTCTTTATGTTCATTTTGGGGGGGCTACTAGCTACAATACTAGTTAATTAGGATCTTTTTCGTGAGGACTTAGCCGATTGATTTCAGAAAAAAAAAGAAATGGCCAACAGAAATGATACTTTTTTTTTGAAAATAACAGAAATGATACTGGCTTATATAATTAATTAATATCTGAAACATCTATCTTGGTAAAAAACCAGCAGCATCGAGTCGATCAGTTGGAGTTCCCTTCGGTTGGCTTCACCCATTCACTAGCTTGAGTGCACTCTGATCTGATAGACTACATATATCATTCTTGATTGGCTTGACTTAAACTACACTTGACGATGTATGTGCCTCACTGATCTTTATTTAGCTAACTGTCCTAAGGTCTGTAGAAGAATATAATACTATACATGACCTTGTGTATGAATAATCTTGGATTGGCGGCCGTTATGAATGATAGATTACACGAGTTAGTTTAAAATTGTTGAAGCTTTAGGTGGAGTGATCATGTCAATCACAATTCATAAACGAGCAGTATAATTAGGTCCTTGATTGAGATTGTAGCTAGCTGCTAGGCAAAAAAGAGAGATCCATCTCATCTTCAAATCCTTGTCCCAGCTGACAACCAATATCCCTCCACAACTAACCAACAGGGACAATTTCAAGGCATGATGCCTACGGTTTAGGAGTATCTCATGATAAGGTGAAGTAGTACTAGCGCAAATGAATGCACAAACAGTCAGAGGACATTTGTAACTAGAACCCCATCACGCCATACCGGCCATCGATTATATTCTCAGTCAGGATCCGTACCTACCGTCGTGATCTCAAGGAAAATAGTTTGTTTTTTCTCGCATGCATGGCTGAAAGCAAGGCCTCTTGCGTGCATGCATGGCTCGTGTTAGAAAAATCTCGGTAGAGTTTGTCGGGTTACGTGTGCTAGCTGCTGCTGATGAGCATACGCAGGCGCCGTTGTTGATGTTGCAACCACCAGAAGGTCCGAAAGTAGTGTGTTGGTTTCAGACCGCAGAGAGACAAGTGTACGCACGATGGCTCGTTCTATATTTGCCTACGGAGACAAGTCACCAGTCTATATACGTAGGCTGCATGCATGGTATGGGAGTGGGACCCGGGGAACTATATTTTTCTCTACCGAGACAATTATATCGAACTCGTGTTCGCAGTCAAATTTGCATCCTGGAATTAATCTAGAAGAGTGAGAGAATCTCACTTGAACTAACTGCTAATGGTTATTTTTTTTCTCTTAAAGATGCTTTAATTTATATGTTTAATTTCCTTTGCGAGAAGGTGATGCTATCTTGCCTTGTAAAAAATCTCACTGGATGAAGAAGTTAACAAAAGTCCAAAGAAATGTATTTACGTATTATGATTCCGTGGAGATGCTTAAAGAAAACAGCATGCTACAGCACCCTTCCAATAGCACCAACCATGCATTATATAAAGCTCAGTTCATTCATTTTTTTATTTAACGTCTTACATGCATATTTATACATGTTTGACAATCTGCACCGCGAAACTGTCTAAACTTTGACCATTATTTATTTATTTATTTCAGATCTGAAATTATATTTAGGAAATTGGTCCTACTTGATTTAATTTCTCTTTAACAATGATATGAAGGTACGGTTCTCCTAGATAGTTTCAATTTTAATTTCTTGTAGTTGATACAGGTTCGAAGTTGAGATACTCTTATTTAAGACGAAATCAGACTTTCGTCTCTCCCTATTGTTGAGCTTTTTTTCATGTAAGTTCCAAATATTTAAAACTTGCAACCAACAAACCACTCAGTATTATTAACCTTACAATACTATAAACTAACCAGAGCAGAAAATTGGCTGATAACCTTGAATGGCATGCATCATCATCTTCACTTTATACAAGCTCGGTGCTTAGTTTATTTACTTGACAGCCCTACCACTACCGAAAGAGACCACAAAAGCAGCTAGACAAGTGGAATCACGAACCACAAGCACAAAGGAATAATACTTTCTCCATCGATCCCCTCCTTTGCCTTCCCTTGAAGCACATCACTACTCATGTTCACACAACACAACATTGCAAAAGGCAGCTAGCTACGTATGTAGCTACGTAGCTACTAGTCGATCTCATATATACAAATATATAACAAAAAAACTCCATATCATATATCAATGCAAGATCACAAAGATAGTTTTTGCTTGCTCGCATGTACCACCTCTCGCTCATCATCATGTGGACATATCCATCATCAGTATCGGCGTATCGCGGCGACATGGGCACTTCGTTAGGCCCCATCATGGAATGCTTATTAGCGCCGCCGGCCGGCCACCTTACCATCTTTGCTTGTGCAGGTTGGGCACCGGCCGGCCGCCGACGTACGGCGCTCTGTCTCGCAGGGTCGTCGGCTGCGTACGTGTTGCGTCGTCTCGTCCTGATCGCCGCCGCTCCGATCCGGCCGCCGTTCCCCACTGATCGTGTCTCTCCGACGATATATCCTCTCTTGTTTAATGATGACCTGTGTCTCGTCTGCATGCATAAAGAGATCTCCCTTTTGGATACGACCATCATGACACACCGGCCACCTCGCCGTTCCGGTGAGCCGTTGCCGTCGATCCCGTGTCCTGCGGCGGCGTGGCGTGTAGCAGCAGGACCCTTCACGTGTAACCTTTTGCATTGGTGATGTGATCTCGTGGCACAAGTCAAAACGCCCAGGCGACACGCATGGGCAGGGCACTGTTTTGGCACACGTCGTCGGTGCCGTGCGGATTTTATTCGTCCGGACCGGACCCTTATCGCCCGTCACGTACGCACACGCGGGTACGGTGCTCCGCGCACGCACGTACGACCGACCCTCTGGCGAAAGGGCACGTTGGCCGTGTCCACAGGGCGGCAATTCTATTTGACTTACAAATTCAAATGTACTCTGTAGTTTTCAAACAGTTGCAGGAGGTGTTCTCTGAATGCATTCAAAGGTAACATCCAACACTGATGTGCTGCGAAATTCACCGTTCCAGAATACACGGACGATTGGCAGATAAAGATCGGCTAGTCCACAAGCTATTTTTTAACCGAGCCCCAAGGGTTCTGCAACACCTATGGTAATTAACAGGTAGTTGCCGAGAGAGCGACGTTGCATTGCATACGTACAATTTTTTTCACGTCCCAATCTCTAGAGCCTGTACACGTCGTCGATCGGAACCTAAACCTACCTAGGCCGGCGAGACGTCCTGGTTTAGAAGCATCTGTCTAACTTCTCCATGGAACCCATATGCGTCCCATTTCCAATCAACTAGTAGAGGTTGGCACCAACTCGTTTTCTGAAAGAGATGAGAGGATCGATTGGGAGAGACGATGGCAGTAACGTTACCTGAACTGAGTTGTCTCGGCCGGAGCAGGATCGGGGTCAGCGATTTGGATATCCTGGCGACCATTGATTGCCAGCCGTGGGGGCAGCAGCAAGAGGGCTAGACGGATGCTGCGAACATGGAGGATGTGCTCATGCCACCTTCAAATCCTCGTCTGGTTTAAGGCTGCTCTTGTCTCGCAAATACTAGCAATTAGTCATTACATGAAGAGTTAACATGTAGAATTGGCGTACTTTGAGTTATTGGGTTACAAAGCAAGGAACATCAATTTCTCTGGGCAGTATATATATGGCACAGAAATTTCCCTGATCTGAATGTTTCTATTCAGAACAGAATGCTAGTTCGGAGTGTTGCATCAGGGCGGGTGAGTCTGACAAAATGGGTGAGGTCAGAGATTCTGCTCTGAAATGGTCTCCTCGCATTTGGTAGGAAGGGGGTAGATATGTTACTCCAGAAAGATGAAAGGTCATGCATGCACAACTGGCCACATACCGCACCAAACAAAGATTCTAACTTCCCAACTTATTAGGAAGCAGATGCTTCAGATGGTAGCTACACGAACTTTTGTAGGAATTACTTCAAAACGAAGGCGGCCAACTTGGCAGAAGTAGAAGCTGCAACCTAATGCTGCTTCACCAAGAAATTGCTGCTTGAAGATCCAGATTTGTCACCATTGGAAAAGATAAGCTCAAACGCTGTTGTATTTCACCAGGAGGCAATGCTCTGAAGCTGCTGTCAATAATGCTATGCTTTTCAGTCAGGAGCCATAACAAACCAGAGACAAGAAAACCCCTTCCACACCAACTAGGCCTCCGTGTTAGGAAAACTTCCACTTCAATGCAGTTTTGCACATTATTCTCATATAGTTAGTAATGCAGTGGTGTATGATGTTATGTTGGTAATGTGGATTGTTCTTCTGGAGCTGTATTGCCTACGGTTGGATGCTGACTGTCACCTATGCTTGGATGCTGACTGCCATTTGGTCTTTTCTTGATAGCATTCTTCACCTCCTCCTCTTTCTTATCAACAAAAGAGATCAATGACTTGATGGTAGTTAACCTTGCTGGTCGATTTACAATCTGGGGATCAGGAAACTGCTCCACCTGGTTACTGTACCTGCTGTACTGGCAAAATATGCGAAGGAAGAAAATCACAAGAGCAAGGAGACATGCAAGGCCACAGATGAGGAAGAGGCCCCAGAAGCTCGACAGGCTCAAGGAGTTCGACGCAGTCTCATTGTTGTCTGCACTGCACTCTGTCCCACTTAACCATTCATCATGGATCCTCTGGAGATTGCCATTCTCTGATAGTGTCAAGATCGCTGTTGACAAGTCCTCGGCGAGAGGTGAGTCTCTTGGGAAGGCCTACAACAGAAGAAAGTATGATCACAAGATACTTTGAAGAGAAATGCATGTGTGTTTTTATTACAGCAAGCAAATTAACTTACAAATCCCCATCCACTTTTTGTGAAAACCTGACCAACTTTCTTGAATTTGCAGTATTTTGACAAGAAGATCTCAACATATGGAAGCTCATCAATAATTGCAGCCACACCACCATTTCCTGACCCTAGCTCTAGAGCTCTTGCATAATCTGACGGGCTATTTAGTGGCACTAAACGGGACTCAGCAATATTGAGCTCATCGACAAGGTAGTTTCTGGAAAAAGATCCAACTTGATAGCCAATTGCACTTGAACTCGAGATCAAGCTATCGAGGCCCTGAATCCCTGATGTCAGCTCCTGAACTGTAAGAAGTGATGTCAAGCTTGCGGTGTAGCTAGAGTTAATAATCAGCACAACAAAGAGCCAGATCAGCAGCACGAATCTACCAAGTGCTGACTGTGTTCTCTCCTGTGTAAAGAAATGAGAAAGGAGGTAATGAGTGGAAAAGGAAACCTTTGAAATATTCTGACGAGTTTCACATCAACACTTACTGTGTGCAAAGAACATGGTAGAGAAACTAAACCTGAAAATGCACAGAAGTCTCATAATTAAAAAAACAGTAAATTAGAAAAACAAAAGAGGAAAGAAGTAGCTACAGGATGCAGATACTAACCAGCACACAGTCATAATTTGTTGCCTTGGAGGTCCACGGAACTCAGTATTAGTGCGGTGTTCAAGTACCCAAACAACTGCACCCACAAAGAGGAAGATGACACCTAGGACACACCACATCTTGAAGGTAAATGGTTTCAGAAAAGCCCAAGCATTTGATTCAATCTCCCTTGCTGGAGCTACAATAATGAGACCCGATTCAATATATGGCTGGGTAAAATCAACAAGTCTTGTTCGATTCGTCACTATAGCAATGTCCCCTATTGCACCATCAAAGTACTAAATGGGCAGGAAAAAAAAAGAATTAAGAACACCTGTATAATGAAATATGAAGGCACCTATGATAAATTTCAGAATTGAAAAGGATGTGGGGAACCTACTCACATTTTCAGAAACCTTCTGAACAAGGTCACTGTAACTAGGATTCTTCAAACCATCTCCAAATAAAACAAAATTGCATGAAACTGGATATGGCAAGAGGCTTATTGCAGCTTTAAAGACATCAACTGCAAATCCCTTTACTCCATCAGGTCCATCATCTTGCATAACAAACTCTTTGTAGCTTGTTCGGAGAGGTACTCCAATCCTCATAGGTTTCCCATGATATGAAAACACCCAACCACGAGGCGTCTCAGAAACCTGACCAGGCCATATAGCACTATGGAGCTGTGCATTGTTGGTAGATGAGTTCAGTGATGACAAATTTAAATTTTCAGGAGGGACAACTGAGAGACCTGAAAATTTTGACCAATATCCAATAGTTCTTAATCCTGTACCACCAATATTCAGAATATCGTAAGCTGGGTGGATCAAATTCCTGTCCAAGGTAAATTGAACTGGACCAGAAACCCCTGAGAAATTCGCGCTCCACACTTCCTCCAGTAGTTTATTTCCATTGTTGAAAATCCTGAGAGAATCTAGCTGAAGGCTACTTCCTTTTGTAGTTACCAAATTTGGGTCTGCAGAAAAAGATATAGCATTCCCTTCGCTCAGAAATCGCTCAATAGCATGAGCAACTAACCATACAGAGTCATAAGCACGCATAGAGTAAGCGCTTCCATTCCTGGTAAGATTATTCCACTTGGACAACATCGCATGCTGAATTTCAGAAACAGTGACATGCTGCCGAAGCACAAGAACACCCTGTATATGTTCCATTACAGCAGGATTATCATGCACAGACGAATCTATCACTTCAGAAAGCCAGTCTGTTGCTATCCATACATAGCCACTGCTCATCATCCCCAAAGATTTTGCAGCTGAGAACACGTTAAGACCAGAGTCAGGGTTAACGTGGATAACATAGACACGCGACTCCATTTCATTTACCTGCATCAAGATATCCTCGACAGTAGTATTTGCAGCACCAGGTGGCAACTTAGCTTTGTAAACTATCTTGCACTTCCTTTTTGCAAGGGCATCACCCAGTGCCATGATGCCACCTCTACCATAGTCATCATCAACGTATATGGCGATTACTTGTTTCCATTGATAATAGCTAATGATGCTAGCGATAGCACCCATTTGGTAGTAATCACTTTGTGTAGCCCTCACAAAATAAGGGTATTCAAGGGAAGAAAGGGTAGGATCAGTGGCTGAGAAAGAGACAAGAGGGACATGGAGTTCATTGACAGCATGACAAATGACATGTGCAACAGCTGAGGATTGTGGGCCTAACACAGCGACTACATCTTTAGCCAGAAGCTGCAATGCTGGACAAGAAAAAAATTGTTAAACTCTCCGAGCTTCCAAAGTGTAAAATTACATTATCACTTCAATCAAATAAGAATAGACAAAGTTCTCCACTATCTACATATGTATAAAAGACAAGCAAGTTCAACCAAGTATGGTTGGCACAGGAACAAGAATTTACTAGGACTTTCTGCATACTTTCCATGGCAGGAAACTTGGGAAGTCTATGCTTAATTTCATCTATACCTAACACGGCTACGGTGTTGACCATAATATCTGACTTTTGCTTCATTTCTGATATGCAGGAACAGCAAAGTTACAGACTGATGCAAATAGTGTTTCCATTGCAGTTCCTATCTCAGGCATCAGTTCTTGTTGTTTTATCCACATGTCGACTAAAAATGGCAAGTTGTTGATTCCTATAATATGTATCACTGGTTATTCTGTCTCTAATTGCTAACAAGGCCAACAAAAACTTGACTAAATAGTGATATTGATACAAAATCGCAAAGAAAAGATAAAGTCAGGATCGAATTACAAATATAGATGAAGGAGGAGGGTCAGAGAGTGTCGGACCTTCGATGGTGCCAACAAATCCACTGCAGTTAGTGTCCTGCATAAGAACACTCAGTTTTGTCCCCCGGAGTACGCTAGGATCGGCATTGACATGCGCAACAGCAAGCTCAATAGCAGGCCTCACCGCCTTCCCGATAACAGAGTCAAACGTGAACAGCGCACCGATGCGCACCTCAGCCGGCCTCACGGGAACACCGGTGGCATTCTGGTTATCTGCCGTGGTTCCACCGCCGAACATGCAGGCACACAGAAGCAGGGCGGCAAGGTGAGAATAGCCCATCCCCGAGAACCAAGAAGAGAGTAACGCGTTCTCGACGACCTTTGATCTCTACAGGGCCTCTTACAATTAAACTCTGCAAAGAATGAAATGGGGGGGAGCAGAGCTGGCGTCCAGAAACCCAGAGAGCTATTCGGTTGGTTCCTTGACTTCTGAAATCAGCAATTGCAACCGGACGAGCGATGAATTGCTGGAGCGCGAGAAGCTAGAGACACCAGCAACCTCCAACTCCAAGAATCAAGAAACCCCATTCTGCCCGTCCATTTCGCCTGGCGCTCCCGTGGCAGCACACCAACTGTTTGACGAAGTGTCCGACGGGAAGAAACAAAATGGCGAGCAGAGCTGAGCCGACTAACCCCTCGTCTGCAAGACAAACACGCAATCAAACTCCAGTAAGCTCCGCACCGCGCTCCTCAAAAAAATTCCAAAGAAAGCGATTCCCTGGTGGTTACTGGTTACCATCTGCTGGATGATGCCATGGTGGGAACTGGGAAGCCAAACCACCAGCGGGGCGGCGAGGTGGACGGAGCTGATCCGCAGGCGCCGCGAAGCCACATTCGAGGGTTCTTGGTCCCCGGCGCTAGTGCGGGACAAGAGTAACCGGATGCTGCCTCGGATTTGGAGATCTTTTTCTGGAGGAGCAGCGGATGCGAGTGTGGAAAGACGGGCACTCGTGGGTCACGAAATGCTGCTATAGAGCAGCAGCTTTGTGCCCTCGCAAATTGCGATCGGATTCCTTTCATAAAAAAGGTGCCTTTTTTCTTACCTCTTTTCTTTGCCTGTGAAAAAAGATCACAAAGAAATGTGAGCGCTCGGAGTATGGGCAGCTCGACGACAAGAATCGTGGATAGAGTCATAGAGATACACATGGGCCACGTGTCTCTTTTTTTTTCATTTTCCCCCCCTAAACACTCTTTATAAAGAGTTGTTAGTCGTTGCATCCACTTTCGATTTTCAAGACCAAAATATTTCATTTTCTAAAACAAACAAAACTCCATATCTAAGTACACTAGTCGCTCCTTCCCTTTGTTCAGATGATCTTGGTCGATTCAGCACAAAAATTCAACATTGAGAGGATTTGTAGAGTTTACACGCTAAATTCCTTTAACATTAACCGATGGAGTGGTTGATTTGGTGAAGGAAAGTATGGCAGCGTATTAAAATTTCTCCTAGGTGCAACAAACCCAACTTCTGCTCTCTTCGGTAGTCTGAACATAACATGTAGTCCGGATGGTCATTTTTGCCAGAGATTAGCCGTCCAAAGAAAAAAAAAAGAACGAAAATGGAAAAAAAACTAGATTTGCTAGAACTGTGATCCGGCAAGTAGGTCAACACTCAAAATGGAGGGGGCAAAATTACATTGAGATGGAGTACTCTGAGTAATTACATGTTATCCAATACGTACAGCAAGATTTACACTATTACAGGTAATCAGGTAATTACATGCTATATGCTCTACTGGTCACCATCTACCGTTTCTGGAAGTTCAAGGCTTTGGTGCCATAAGCGAAGAGGAAGAGGAACAAGAGGATGTCAACACTCAAAATGGAGGGGGCAAAATTACATTGAGATGGAGTACTCTGAGTAATTACATGTTATCCAATACGTTCCGCAAGATTTACACACCTAACTATTACAGGTAATCAGGTAATTACATGCTATATGCTCTACTGGTCACCATCTACCGTTTCTGGAAGTTCAAGGCTTTGGTGCCATAAGCGAAGAGGAAGAGGAACAAGAGGATGTAGCCGAAGTGCCCCAGCAGGACGTAGCCGACGAAGTCGTGCTTCATGCCCAGGGTTTCTTTCAGAACTTCCTTCACTGCTTTACCGGTGAGGCTGCCAGAAACCGCAACGCTACGGCCTACGTCGCCAAACTGTGACGCGATGACGCCATAGATGGTCCAGGCCACGGGGTCACACCAGTAGTACCATCGCCACCAGATAGGCAACGCCTGCAAGAGTGAAATATAGTGTTCAGAAACTGAATTGGCAGCCCAGGGAACTGGTTGGTACCATGAGGTAGTGGTGTAATGTAATGCCACGGCTCACAAAGATGCCTACCGGTCGGGTTATGAGGAATCCAGCGAAGATATTCCAGCTGGTAAGAGTGAACGAGACAAGAATACTTGCGACCATTTGGGAAGGAGTGCAGGCAATCAGCATTGCACCAAACAGTGTGAAGTAGAGGAAGCAAGCAGTGATAAAGAACAGGAAGTAGAAGAACTTATCCGCCTTCCAGTCGTAGCCAATCATCGCGTAGATAGGGACAGTATAAAGAATACCCTGAGCAATGTTGTAGACAAGCTCCACGACAGTCTACACACATCAATCAGTTTCAAAAGAGAAGTTTTAGTATAAATATGTGTATGTATGCATGGAGTAAAAAAACTATGAGAAAGTAACTAGTAATCTACTATTGCAAAAAAGAAATGGATGTGTTTGGTTGTGTAAAGCTTTCATGGTCATGGTCCATAGGGGAACAGGTTATTCTGTTTGGACAAAAGACTAATGCATGTTTGGATCACCATATTTCAATTAATACATGACAACATAAGGTATTTAGAAATTACCAGTGCAAATGCATACGACAGCGGAGAGAACATCCCAGCAGCTTTTTCACGGTAGAAGACTGTCCTTTCAATAGCAAAAACAGGTAGAGCTGAGAGCAAATTTGCAGCTCCAAGGAAGAAAATAGCAGCATATGTGGCTCCAAGTAGACTGAGCAGGTCCTGTTCTGTTTCTCTGTACAAATATTAAGAGATAAAAACATATCAAACAAGAGTAATTAGCATGGAAGGTAATCAATCTAACACTATCCCATGAATTGATTACAATTAGAACAGAATTGATGGTATTTTGCGAATATCATAAGATGGAGTAGGATCATACACATTCTTTCCTTTGCGCCAAAAGACTGTACCGAACACAATACTATAGAGAAGTGTCATAAGATAGCGCATTGCATTGTATGGTGGATTCTTCCAATACGATCGAAATTGCTTCCATGTATTTGCCATACATTGATTTAGAAAATTTTGGGCATATTTAGAAGGGAAGGAAAGATCCTGGTAGCCTGGTGGTGGAATGCTCAACTCCTTAATAAGTTCTTGATTGCTCCTGAACATATTCATTATAAAATGTAAGATAAGAACATTTCTGCTTTGTTTGTTTAAGATTCAAACAATCAGAAGTTTAACTAGCATCAAAGAAAAAACAAATTTAACAAACAAAAAACTGCTGATATAATAACAAAGCACATATATTTACCGGTAAAGAGCAGAATTTGCATAAATTTCAGCAAAATCAACATTCATGCGAGCCTCAGCTAGAGGAGAGCTGACTTCCAGCATCCACGTTGCTGGATTGTATCCTTCTGTAATTTTTGGAACACCTGGAATTGCCTGCAGGGGAATGTCATAGATTAAAAGTATCCTTTTTGTTGTCTCACCTCAAGATCAGGTCACCTCTATACTAAACGGTACAATGTAGGCAAATATGAGTAATTCTAGTACTAGTTAATTCCTGAATTGGTATGCAAAATAATTTTCCTCAAATTGTTAAAATACTTTTCAGGATTTGAAGTTAGTTTGAACATGAAATGTTGCAATCCTAACCAAAGCACGGAGTTCCACGTGATTAATCACAACTTCTTTTTTCATATAACTCGAACATATTGCTCTTATTTCCTGAACCTACCTAGCAGAATTGTATTTGCCTAATCACAACCACTTTTTTTCATATAACTCGAACATATTTAGTAACATGAAATGTCAGAATTTGGTTTCCCTAGACTGAAACAAAACATAA
The DNA here is from genome assembly GCA_022644695.1 of Cenchrus purpureus. Lineage (NCBI taxonomy): Eukaryota > Viridiplantae > Streptophyta > Magnoliopsida > Poales > Poaceae > Cenchrus > Cenchrus purpureus. Next base: position 117,492,971 of record CP053467.1, on the reverse strand, counting down.
AAGACAATTCACCTCGAAATAGTCAACTAGTATGCGAGATTGAACACCAAGCTGGCCAGCATATATGACACGCCCTCCTCTCTTCAGCAACAGAAGCTGAAAGATGTGACCATTTTTCAGTATGTTCTTGCAGAATTCAAAAATAAAGAGATGGCATTAGCTTAAAAATATGAGTAATGTACGAACCTCATCAAAAGCCTCGAAGATATCAATGCTGGGCTGATGGATCGTACAAACCACTGTCCGTCCAGTGTTAACTGTATTTCTCACTGTACGCATGACAATTGCAGCAGCTCGAGCATCAAGGCCAGAAGTCGGCTCGTCCATGAATATAATTGAAGGGTTTGCCACTAGTTCTACAGCAATGGTCAGTCTCTTCCTTTGTTCAGTCGATAACCCACTAACACCAGGGAGGCCAACCAGAGCATCACGCAATACATCAAGCTCAACTAGTGACATCACTTCTTCCACAAACATCTACATTGAAAATAATTTTATCAGAACTAATGCTTTCAACCCCAAAGATATTGACCTCGACCTTTTCTTTAGTACCATGGCTGCGGGGCAGGCCTTTTACAAATTTGAACAGAACCAGGTGATACAAGAAACATAGCATAGTAACTATATGTACTAATACTATTGAAGTACATGTTAAAGCAAAATATAAACTCATGATGTACCATAAAACTAATTCTATTTGTATATCGGCATAACAAACACCAAATGATTAAGCCATTCTAGCTTCAGGTATACCGCACTTCAAACTATCTTGAAAGTGTGTATTCGATATGTCAGGGTTGAATAATGTGTCAAATTATTTTGAGTGATAGTTAGCACACAATTTTCTTGACACAAAATACAATTTTGGATTGAAAGTATGCTGTCAGTTGATGGGCAATCTTAGTACTGGTCCTCATTCCTCAAAAGCTACAATCACGGCAATTATTTTTCTCTAGCAGCATCAAGGCATAAGCGCATACAATACAGGAAAAGAGTGCATACCTTTCTAGTATTCTCATCAACTTCTGAAGAAAGACGCAACCAAGCAGAATAAATGAGTGATTCATACACAGTAACATTTGGTGAATGGATATCAGTTTGTTCACAATAGCCACTGATGCGAGCAAAAGTTTCCTGTTTCTTAGGGTAACCAGAAAGCTTTATATCTCCCTCGATAGTTCCACTTGTCTTTCTTCCTGCCAGTACATCCATCAGAGTGGTCTTTCCAGCTCCACTGACACCAACTAGTGCAGTCAGAACACCTGGTCTGAATGTGCCACTAATATCAGATAGCAATTGAAGGCGGCTTTCTGTAAAACCTTGTTCTTTCATTGCCTACAAAGCATTTTGCATTAAACGTTAATATACAAATTGTGTTACTGATTTAAGTAGTAAAAGTACTGCTTAGTTCAAAAGATTATTATCAATAACTAAGAGACACCAGGCAACAGAAGAAAAGATTATAATTGTAAAGTTTCTGCTCCAATAATGATGTGTTTCATCAAATTTTCCTGATCTGGCTATATCAAAACGTGAATTCCTGCTCCAACTATGATTTGTTCCATCAAATTTTCCTGATCTGGTTATGTCAAAACGTGGAACATCATTTTAGAAGATCAACTCACAGCAGGCATGTCAACGTAGTAGTTCATGTGGTTGAAAGAAAGTGAAAGTGGTTGGAAGGGCAAGACCATTCCTGTCTTGGTTCTCCTGTTTGCTGCTTCATCCGTACCTGACATGAGAGGGTAGATGTACAGATAAATATATTAAAATATGAATAGAAACAAAAAGGTACGCTTCGTGAATCTTGATGCTTGCAGGTCCTAGTGCGAGTTGTAGGAATCAAGCCATTTCATTATTTGGGCCTCTTTGAATGTAGCATTCTCATTGGAATTTCATATAAAAGAAAACATCAAGAATGGATGCTTCTTTTCCTCCAAACTTTTAAAATCCCAATCCAAATGAGCTATATTGAGAGAAAGCTAGGAAAAAGTAATAAGGGTCGAAAAAGACACAAGAGCTTGCTGCTCTCTTACCATGGGGAACCTGGTTCATTTGTTCTTGATCTGTTGACTTCTTTTTGTCATCATCATCAGAAACAACAGCATTTGAACTGCCACCAGCTGTAGGAATATAGTTCATAAGTACTGTACCTAGGCATCAAACTAGTGACAATTGCAGAAAAATAAAGAAGCTTACGGCTCAAGAATGTAAGAGCGCAAAGGAAGAGAACGTTGAAAAGAATAATAAATCCTATCATGGCACCGATGGAAAGCCAGTACCCCCATTGACCACCAAAGTAGCCTTTAAATTTCAGAATAGCCTTCCCTATTGTTGGTGCATCAATGTTTGCATCAGTGTTTGGCTGCAATTAAATGCTATATTAGTTCAAGATATGTCAACAACCTAGAAACTAATATAAGTGAAAAAAGATATATATTTAGAGAGAAAATTGTGGGTGGTACACAGAAACTTACACCGGCCCATCTAGTGGCAAGGAATTCATTGATGGATATAGCATTATTACTGTACATCATGGGAGATATCCAGTAGCCCCAAATCCACCATGGTTTAATGTCCTCTGTACACATAAGTATCAAGAGGCACGGTAAGAAACATTAGTACTTCACAGTTTGCAGTGCAATATTCAACAAACATAAGGAAGAAATCTTAATGAAGAAAAGGTTTCCATCACCCTTTAAGGGCATCACGTTGTTTATAGCCATTGGGAGTAAACTATCAGCCATGGGGAGTAAAGTTTATTATCCACAATGACATCTTTTTTGAGAAGAAGGTACTTACGCCTGGGGATGAGAAACCCTCCAAACAAGAAAACAATAAGCAGTGAAAACATGCCAAATGTATTAGCCACAACCATTGTCTTCAAAATTGCACCTAGCAACCGAAACATGGCCACAGCCATCTGGTGTGTTAAAAAGTATGCTAGAAACTGGCTGAAGAACCTGAAATCAGTATACAGAGAAACATGTTACATGAAAAACTGATACAAAAATCGTTATGCGGACTACTATTGTTACTATTATTAATTCCTTTTTTTGCTTTTTTTACCGTTTATTTTATTTAGTTTTGGTGGCATGTATTGGTTTCAGCTCTAACCTACTGCTTGCTTGAGAGTAAAAGGTTTTGTTGCTGCGCAATTATGAAAGTGTAAAAGTGTGTGAACTGAAAATAAGAACAGCTACCTTCCAGCAGCAGGTGCGAAACCCATAACATAATATGTAACAGTTGTCCACATAAATGAATCTAGGAATGAAAAGGGAATCTTTAATAGTATGGTTGCAAGTCCATAGGTCCATGCTGGAAAGAACAAGTAGTCTCTCTGTTTATAGAATACCGGTAGCTTTTTTATGGTCATGTTCATCTCAGTAACTCCAATGAACATGATTGTGATCAAAGAAGAAGCCAAAGCACCATTAAATTTGCCATTATCAGAAAACTTTCCACTGGGCATCTTTGTTCTGAAAAACACTGTCATGGTTATGAATGCCAGCATAAACAATTGAACAAACTTGAATATGTAGAGGAAGGAGTTGCGCCTCATCAGCAACCATTCTCTGGACAAGACTGCCTTGAGAGACTCCCAGCTAGATAACCCATACTTCTTGGTAGTCAACGCAGCAGGATGTGTTTTAGACTTGTCATAAGGAACTTGCAACTCTTTCTGGAGCTTCTGGCCAACATGGAATGTCTTGAAATGTTGCACAAACTCTGGGACTGACACATAACGATAATGTTCCTGGTCGTGGCACCAATACTGTTGTTGATCTTTCCTGGAAGTCACCTCTTGAAGGAAGTCTGCCACTCCTTTCCGTTCAGGGCACCGGAAACCAGCACTCTCAAAGAACTCAAGGATATCATCCCGCGGCCCATGGTAGACTACGTAACCTTCTGATAGTAAAATGATGTCATCAAATAAATTGTAGGTCTCAGGTGGAGGCTGGAGAAGGGAGATCATCACAGTATTATTCATCACATGAACCATCTGTCTGATGTATTTGACAATCTGAAATGTGCTGGAACTATCAAGCCCAGTAGATATTTCATCCATGAACAAAGCCTTTGCCGGTCCAGTTAACATCTCACCTGCAACCATAGCAATTATTAAAGTCAAAGAAAGCTAACATCAGGGTTCCTTATGCTCAATATCACGCACAAACAATCTATTTAGCAGTGAATAACAGAGGAAGACAGTGACTTAGTCAGCATGTCAACCAATGGCATAGGTTTAGTCAGATGTCTTAGTTAAGCATATAGCTTAAGATACCGATGACATAAAATATAAGAGGAGTAGAGTCCATAAGGTTCTGAATCCGTAGCTATACCCCAGAGGGCACTGTTGGAGGAAATGATTCACGAGGTACCCCCTCTTTAGGTCTGGGGGCTCGGTTGTAATTTTTGTACCCACCGGGGCTTGGGGCTAAACTGCCATTTCTCCCCTCAGCTATATAAGCAACCCAAGGGGGTTGAGAGAGGGGACTTCCCTGCTCACTTGTCCAATTTCCTTTCCATGAATGTTGGCCCCTCTTAGGGGAAGGTTTTTGCCCCAACAGGCACAAACCCTAGCTCTGACACTGGAGGAAAGAACAGTAAACATGGAACTTAGAAGACCAGTAACATTAGAAAATTACTGGTTGTTATGTGGCAATTCATGATTATGATTACACATATAGTTGGATAGTTTTAGAGTTTCATGGAGAAATTACAGATCATTTCTTTATATTAATTTGGCATGATGCAGGCATACCAGTTGTCACACGTTTCTTTTGCCCACCAGAAATGCCTCTTTTCATCTCATCACCAACAATAATATCAGCACAAATGTCAAGCCCAAGAACCTGCGATGATTTATAAACTCAATCAGCAGAGAAAGATAGTGGGCAGCTATCGATTCAATTTGTGAGTAACTGTCATACTGATATACCTACTTCCTGTTACAAAGAAAAACATATTTTCACAAGATTCTCTTCCTAAAAGGCTAGTACGAGAAACAAATATTCAAGTTGAAGCCAGAAGATGGCTTAAACCATGTTATTTTAACATGCAGAAAAATACCGGAACTCACCTTGAGAGTAATATCTGTCATAATGTTGGTCTCCTTTCCTTCAACTGCAGTTGCCTTCATGAAAGCATCAATCTCGGGGTCAGGCTTAATGCCAGCATTTCGTTCCCGTCTAGCTAATTCTGACAGCATATCATATCTGGCGCCAATGCCTAGACATCTTCTGGAGAAGTCCATTGTCTCTCTTACAGTCATTTCTCCATTGTGTAGATCATATTGACTGACATATGCACTAGTCCTCTCAGGATAGAACTCAGAAAATTCATGGCCACAGTAGGTGATTTTCCCAGATATCTGTAGCAGAAAAATGAGTGATGTGGCATATGCTATGCACACATAATCAGAAGAAAGTACATGAATAAACATCCAACCTTGAGATTCTTAGCAGGCTTCCCAGTTAGTGCTCGCATAAGTGTGCTTTTTCCAGATGATGGAGGCCCCAGGAGAAGTGTCATCCTGGCATAGTAGTTTAAATGTTTAATACAAAAAATAGTTGGAAAACATTTATATTTTTCTATTTTTTTGTCAGAAATAGTGAAATAACTGTTTTGATTGCTGCTAAACGAATTTTGTACAAGTATAGTTGTATTAGGTATAACATTTACAGAGAAAAAAAGCTGATTTTGCCCAATAAAAATCTGAATAAGAATTATGCATCATTTCTACCACCGAGGAAAAAGAAAGCCCGAATGTTCATGTTAGCTATGGGTGCTTTTTTGAGCCATGGAGAAAAGGTCCCCTGCCATTTCAAATTACACTGAAACCATTAAAATTTAAAACCAAGTAGATGAACCGACAACAGCTGTAGCTGCAAAAGCCACATGATCATCGGATCACTGAAATCTGAGACTCGTGATGGCCCAAGGTTGCAATTTATTTGATCCTTACCTAGGAAATTGTATCAGCATTCGTATATCTATCTATCAAACTAATCTGGCAGTCGTTAATCTAGAATGCTCAAAGCGCGACCAAGTTATGAGTGTCTGTAATGTACCTCGATGGCTTGATGATGCCGCTCACATCCTTGAGTATCTGAATCGTCTTCTTGTTGGACGAACCGAACCGGCTGACGAATCCCTGCGATAAATACCATCAAGGATACCGAATGTCAGCCGCAGAGAGCTGTAACGCGCAACAGGAATCTGGTGCTAACGAGCTCCGAATGAGAATGCAGAGCTCGATGAGGCGAGCCCGCAGGTGCGGCACGAAAATGGGGGTAATGCCTAATGAGTGTGGAAGCGGGGTGTACCGGGGCGCGGTCGCGGCCGAGAACGCCGCATCTCCGCGGCCGCAGGACACGGCGGTCGCCGGTGGTCGGTGGAGGATCCCATCGCCCGCCGGGGCCTGGCGGTGGCGGGGGCGGTCTCCGGTGGCGGCCTCGAGCGCGCGGCGCGAGTGTGAATCACGTGAGTGGCTGCCGCGTGGGGCTCTGTCCGTTGGATCGGGGACTACTCGTCGAAGGGTTGGTTCGACGGGCCTGGGCTCGGAAGGCTTGTTGTGGCCTACCCGGAGGTTTGGGCTTTGCTTGTTGGCATAGCTGTAGTTTGGTGGGCTTTAGGCCTCGCTGAGGCCCAGCTCGGGTTTCTGTTTCTGTTTCGGTCCATAAAAGCTGCAACAGAGGAGGACGGGGGGCTTTCTTGTCGCCCTGCCCTGATTACTGATTTTACTCTCTGTTTTTTCCAAGTGGAGTGTGTAAAGTCTGATAAAAGTAAAGGCGTAAAGCAAACACGTGCGCGGGAATTCCATCCACGGCGTCTAGAAGGCAAGGGAAGAATAATGTGCCAAGGAATTGTGCACGTCGCAGTCAATGGTCGAAGCACGATGAAGTGCCATCCGTCTGGTTAATTTGACCTGGATTTGGCGACTACCCGTATGCTGTAGTTAGCTTGACGGAGTGCGACACGTGAGATACTCTCCACCGGCCCGGCCGGGGGGACGAAAAGTCCAAATTTCCAAAAACGTGGTTGACTGATGAGCCCCCCCTGACCTTAGTCTACTTGATTGACCGTACGTCCACGGTCGTCCACGTCGGACCGAAGAAGCTAGGGTGCAGGGAGACACGTACGTCGTTTTAATTTCCATCTTGTTATTTCCACGTCGGACCGAATGCCTGATCGATGAACTACATACGGATGAACAACGTCGAAGCAGGTGTGTGCATGCACATACCTCGAGGACGTTGATGGCGGAGTTGATGAGCGTGGGCAGCGCGCGTGCGCCGACGTGGACGTCCGCCTGCACGGACAGGTGCTCGTACCGCACCTCGATCTGGGGGAGCTCGATGCCCACCAGGTCGAGCCGGTCGCGGAACCGCCGGAGCAGCCGCTCGTTGTCGTCCTCCACGGCCTTGAACACGCGCTCCATCAGCTCCCGCCCGTCCCGCGGGTCCAGGTTCGCGAGGTCCACCTCGCCGGCGGCGGCGGCCAGCTTGCCCCCCTCGCCGTCCGCCGCCAGCGCCCTGCGGATGATGCCGCGCCGCATGCGGTCGTACGTGGGCAGCTTCTCCAGCGCCGCCCACCGCAGGTTCTCCTCGTCGTCCCCGTCGTCGCGGCTCGCCGTCGACCGACGGAACGGGTCGTCCGGGTCGCCGCCGCCCGCGCGCAGCGACCGCGAGATGGACGACGACGACAGCCAGCCTCCTCGCCGGCTCCCCGACGACAGCGTGATCTCGCCCGCCATCGTCGCCGGCTGCCACGTCGTCCGATCCGGCGGGCACAATTAAAGGATCAGAGAATGATCGAAGGTAGCTAGCTACTGGATGCGGCGCCCGGCCGCGACGACGAGACACAGCTGAGAGCGTTCTTGCTTTGCTTTGGCACGAGGAGTGTGTGTAACTGTGTTTATATAGTGACTGACTGATGACTGTCCAATAACTGACGACAGACATGGCACATGATCGAGACCTCCACGAGCATCATTGACCGTTAACAAGGGCCAAAGCCAAGGAGCGAGGACGAAGAACCTGTTCGGCTGGCTGTTCTTGGCTTGTTACAGCTTATTTCGGCTTATTTTCCTCTCACATAACACTATTCAATCTACCAGACGAATACTATGCTTCCTACCAGCCGAACAGCTTGGAAGATTACCGCTACAGTGAGTTCAAGACAGGTGAAGCGCGCGTTGGGTTGGTGGAAAGTTCCTGCGTGTTGGGCGAACGAACGAAGTCGACAAGACGACAAGTCATGCGTGCAAGATGGACTGCGAGGAGGAGGAGGGATGATGCTCGCAAAGTCACAACTTGCAGTATTGATAAGACCATGGAAATTAGAATGAGCGCAAGGGAGCTACACTACTTGCCGATGGGGCCAATGCGGCGGCAGCTAGCTAGCTGCTGCGTATGAGTTCGTTGTGGTGCCTGGCAAGAATTATTTATATAGATATAGGCTATCTGTACAACTATAACAAGGGCTTTTTACGGTGGACCATACCACCTCATACTACTATTGGAAAAGAACCGGTATAGAAGGATCCGACGGTTGAGATTAATTGTATACCACCACAGCTAGCACTAGTGGTATGAGGTGGTATATATAGGTGGTATGGTGGTATGGAAGTATTGTTGGTAGTTTTTTCTCGGTGGCATAAACGAAATATATGATTTCTTCATCTCAAATTTTTTCATTTCCCTCTCGTGGTATGGCCAAATTTTTTCAAATTTCAAACGAAAATTTTCATTTCAAATTTCAAAAACATTTTTTTCAATTTTTTCAAAAACGAAAATTTCATTTCAATTTTCAAGAACGATTTTTTGAAATTTCATTTCAAATTGTTTTCAAATTTCATAAACGAAAATTTTCATTTCAAATTTCGAAAACGATTTTTTTTCAAAATTTTTCATTTCACTCTGGTGGTATGGCCAAATGTTTCAAAAACACAAAATTTCATTTCAAAAATAATTTTTTTCAAAAATTTTCATTTTAAATTTTTCTTGGTGACATAAACGAAATTTGTTTCTTGACCCGATGTTGCAAAAATTACCTATTTACCCTTACCAAAAATAGTTATATACTACATACCACCACCTGGTGGGGTCCACCGTAAAAGAGCCCCTTTAACATTGTAAAAGAACGTGCTCGTATATAACTAGATGCACGCATGCATGCACTTTTGCAATTTAGAATTTCTCTGAGCGTGGCTGCTTAATTTAGTCACATTTTAAGTCATGGCGCCTTTCCACGAGATACTACTAGTATACAATTAGCATAGTAGTCACCTTAGCCTACAGTGTGTAGCAACCTCCTCCTTTTATCTCTCAACTTGGCGCGCAATTGCCAATTAGTATGCACAAATCATTTCTTTTTTTTTTGTCAACGTGGCAATTAGCTAGCGTGCACAGAGAGGCCATGCTAAGGTTCTGACAGAACGCATGCTAGAAGTATACGAGTATATATACGACACGTTTAGAACAATCGTATACAGAGTATTTGAGAATCGGAGTACGTAATTGTTTCTAGAAAAAATATCTGCGCCAAAATCAATACTTAGTCGCCTCTCGCTGACCGGCCGTGTCCTCATCGTTACTAGCTTCTTGGCTTCTTGCAGCCCTCTTCCTCCGTGAACTGGCTGCTAATATCCTGATTCCACCTCCAAGGCTTCAACTTCCCCATGACCCTGACTCTCTCCACATACACATATTGGACGAACAAGCGTTATATATAATATAACACGGCATCTATATATGCTATTTGTCTTCTGACCTTCTAGAACGGTATTAAATTAAATACCCTTTACTAACTGTTTTTTTTTCTGGAAGCAGCTTATAATAAGCCAAGGTAATTTGCACCAGCTAGCAGTCTAGATTTTGACATTTCACCTTTGGCCTTTGCAACTATCTATCTCTTGGATTCGTGTGGGAGACTGGGAGCATGGTGCTCATCACATCAGTACGTATCACGTTCGCACTACTGAAAGCTACGTATGTGCATACCTGATACGGAGTACCTTGCTTCACTTTCACTTCACCTGGCTGTGCAGCAGCTGCTGGTAAAACATTACTCTGCATCTGTCACGGTAACTGATTCTATTCTTTACATTACATCCCCAGATATATCCTGGGGTCTGCCCAGCTTCTAGAAAACCCCACCATCCCGTGAATCACCCACCCCTCCCAGAAGAACAGTGGCGACGAGTTGGAAAAAACCTTGGAGGCGCTTTCGTAACCTTGGAGTAAAGGCGGGGAGAGCGTTCATCGTGAAATCACAGGTGCGTCCGCGACGACCGGCGAACGAACTACCAGTCGCTGCAAGGGGGCTGGAATTCAAACCATGTGCTTCCCCGATTTCTAGAAGGTTTTGAGCCAGTTTCCACAATTTGGTGCGCGCAGCTGTGGGTTGAAGAGAGGCAGGCAGCAACGAGCTAGTGCTGGTACCGGTTCTATCCGTAGCTTGACTGACCGTGGAAAAGTGTAAAGGTCTGGACGACGTGCGGTTGGTCGTCTCGATCAGTGCGTGCGATGACGGTCGTTTCTTCCTAGCTCGATCCTGGTCCTGTTTCTGTTTCGTTTCAGATGATGCCAAACATTTTTTTTTTTGGGTAGATGATGCCAAACATGAGCGTAAACGAACAGTTGAGAGCGTTGCTGCTGCATCTACGTCGGGTCGCATACGTTCTTCTTCTTACTTCCTTGGTCCTGCGCGAAGTGTCACAAAGTTGGTTCGCGTTCGGTACCAGTTTCTGTTTCATAAACGAAACACCTTCCTGCTGGTTGATCACTCCGCGAACGTGTTTGTTTCATACTGCGATTATTACTTCAGAGTAGATACTGAAAGTTGCCATGATTTTTTTTTTCTAAAAAAAGGCCATAGATTTATTTTAACGACTTCCATTTTCATGCATGAGAACTTGAGAAGGTTTATGGATAATGTATGTACTGTATGCTTTAGTAGCAGTCCGCTGCCGCCATCAACGAAACAAAGGGCATGTTTGCGACCCCGGCCCGAACCAGTCAGGCTGGCCCGACCAGCCCAGGTCAGGAATGACCTGGCCGAAACGATGCAATGCACCATGTTTGTGTCCCTGGTCCAATTCAGCCCGGCCGAGTTGGACTTGGTGTTTGCCACCAAGTTGGCAGCGGAGGTTAAGCCAACGCCACAAGCGCCACACCGAGATGGTGTTTGGCGGTGACGTGCGCGCCCATACACAATTTCACAATTGCATAGATGAGTAGCATATGAACAATATTTAGGAGGATGATTACAACAATATTTGTGAAATAAATTGTACAATAAGTGCAGAATAAAGCACTTGGCCTCAGACATGTTTTGTTGAATTGATATCAATTTAGCCTACACTGCATAATCATAAAATATAGCAAAGAATAACAGCACACAGATGTGCATCTCAACTGAGGAAGCAGCAAAACACATGAAGCCAACTAATTGAGCACATCCTGACAGTGTCACCTTGATGAAAATACTCCCAGCTTAATGAAAAGCACATGTAGGCAGTTATGGATCCATCAATTGTGTCATCATCGGCCAATTGATCTCATATCTGGGAAGCAGAACATAAGAACAACAGCACAAATGTAATAATCATAGTAATGATTAGCCTCAGATTAAATTATTTCATATGACCTTGACCTGGAGCATAATGGAATACTTGGATTGCAAATAACAACATGAGGACAAGATGAGATCATGGCAACCATAGAAACATCAAACACACCCAGCCCAGGTTTGAAAACATGGGCCATGGATGAGTTTGAGGTTTTGATGGGAGACATGTTATAGCACAACCACAATAATAGCACAAACAGATGGTTCATGGCAACCATGAAAACATATGAGACATCCATCCCAAGTTTGAAAACATGGAAATGGATGTTTCACATGTTCAGATGGGAAACCTGAGAAGCATATATAAGCAACACAAGTCCAAGTTCCTCACAAGTCAAGGTCATCATATATAGAGGTAATGGTATCATCATTGGCAAAGAAAGGGGAACATAAGAAGAAACATAAGTAGGATGGTGAAATAATAAGCCTCAGCTTAGCATAATGGTGGTTATTACATTTGGTGAAGTCATTGGTGGCTGCCAATAATTGAAACAAGAAATGAAACAGGTAATGAAACAGTTGCAGTGAAACAGGCAATGAGGGACATCAGCACTGGCACTACCAGCAGCTACAACAAGTGCAGAACCACCATTGATGAGCTCCTCCATATCTTCACTGCCAGCAACAAATGCACCTGACTCCATCCTACTGTTTCCAATAATGAACAAAAATAGACTGACAGAATCAAGCACAAATAGGTAGACAGAATGAATCAAGCACAATAAGACATAATCAATGAATGCAGCAATAATAGACTGAAAGAATGAATCAACAAAAAAATAGTTAGACATAAAAAATCAAGCACAGATAAACTAACATGATTATTAAAAAAAATGGTCTCAGCTTTATCCACCAAGTTATTACATCACCATCACACACACATGAGTTCCAGAGCAGGGTACAACTGCTAAATTCAAGAACATATTACATCAAGTAGTGTTTGTTCCCCTCCCATCCCACATAGCATTGCAAATGTCATCCCTTATTTCAGTCATTTCAGCTGAGTCTTGGTCCAGATGTGCTGGGGGCAAGTGTGTTGGATCAGATGACCCTGTGAAACCTTCCTCTGCAGGGACTACTGAATCTGTGCCAAATCCTAAGATCCAATTGTGCAAAATGGCACAGGCAACAACCAGCTTTACTTGTGTCCTATACTTGTGGAATGGTTTGTTGTCCAAGATCCTAAACCTGCCCTTTAGTGCTCCTATAGTCCAAGATCCTTTTTCCTACCCCTGAATGCTTGTTGCATGCTCCTAGGAACCCTTGCTAGGAAATGAGTGCCATCTAAAAGCCAATTACATCCTAAAAAGGGTTGTGTCAGTGTTTGCAATATATTTACTTTAAGTAATGATCCCAAGATATACATTTACCTTGAAATATGGATTCCACTTATGGCTTCCAAGTATTTTTGGGTGAGTGCTTGTGCTAGCTGGTGTTATCATTTCATTCCTAAGCTCACCCACATCATACAACACTTGATGGAAGTGCTTGTGGACAGTTTGGATGGACCTCCTAAAGGACTGGTGGACAACCCTAAACCTTTGGTTGTGCCCTACACCATGTAAAAATATGGCAACCTGCTCCTCCACTGACACTCCCTCTCTATTAGTGACAAGACCCCTCTCTCTAAAAGTGCTCACTAACCCAAAAAAAAAGCAGCTCTCTTCATCCTAATCATAGAAATACACTCTGAATCAGTAGAGTGGTATATCATTGCCAATGTTCTGTGTCTGTGTTGCTCATTTTCATCCCTAATCAGGGCCAGAGCTATAGGATCAGGCTGGGGGTTTCAAGTTCAGAGGTTTTCCTTTTCAGCCTAGTGGGTACAAAGGAGACCATAACAACAGTCAAGGCAGCTGCCTTCCTAGACAGCATGCCACGGCTCAAAGATAGATCCATCTACAAACATGTAATAATGTAACAAAAATTTAGATTTGTACCCTGCTTAGGCATCAACATGAATGTGAAATGAATGCATATCAAAAGCACGGCTGCATCTACTAATTGATGCCTCCCAGTGCTACATTTGGACCACATCATCGACCAATAACAAAATGAAACAAATCATGAACAATATAGTGCAACAAAATGACACAGATCAAGAACAATATGGTACAACGAAATGAAACAGATCAAGAACAATATGGCACAACAAAATGAAACAGATCAAGAACAATATGGTACATCATAATGAAATAGATTAAGAACAATATGGCCAGGTAACCTAGCAGATGAACAACACACAACAAACTGAACCAAATCAAGAACATAGGTGGTAAACCTATCACATCAAGAACAGCCTAGTAGAAGAAACCATAATGCATCATGAACAAGAGAAGTCGCAGCGGAACCCTAACAAACCCAAACACAAGAACAACAGGGATCCACAACTCATGAAGAAGGGGGGGTGATTTCACGGCTCGACTCAAAGCGAAGCGGAGAGGAAGCAGATCTGGAGGTAGAGGATGCAGATCGAGAAGAAGAGGAAGCAGATCCAGACGGAGACGAAGAGGAACACCAACGCCACGGAGTCCCGGCAGCAGCAGGAACGGAGGCGCCGCCACGAACCTCAGGCCCGTCGCCGAAGGGAGGTCGTCGCCGCCACGCACCACCACTCACCGCCGGTCTCTCACGAGGGAGGTGCAAGAGGAAGCAAGGAGAGGAAGAAGAACACCAGTGGGGAGTGGCAACCTTTATAAAGGGAGGCGAAATCGCCACCCTTTCGCTTCGCGCCCAGAGGCCATGGCGCGCGAAGGAGGTTTCACCTTCCCGCCAGAGCCCGCGCGAGCCACCCGCCGCCGCCCAAAATCGCCCTCGCGCGCCGCCACGAGCTCGGCTGCAAAGAAACGAGGGTTTCGCGTTCGCCGAGGCCGAGAGGCGATTTTGGCTCAGTGAGCTCCGCCAGCTCGCAGGACAACGCCGCAAACACGGCCGGTTGCAGCCCACGAACGCAACCGAGCCCATGGGCCGCCCTCGCAAACGCGCCCAAAGCCTCTAACAAAGTACTATTAAGTTAAAAAAAAGCTGATACCCATGGATAACTATTCTAGCTTCAAAGTCCTAACATTTCGGGGTGACGTGGACGCTGAACATCTTCCAGCTAGAGTGTGGTGGCCTAAACGAGAGCATGGCAGAAAGTACAACGGATCGACTTGGAAGTTCAAGCCTTCAAGCTCAATCATTACTATACAATCGGGGATTGGACTTCAAGTGACACACGTAGATCTCAAGCTGTGCTTGGACCTGCAATCAGCCGTGGCTTACATTCCCCTGAGCATAGAATTAGGCTTTGGATCACCAGGTTGAGATGCCAGCAGTGTTGGCTTTGCTTCAAGTGACTGTAGACGGTGATGAATCTGTTTTACTTGGGCTTGGAAATGCAACAGGCGGCGACTCAGATTCAATTGGTGTTGGAAATGCAATTGGTGATGAATCTGCTTCACTAGAGCTTGGGGATGCAATGGGCGGCGACTCAGATTTAACTGGGCTGGAACTGCAATCGGCGATAACTCAGCTTTACTTGGGCCTGGAAATGCAACCAGCGGTTCACCTCTGGCACAGATGCTGGTGAGACTTCCAACTTCATACTTCATGCTCAACAGATTTTCATCTAACCCAAGCCAATGGTAAACTGCTTCTGACGCTGGTACCTCATTTTCCATCGCCACTACATTGTCCATGACCTTAAGCATTTCTGCAACACGCTCAGAAGCCCTAAATAGCTCCCAAATCCACTCAGAATATGGGAGCTCCATCTTGGGCTTGCACCGGCCTCGTACTTCCATGTCATCTAGATGGACTGACTCAATCTTTTTCTCCAAGCACTTCAGCATATTTAATGTGCCGCCATACTCATCACTGAAGTTTCCAATGTAAAAGCGCAACCGCTTGACCAACCTACTAATCTTTCTCGATAGCACCCGACCACAGTGTGGACTTACTGTCTCCATCATGAGTGCTTGAGCAGTGATGAATCTGAGAGAGTGAGAGCAAGTAAAAAAAGGATCAGCACAAGTTAGACAATAAAATATTATTATGCCTAACATATATCATAATAAACAGAAACATAAGCAGTAATCTGTTGGCTATAGTACATTACTCCAAATGGCAAGAATATATACATTTCTACAGTAGTCTCAACGAGAAAGTCTAGATCTATGTATTTAACCAGGAATTTAGAGAAGTCATCCTTCTGTCCGGCTAAGTACTAAGTATGTTTCATCTTAATGAAAGCAAAAGGAAATCCTCCCAACACAACACCTGGTCCCTCCCTCCACGCCTTTCCCTCCCACACCTCTATCTCGCTTTCTGGGTAGTGGGTACAGCCTACTTGTAACCATAGTCAGTGCAATGAACATTACATTCCATAGATATTATTTTTCTCAAGTGATCTAAAAAATCCAGTGCAAGCCAACAAAAATACAAAATTAGAAAGAGCGGGGATTCAGTAGCTATAAGCATCGCCTCATTTAATGGGATACCGAGATATTGCAAGTAATGGTGTGCTTATCCAAACGAGAACTCTTAGGCATCCACATTCATATTCATAAACAAGTAAGGGGATACTGAAGATAGAATTCTGAGATCAAACATTTGAAATATAAAGAGTGAAACAAACACTTGAAATATAAAGCATGAAACAAATTCTTTGTTCAGACAAGATACAAGGCTGGGAAATTTCTTTGTCATGCAGTCAACGAATTAGCCAGGTTACTCGTGGGAAGTCACATCTATGACTGAATGCGACAAACAAAAAGGACCAGTACTTTTTCAGTCAACTGAAATCCTAATTTTTACCCCCCACTTCTTAGCCATCAGTAGATAATCAGACCTTGTTTAGTTCGTTGAAAAATTTTGGAGAAAATTTTTGGGGTTCTCTTCCAAGGTTTATTAAAAATATTAAATGTAGACTACATACAAAACTAACTACACGAATGGACTAGAAATCGCGAGATGAATCCATTAAGCCTAATTAATCCGTCATTAGAGATTGGTTAATGTAGCACAATGTTGTCTAATTATGTCATAATTAAGCTCATTAGATTCGTCTCGAAAATTAAGGTAGGGTTGTGAAATAAGTTGTCATTAATTTACATTTAATACTCATAATTAGTGTCCGGAGATTGATTGATGTGACGGGTAGTTGGTGAATTTTTTTTAACTAAACGGCGCCACGGCTCCGGCCAACCACCTCCCACCGCCGGCCCAACCATCTTGCCCTACCTACCCTCTAACCCTTCGCCTACGACCAGAAAAACATACTTCATCCGTTCTTAAATATATGACGTTTAGGAAAAAAAGTAGTACAAAATGAACTAATTTTATTGTCATAAACGTCATATATTTAAGGACGGAGGTAGTATTCCATCACGAAGCCGACATCGAGTGTACTAGCGATTAAGGTCCCAAAAGGGCAAGAGAAAACAGAGTAGTAGCAAAATAGCGAGCACGACACACATACCAGTCTGCGGACGCAGGCGTCGAGATCACGGAGGTCGAACCTCGAGATCGCCCTAGATGCGGTGCGGAGTAGCCGCGATGAACTTGTTCGAGTTCTCAGCAATCGGAGACTGCGGCGGCGGCGGAAAGGTATTTCGTGGATTGGGACCGGTGTGGACACTTAAACGTGAAAACCCAATCGATCCCAAATTATTTTAGTGTTCGGATTCAATTCTGATAATTTTATAACTCGGGGTTCGAGTTTCTATCTGTAGCCGATGATCACTGTAATATTTTTTTCTTCACTAGGAACGTGCACGTGCGTTGTTACGGGCTATAAAACGAATTCAATTCATTCATTAGACAAGTGTACCACATCTCGAAATAAGATTATAAAATTATTTGATTTATTTTAAAAGTCAAATGAGTAAGACAACCCCGGATACAAAAGCGTTGGTGGAGCGCTCGCGAGTATCCACACATCATAGCATGATGATTATGTATAGGATCGGCAAACAAATAGGCAAGACATAAATAATTCTACAGCAAACAAATAGGCAAGATGATCAGTGAAAGGACACATATAGAGCTAATACGGTCGTACGACGTTCAGTAACTCAACATCAAACAAATTTTTTTTGGACTTTTCAACATAGAAGTTCAATATGATAACCGACAAAGTGAATATAGAACCAGAGAAGCATGATCAGAGATCCGTCCATGAAATTGATGTGATGCATAAGTTCCAAATTCATGTTTAAGTCTATGATTCTATTGAATAAGAGTTCTTTTCTTCAGTTAATCGAACTGTAGCATATTTGTAACCACATTCTAAGTCTGATAGTGTGATGAAGCAAATAAAGTATAGATGGATCTTTTCTACATGCGGCAAGAATAAATCATGAGTCAAACTAAAGTCAATAATTCTAAAATATATACTCGGTACCTGTGTCGTTTATCCATTTCTCCTCTCTTCTGTTTCCCCCCTGTTTCCAGACTCCTCTGTAGCGGTGGTGCACTGGTGCCCCGCATCCCTCCACCGCTAGCGAGCTGCTGTTGTCGCTCGCCCGCGCCGGCCGCGGCGGAGCAGGCCGCGCCAGCTGTGGAGCTCCAGCTTGCCTACGCTGGCCGCGGCAGAGCTGGCCCACGCCGGCCCCGGAGCAGCCGCGGCGGAGCTAGCCCGTGCTGGTCGTGGAGCTCCAGATCGCCCTGGTCGCCCGCGGCAGAGCTCTCACACTCGTGGCTGCCTCCGCCTTTCATGGCCGCCGCCACCGAGATGGGCCTCCGCTCGCCTAGAGCTCTCACACCCGCGACAGAGCTCTCAGCCATGGGCCTCTGCTCACCCCAGAGCTCGCCCCCGCCAGCCATGGAGGGCGCCGGGGGTGTTAACCCGCCGTGGCCCTTCAAGCTCAGCATTCGCCATGCCGCTCCCACCAGGTACGCCACCTGCCTGCTCGTCTCCTTCCCGATTTGCTTGCTACCGGGCCGATCTAGAGAGAGGGGAGTACCTGAGAGGGAGGAGCACAAGTTTGCGGGCCCACATCACTGGTCCGTGGCGTTCCGGGGGCTCGGTGCTGGAGATCTGTGCCGCACCGGACGGGACCTTCCCTCGTGTTGCTCTACCGCCCTTTGTTGCTGTGTCTGGGAATGGAGGCCTGTTGCCGCGGGCGCAAGGGGCCAAGGGAGAGGGAGGCTGGGTACAGTGAAGAAGGTTAGGGAGCGGAGGGAGCTCTACGGCAGCTGTCGTACCTGATTTTCCGAAGAAAACCAAATGCTTCTCATATGTGTGTCAGAATCAAGTTTACACACATATGATAGACAAAAGAGTGTAATGTCATAAACAGTAATCAAAACGTACAAGAGTTAAACCATTACATTATCTCTTTATTACACTCAGACGATAGACTCGAAGGTCTTTAAAACGAACAAACGATAACTAGACGAAGCAACTCCGTCTTCAGCTTCCACACGCACATGACTGGGGGCACACAAGCCTCAGAACTCATCGAAGTCGCTGAAGTACTCTTCTCCATTGTTCTCCTCTGAACAACGGGTAAGCAAGGGTGAGCACACTTATGGTTGGAGCTCAGTAAGTGGGGTGAAAGTGCAAGGCTATCAAGGATAGGTTAAGGTTTGCAGCGGTTAGCATTTTTAATGTTGGGGAAGTTTTATTAGCAAGCACCTATTTACTAGGTGTTAGTTTATACCATCCCACTTAAAAAAAGACTTTAGAAAACTTTTCATCTCAAACCATACATAAACCACAATTTAATTCCATCTTCAAGTTCATTAATCATGTGAGGGTCCAGGCCGCTCTTGACCGTGAGCACGGTGATCGATCGCTTTAACTCTGCAGAGGTTGTACACTTTCACCACCTCGTGTTCCCCTATGTTGCGGGATGATCGGACCCTTAAACACTTTCGAGGTGAGTGGCTGGGGTGGGGTCCAAGCCTTTACAAAGGTATGCAAAGACCAACAACCCAACGCATAGTTACGGATCGTATGACCATAACCCTCCCTAGTGGTCAGCACCTTAGTGAAGGCTGCTACACCAAAAGAACCGGGCTATACCCCGTCAACCCCGATCCCCCTCTGCTCCTTTCGGATAAGGTCATAAGAACATTCACACACCTAATTAATTGGCTAAGCGAGCCATATGGACCGTGGTTTTGCTTTTCTGGGTGGTTCTCCATGTTCCGATTATAATATATGATCTTGTTATCAACATAGCATCATCTTCACCAAAGTTATCATGATCAACATTCATCATATTGCAAAATTACATTTGAACCATCCCAAGTTATAGCAACTAAGCATTTCTACCCAAAACATTTACTTTAAAAGGGTTATTCAAGGTAAAGGGAATAAAGTCTAGTCATGTCCTTAAAAAGTAATTTCCCATCAAATTTATGCAATACAACATTTAAATGTAAATATTAGTTAACATGCAATTATTTAGGACAAAGAGGAGTATGCAGAGGGAGAAGTCCACTTGCCTTCCTTGCTTAAACACTGGGGTTCTTCTTCTTCAAAAACTTGCTCTTGATCCACTTCAAAAGGCTGCTCACTTGAAACCGGCACGATGTCTACGAGCACACATGAAAACATACAATAAATAAAACAATACACCAGACATGAAAAGCTTAAAGAGAGGACAAGGTTTGGCTCTAGGAACGCGAACGTAAAAGCACTCGTAACTATCGGGAGATTTGGATGATCACAAACAAGAGCTAGCTATGTGCTAGGTATCTTTTAATTAAATAAAGATGTGCATAGGTTATTTCAGAGAAATACCCTATTTAATAATTAAGCAAGTTATATTTGTATTAAAAAGACAATGTCAATTTAGTCAAATTTTATTTATAAATATTCAAGTATTATTTATGCAAATTAAACATTTACTTCTAAAAGAAGCATGTGAAGCATCTAAACGTATATCTTTATATTTCGAGTTGTACTAATCAAATTATAATCCAAAAACACATTTATTTTCATATTAATCAGATTAACAATTAATTAAGAAAACTCGGGATATAACCTATGTTGCTTTTTATTAGAAAGCAAATTGCATAATCATTAATCAAATTAAGTTTGATTATGAAAACCGAGGTGTACATCTAATTAACTTTTAATTAGAAGAGATATTTAACTAGTATTAATCATATTAACTTTCTTATGAAAACACGTGTTAAACTCTAATTAGATTTTAATTAGAAAAGCATTTGTATAAGGATTTAAGCATATTTAATATTTAAATAAATTATAAAACAAAGAATATGTTCAACATTGGTTCTATCACGTAGTTTGAGTTGATATGAACCTAACGAAACTTGAAACGGTGGAAACGGAGCTAAAACGCAAAAGATACAGCCAAAACTAGGGATGGCAACGGGGAAATCCCCGTCGGGGATCGACCGCCTGCCCCTGTCCCCGCGGGGAGAAAAATCGCCCTCCCCCGTCCCCGTTAAAGCTCACAGGGAGATTTTCTTCCGTCCGTCTGCCCCCAGGATAAAGCCCCGTGGGGATCCCCGATCCGAGCCTCATTCATCCATTCAACTCAAAATAGCTCGAGCTTTGTTATGCGAATCAATTGCATTCAATTCATTTTTTCTCCAATTGCGTCCGAATGGTTTCAGATTCAAGGAGGAAATGGATTGAAGAAATAAATCATCAAGCGTCATGTGGAGATACAATGTGAAGAGGACAAAAGAGCTTTCCGCAGCACTGAGATATCAAAAGCAACATCAAAAGACAGGCAAGAGAGCAAAAAATTTGCGTCTCGAATCTCGATCTGAAGCCACTAGTCCAACGTCATGCTTTTCTTCTTCCACATGATGAGAACGAAGCCACGGCGAGCTCTCGATGCGGGCGACCGGCGACGAGGGAGCGCCTCACGCGGCTGTGCATGGGATCTCCGAGGCACTGCAGGTGGACCCAGTGGCAGTGGCAGCGGTTGGTGGCGGCCTTAGCGGGGGTCTGGGAGGGAGGAGAGAGAGAGGAACGGATAGGATTGTTAGGGTTAGCTCCTCCCTTGCTTATATATTTTGAAGTTGGGCTTTGTACTGATGGGCTGCTATGTTTATTGGGCCAGACCATTTTAGCGGGGCGTGGTTGCGGGGAAACGGGGACGGGGAACGATGGACCATCCCCGCCCGCCATCCCCGACGGGGAGGAATTTTTCCCCGTTTAGATCCCCGTGGGGATTAAATTGCTACCATCCCCGTCCCCTAATGGAGGAATTCCCCGCGGGGAATCGGGGATCGGGTCCCCATTGCCATCCCTAACCAAAACAAGGTTCAGGAGCCTTTCTGTGAAGAAACAGGGCTTCCAGGGGCTTATTTGCAAGAAACCAGGGGCTAAAACATAATTACGTATACAAACCGGAGGTTTATACTGTAAAAAGATAGAGCTTGGACCTCGGGTGGAAAAACTTAAGAGAACAGGGGCTAAAACGAGAGAACTTGGACCTGGTTGTAAAGGTTTTATAAGGTGGAAGGACCTAGTTGTTATATTAGAAAGCAGGTTCTTTTCTGCAAAAAGGCCACGAACAGCTCGGGTTGACCGTTACGGTCAAGGTTGACTCGGTCGACCGGGTGGATCTGAGCCGTTGATCAGGACATGGACGGCCGGGGGAAAAAGAGAAAGCTCAGGGGTCTATACGTAAAGAAAAGGACCTGATTGTAAAGATCTTAACCGGTGGAAGGGTATATATGTGATTATAGAAAACATGGGGTCATTTTTGCAAAGTGGCGGCGCCACGCTTAGGGTTGGACCCAGTATGCGTGAGGTTGACTCGATCCGGCCGTTGCTTTCACGATCTGCGACCGAGGTGGCGTATGCGGCTGGCGGATCTGACACGCCGGGCGGCGATGCACTGACGACGCTCACCGAAGTTCGCCGGAGACTCAAAAACGAGCTATAGGGCTCGGTTTGGGACGCGGTTTCGTCCTACACGAAGCTGGGGAGCTCGCGATGAAAGGACCTTGATGTCGCCTAGAGGGGTGAATAGGCTTGACGACCAAATTAAACTCTTCTTCCCCGAACACTTGAGTGACAAAGTGTTCCACCTGGTCGATCGGTGTGATGACCCGTTAGACCGGTCAAGCACCGACTTCACAGGAGGCACCGGCCGATCGGCACCTCACCGGCCGACGGTAGCATGTAGCACCGCAAAACAACTTCAAGCACCTCTTGATTTCTAGCACGAACCAAACTTGGTGAGTGGCCTTTGTAGATGATCACAAGCAAGGTAATGAGCCCTGCACACACAAGTAGCACACCCAAGTAGATCGAAGCGGAAGCAAAACAAATATGCTAGAAAAACAACTTAGAGAGTCAAACCACACGAAGAAGCAAGGATTTGTTTCCCGAAGTTCACCACCCACTAAGGAATGACTACGTCTCCGTTGAGGAGCTTGTAAGGGACAATTCCCACAACAAGCCGGGTCTCTTTCAACCACTTTCCTCCTTTCCACTAAGGATCTTTTCCACGAAGAGGCAAGATCGCAGCCCCTTACAAACTTCCCGCTCACCACAACGTTGGGAGCTAGCCACGACGCCTAGCCGTCTAGGAGGCAAACCTCCAAGAGTAACAAACGCTTCAAAGCTTGTAGACGCGAAACCAAAGTGCTCAAGCTATGGAAATGCTCTTGTTAGCTCACAAGGTCGCTCTTGAGCTCACTCTCTCAACCCAACACAAAGAATATGGTTTGAATCCACAAATCTCACAAAGAGAGGGTTGGGGAGAGCCACTAAGGCTTAGAGCTTGTTAGGAATGGCTTGGGACCTCGAATGTCACTAGAAACAAAGAACCCTCACTTGAAGAAGGCTTGGGGTATTTATACCCCTCAAAGGAGAAAACTAGCCGTTAGTCCACGGGCGGCACCGGTCAGACCGGTGCCCCACACCGGTCAGACCGGTGTTCAAAAAACTAGTCAGTTGGGGCTAGCAACACCCGGCCGACGGTGCCCCCTATGATTCTAACACTTCACCAAAGAGATGAAGTGGCTCAGGTTAGGTTATGAGGGTTTGTTAGCACACTCTAATGCTCTTAAGGCTAGATCTCACTTAGATCAACTAATGAGCACTTTGACTTGGTCAACTCGCTAATGTTGCATCCCTCTTGATAGTACGGCATACCTCAAGAATAAATAGAAACACTTTGATGACTTCTTGAGCTTGAATGTCTTCAATCTTGCCATACTTGATCAATATCCACTTGAGGGCTTTCAACATAGCCTTTGACTTGAGCACGTCCATACTTGAGCTAATGACTTAGGATCTTTCCATCTAGCATAGAAATGCATACTTGGATCCATAAGTCACTCCATATTGCCAATCTTAACATGTTGATGACTTGCATTGCTTCCTCGATTAAGGTTTGGATATGATACTTGGAGACCCCACGGATGCTAGAACTTCACCTTAGCAAAACAAGAAATGGCGGCTTAGCTAGGGCCCCAAAGATTGCTTAGTCCCTCACCCTAGACATCTCGGTTGATCTCTTCATCACTTACCCAATCCACTTTTGAGATCCACTTTGCTTCATACACAATTAACCTTCATTTGAAAACCCGCTTCAAATGCTTGATCTTGATTGACAACGAATGTGCAAGCTTCCAAATTAGAACCATAATGTGTACACTCATCCTTATGTCCTCTTTCAATAAACACATGAAGCCTTGCACTTGACTTAGAGAATTACCATCTTCTCTTTTATGATCCTTGTAATTTTAATCAAGCTACGTCTTCATATGGGAGACCATGAATTGACCTTCTCAAATTATCCCAATATTTATCTTCCTTTATTGCTTGATATTTGTCACTTATGCATTAGGATCATCCATATATTTATCTTTTCAATGTGAGCCAAATAATATTCATCCATAAATAAATATTTCAATAATTGCTCATGAATATACAAATAAAACCTGCTCACAATCTCAGACAAATACGTTAGTCCTTTAATCGCCTTGTCATTCAATTCACCAAAATCCACTTAGGGGCCTAGATGCACTTTCACGCGAACTTGTCCAGGGGCTTGTGGAGGTGGCTTGGGCTGCGGGTGAAGGGCACCCCGACCGGCGGCGAACGGCGCACAAGGTGCACGACGGCGACGAGGCTGGGCGCCTCGGGTGCAAGAAAATGAAAAGGAGGTCGCTTCCTCACCTTGATGTGAAGCTGCGGTGAAGAAACCGGCGGTGGAAAGGAAACAGAGGCGGAGATCGTCGATAACGGCGCCGGCGGGAAGAAAACAGGGGACCTTCCGGTGGCGGCTCAATCCGACGACGAGGGAGGGCGGTCCTGGTACAGAGAGAGGCCACGGGTGAGCACCACGTGACGGAGAGAGAGAGATAACAGGGAGGGTGAAAGGGTTACTCCACCGACGACTTAGCCGGCAATGGCCCGGCGGCGGAGGTCGATCGGCGACGGCGCGTGCGCGAGGGAGGAGAGGTGCGGGGCGTGTACGGGTGCGGAAGGGAAGGAAAGGGTGAGGCAGGGGCTCGGCCTCGGCTCTTGTAGGCTAGGGAAGGGAGGATGAGCGGTGCCCGGCGAGCTACGCTATCAATGGCCATTGGGGCGCCTGCGGTTTATGGAAATCAAGGAGGAAGAGGAGTAACCGAAGGGGAAATTGATGGGAGGAGTGGCGCTGGGACTTCACTGCGCCTTTATGGCAGGCTTGAAGGCGGGGAGGGCCGAGATTGCCGGGAAACAAGCAGGCGGGCGCGGGTTGAGAGAGGAGAGGAGGAGGGGAGGAAGAGGATGGACACTGCGGCCCGGGGTCGGTGGAAGAGAGGAGAGGGAGGCGAGGCGTCGGGCAGCAATGGGCCGGGAAGGAGTTAGCCTGCATGAAAAAAAGAAAGGGAGAGGGAAGAGATGGGCCGGGACAAAGGGTTTGAGGGGTTTTTTTTCTTTTTAAAACCCTTTTCTTTTCTTTCACATTTTTTTCAAACCTTAAATATTTTTCAAACCTTTTCAAGTTTTCAAACCAAAACTAAAACTCTCTTTTTTTAAAACTTCACACAAGCAAACATAAGACATGCACTTCAAAATATGATGCACAAACACTTGTTTCCTCTAAAATTATTAAAATGTTATTTAAATATTTTAAAGCCAAATTTATTTGATAAATTATTTATTCCTTAGGAAACAAAAACTAAAACACCATGTTGCTTATATTTATTTGGTGATGGATTTTAGGGTGTTACAAAACTACCCCCCTTAACAAGAATCTCGTCCCGAGATTCGGAGAGATTGGGAAAACTAAGGGTACTCTTCTATAAGCTCATCTTCCATGTTGAGTCCTTCCAGCAGTCATAGCTCCTTCTCTTGTTTTCCTTTTTCTTGATTCACTTTTCCTTCCTTCTTGGATGGGGTGGTAGCAACAACTTCAATCCTATCTCCTTGAGGACTGGTTAAGAGCACTGACTTCTTGGCACACATAATTATTCCATCACATTCGCCTAACCAATCCATTCCAAGTATCACATCTATTCCACTAGATGTAAGGACTACTAGATCAGCTTGAAAATCTATTCCCCCGATTTTAAGATTGACCCGTGGGCATACATAAGCTGATTTCATTTCACCATTCGGAGAACTAACCAACAAATGTGTCTTCATAGAACTCATAGGTATATCATGCTTTGCCACAAATTGTTGAGTAATGAATGAATGCGATGTCTAATCAAATAAACTGCTGGTCGGTACAGAGTTGACAGAGAACGACTCCAAGACAACACCGGAGCGTCTTGAGCTTGTTCAGTTGTCACATGATTCACTCTTCCACGTGCGTAGTTCTGTTGGCCTCTGTTACCTCGAGGAGTAGAGTTCCCGATACGAGCTTGTGATAACGGTTGTCCAAACCTTTGACCATTGCCTTTCTAAGGAGTCTGCATGTTGTGCTTCGGACAGATGTTGGCATAATGTCCAAATTCTCCACAATTGAAACAACCATTAGGACGAACCGGAGAGTTGTTTCTCACTGGTGCTCCTGAACGATCTTGATGATGACTTGGAACATGTGGTGTCTGCTGGCTTGAGTGCTGAGGTGGTTGAGTTGAGTGCTGCAACTGTAAATTCTGAGTATGATTTCCTCCTGATCCACCAGAGTGAAACTGAGAACTCTGAGATGAGTTGAAGCGGGGGCGTGTGTTGCCGGACTGTCCATGAGACTTGAACTTGCGCTTCTGTTCACCAAGTTCCATACGTTTGTTCTCTAAACCTATAGCCTTGTTCAACAACGTCTGAAAGTTGGGAAATGTATGGCTCTGCAGCTGATAGTTGAGTGGTCCAATCAATCCATCAAAGAATCTTTCCTGCCTCTTGGGATCAGTGTTGACTTCATCGGGAGCATAACGAGACAAATGAGTGAACTTGTCGAGATACTCTGTGACAGACATATTCCCTTGCTTCAGTGCAAGAAATTCCTTCTACTTTAGTTTTATCACTCCTGAAGGAATATGATATGTACGGAAGTTATCTCTGAATTCCTGCCAGGTAATATTGTTTCTATCAGGATGTGCAGTCGAAAATGCATCCCACCAATCACCAGCTTGTCCTGTTAATCACGCGGCGCAAGGACCATCTCGGTCGGTCGTGAGCGATCTCAAGCTTCTTGGTAATTGTCTTTAGCCAGTCATCGGCATCCAACGGATCAGAGGAGTGGGAGTAGGTGGGAGGGTAGTGGCTCATAAACTCCTTATGCTTGTCCCTCGGCTGTGGCGGAGGTGGAGGAGGGTCTGGTTGGTTCACTGAGCTTGTAGGTTCGGGACGGTGGCGGTGAGATTTTGGCAAGAATCGGGTTTGAGCGGCAAGGAATTGTTGCAATGCGGGATCCATTTGGTTAAGCAGTGGGGGTGGAGGTGGTGGTGCTTGTTGATTGGCTATGTGAGCACGGATCACCGGCGGAACATCTTGTCCTCCTCCTGACTTGGTTTGTACCATCTGATTGTTAGAGAAATTATTTCAGACAAGAACATTGAACTGATGCATGAGGATATGAACTCGAAAAGATGAAGCAGCATGAAGTTCAAAACTAAGACGGATTCTGATAGCTCAAGATATGATTAGAACAGTGATGTTGTGTTAAAGAGTTGTGCAAAGAGATTTTACTTCAACCAACTTGTATGATAGATAAAGATAAAGATAACCCAGATTTGAACCCAAACTATCTTTACTAACCTAACAATTTATTTCTTGTTGCATTTGTGACCATCACTCCACAATGCAACTCACACAAGCAAAGATCCAAATCAACCATGTGTTCAAACAACAAACATTAACACAACGATCGTCCTCACAGAAACGTTTTTATCGAAGTTGATAAGGGGTAGGCAATCTAAGAACTTATATTAGATAACACCGGTGGTGGAGATCCAATTGATAGAACAAGATCCAAACTTAGTATAGATCAAAACAAAAAGATGTTTTTTTCTTAATAAGAAAATTAGATTTTATACGTAAATAAGTCAATTTTGAAGGATGGGGCTTTCTAGAACATGAATCCTTACTTTTCGACCAATTCTATCTTAAAGCTGTGTCCTACAGTCATTACTACTCTGATACCATTCTGTCACACCTGATTTTCCGAAGAAAACCAAATGCATCTCATATGTGCGCCAGGATCAAGTTTACACACATATGATAGACAAAAGAGTGTAATATCATAAACAAGAATCAAAACGTGCATAAGAGCTAAACCATTACATTATCTCTTTATTACACTCGACGATAGACTCAAGGTCTTTAAACGAACAAACGATAACTAGACGCAAGCAACTCGCCTTCCACATGCACAACATGACCTGGGGCACGCAGCCTCGAACTCATCGGTCGTCAAGTACTCTTCTCCATTGTTCTCCTCGAACAACGGGTAAGCAAGGGTGAGCACACTTATGGTTGGAGCTCGTGGGGTGAAAGTGCAAGGCTATCAAGGATAGGCTAAGGTTTGCGTGTTAGCATTTTTAATGTTGGTCAAGTTTTATTAGCAAGCACCTATTTACTAGGTGTAAGTTTGTACCATCCCACTTAAAAAAAGACTTTAGAAAACTTTCCATCTCAAACCATACATAAACCACAATTTAATTCCATCTTCAAGTTCATTAATCATGTGAGGGTCCAGCCGCTCTTGACCGTGAGCACGGTGATCGATCGCTTTAACTCTGCAGAGGTTGTACACTTTCACCACAGCTCGTGTTCCCCATGTTGCCTGTGTTGATCGTGACCCTTAAACACTTCCGAGGTGAGTGGCTAGGGGTCCACTACGAAGCCTTTACAAAGGTATGCAAAAGACCAACAACCCGCATAGTTACGATCGTATGCACCATAACCCTCCCTAGTGGTCAGCACCTTAGCGAAGGATGCTACACCAAAAGAACCGGGCTATACCCCTTCAACCCCGATCCCCCTCTGCTCCTTTCGGATAAGGTCATAAGAACATTCACACACCTAATTAATTGGCTAAGCCAGAGCCATATGGACTGTGGTTGCACTGTTTTCCTGGGTGGTTCTCCATGTTCCGATTATAATATATGATCTTGTTATCAACATAGCATCATCTTCACCAAAGTTATCATGATCAACATTCATCACATTGCAAAATTACATTTGAACCATCCCAAGTTATAACAACTAAGCATTTCTACCCAAAACATTTACTTTAAAAGGGTTATTCAAGGTAAAGGGAATAAAGTCTAGTCATGTCCTTAAAAAGGTAATTTCCCATCAAATTTATGCAATACAACATTTAAATGTAAATATTAGTTAACATGCAATTATTTAGGACAAAGAGGAGTATGCAGAGGGAGAAGTCCACTTGCCTTCCTTGCTTAAACACTGGGGTTCTTCTTCTTCAAAAACTTGCTCTTGATCCACTTCAAAAGGCTGCTCACTTGAAACCGGCACAATGTCTAGGAGCACACATGAAAACATATAATAAATAAAATAATACACCAGACATGAAAAGCTTTATGAGAGGACAAGGTTTGGCTCTAGGAACGCGAACGTAAAAGCACTCGGAACTATTGGGAGATTTGGATGATCACAAACAAGAGTTAGCTATGTGCTAGGTATCTTTTAATTAAATAAAGATGTGCATAGGTTATTTCAGAGAAATACCCTATTTAATAATTAAGCAAGTTATATTTGTATTAAAAAGACGATGTCAATTTAGTCAAATTTTATTTATAAATATTCAAGTATTAT
This sequence comes from Cenchrus purpureus, assembly GCA_022644695.1. NCBI lineage: Eukaryota > Viridiplantae > Streptophyta > Magnoliopsida > Poales > Poaceae > Cenchrus > Cenchrus purpureus. Next base: position 117,463,189 of record CP053467.1, on the reverse strand, counting down.
TTATGCAAATTAAACATTTACTTCTAAAAGAAGCATGTGAAGCATCTAAACGTATATCTTTATATTTCGAGTTGTACTAATCAAATTATAATCCAAAAACATATTTATTTTCATATTAATTAGATTAACAATTAATTAAGAAAACTCGGGATATAGCCTATGTTGCTTTTTATTAGAAAGCAAATTGCATAATCATTAATCAAATTAAGTTTGATTATGAAAACCCTGGTGTACATCTAATTAACTTTTAATTAGAAGAAATATTTAACTAGTATTAATCATATTAACTTTCTTATGAAAACACGTGTTAAACTCTAATTAGATTTTAATTAGAAAAACATGTGTATAAGGATTTAAGCATATTTAATATTTAAATAAATTATAAAAAAAGAACATGTTCAACATTGGTCCTATCACGTAGTTTGAGTTGATATGAACCTAACGAAACTTGAAACGGTGGAAACGGAGCTAAAACGCAAAAGATACAGCCAAAACAAGGTTCAGGGCCTTTCTATGAAGAAACAGAGCTTCCAGGGGCTTATCTGTAAGAAACCAGGGGCTAAAACATAATTATGTATATAAACCGAGGTTTATACCGTAAAAAGATAGAGCTTGGACCTCGGGTGGAAAAACCTAAGACAACATGGCTAAAACGAGAAAACCTGGACCTGGTTGTAAAGGTTTTATAAGGTGGAAGGACCTGGTTGTTATATTAGAAAGCACAGGGTCTTTTCTGCAAAAAGGCCACGAACAGCTCGGGTTGACCGTTACGGTCAAGGTTGACTCGGTCGACCGGGTGGATCTGAGTCGTTGATCAGGACATGGACGGCCGGGGGGAAAAGAGAAAGCTCAGGGGTCTATACGTAAAGAAAAGGACCTGATTGTAAAGATCTTAACCGGTGGAAGGGTATATATGTGATTATAGAAAACATGGGGTCATTTTTGCAAAGTGGCGGCGGCCACGCTAGGGTTGACCGGTATGCCGGCGGGGTTGACTCGATCCGGGCCGTTGCTTTCACGATCTGCGACTGAGGTGGCGTATGAGTACAAGCTGGCGATACGCCGAGGGCTAAGGCGGCGCACGCAAGGCCCACCCAAGTTCGCCGGAGACTCAAAAACGAGCTATAGGGCTCGGTTTGGGACGCTCGCGTCCTACACGGCCGGGAGCTCGCGAACTTGTCCAGGGTCTTGTGGAGGTGGCTTGGGCTGCGGGTGAAGGGCACCCCGACCGGCGGTGGACGGCGCACAAGGCGCACGACGGGGATGATGTTGGGCGCCTCAAAAGTAGAAAATGAAAAGGAGGTCGCTTCCTCACCTTGATGTGAAGTCTGCGGTGAAGAAACCGGTGGAAAGGAAACAGAGGCGGAGATCATCGACGACGGTGCCGGCGGGAAGAAAACAGGGGACCTTCCGGTGGCGGCTCAATCCGGCGACGAGGGAGGCGGTCCTGCATGCAGAGAGGCCACGGTGAGCGCCACGCGACGGAGAGAGAGATAACAGGGAGGGTGAAAGGGTTACTCCACCGACAACTTAGCCGGCAATGGCGGCAATGAGGTCGATCGGCGGCAGGCGAGGAGGAGAGGTGGGCGTGTACTGGAAGGGAAGGAAAGGGTGAGGCAGGGGCTCGGCCTCGGCTCTTATAGGCTAGGGAAGGGAGGATGAGCGGTGCCCGGCGAGCTACGGCCATCAATGGCCATTGGGGCGCCGGCGGTTTATGGGAATCAAGGAGGAAGAGGAGTAACCGAAGGGGAAATTGATGGGAGGAGTGGCGCCGGGGCTTCACTGCGCCTTTATGGCAGGCTTGAAGGCGGGGAGATTGCCGGGGAAAACGCGGCGGGCGCTATGCTATGGAAACAGAGGAGAGGAGGAGGCCGGCTGGAGGAAGAGGATGGACCTGGCGAGCGGGCCCGGCCGGTCAGTGGAAGAGAGAGGGAAAAAGAGGCGGAGCGGGCCGTGCGGGGCAAGCTGGGCCGGAAGAAGGAGTTAGGGGAAAAGAAAGGGAGAGGGAGAGAGATGGGAGGGTTTGTGGGTTTTTTTTTCTTTCTAAAACCCTTTTCTTTTCTTTCACATTTTTTTTTCAAACCTTAAACATTTTTCAAACCTTTTCAAGTTTTCAAACCAAAACCAAAACTCTCTCTGTTTTTTTAAACTTCACACAAGCAAACATAAGCCATGCACTTCAAAATATGATGCACAAACACTTGTTTCCTCTAAAATTATTAAAATGTTATTTAAATATTTTAAAGCCAAATTTATTTGATAAATTATTTATTCCTTAGGAAACTAAAACTAAAACACCATGTTGCTTATATTTATTTGGTGTTGGATTTTAGGGTGTTACAGCAGCCTGCTTGCGTCAAGCTTGCATGCACCTGATGGACTACAGCAAATTGGGAGAGAGCGTTGGAGAGAGGAGAATTGGTAAAAGACAGGAAGAGAGCCTATTGTTGAAGCCATAACTTCATCTTTGTAGCATTTTCTACTGATTATTGATTTCTCTAGTTTAATTGTGTAGTTCCAGTTCAACTTCTTTATGTCGTATTCTTGCAATTTTACTGATACATATGTGGATCTCGCAGGCACGCAGGCAAAGCACTGCTAGAATCTTTTATCCATTCTTGATGCATCGTCCATATTGGTAATTAATCATTCTTAATTTTACCATACAGTGAAATTAGAACCTACTTTTTTTGTGAATTTCCTGAGAAAGTAGTGACTAAATTGAAGAACTGTCATGCACTTTACGCTGAGCAGGTGTCTCACTGATTTTAACAAAGACTGCTACAATTGATTGTATACTATTATACACATATGGCGATTCATGTAGAATGTAGCATCGGAGATATCAGTTTGATATAGGAGTACTTTGCTGGCTCCATACTTGAATTAGAAATAACTGAACACATACCACCTAGTCTCCCTCTAGTTACAAAATGCATCTGATGTATCTTTAAGCCTAGCGTCTAGTGAATGTAGCAGGGAGAGCAATACATTTGACCATATTTAGTTCTTGGTAGGACCACTGAGCAAGCATACTGAAAAAAGGTCTTTGAAACAGTGAAACTCTTCCGAATTTGTTAAACACTAACAGTCTGAATTGTGATAATAAGACCTTTGAAACTCTGAATGTTTTTCTTTACTAGTAGTCCGATTGTGCCAACAGTGCAACTCCGATTTTGCCAACAATGAAACTCTGAATGTTTTATTACTAATAGTCTGATTGTGCCAACATGGAGTCCATGGACTTGACAAAGCCCACCACAAGGTGCTTCTCTCAGACTTTCTGATCTCCTCTCAGCTTTCTTCATGAACCCTGCATGATCTAAGCGACACAAACAATTTTGGCTCTGTATGCTGGAGAACCTTTGCCATCGCCTGATGGTGATCCTTTGCCCAGGATGAAATGAATTCTGCAACCACATGCAGACATGGGAGCTTGAGAGGATGGCGACACGGGGGTCTCTCAGCACCAATTAGGGTAAGAAGCTTCTCTATCGATCATGCCTTCAACACAAGAGATCATTAAAAATCCAATCTAATCATAATAATAACTACTATCTGTCCAACATTTGTTCAAGATATTCTTATTATTGTCATAAGAACAGTGACGTTGGTAATTCTTGATACAACACAAAATACGATCACATCTATCCAACATTGTTCTTTCTGATTAGGTATCAGAAGATGTCTTTGTGCAGAACATGAATTTACTAAAAGTATAAGGAAAATACTATATTTTTAAGTAGGACAGATACTTACATATGTTTGCCCATGCATTGATAAAGAAAAAAATAGTTCTAGATTGTGGATTCATGCAGTGATCTCCTGATTTTTAATTCCCGGGGAAAAGTATATGGAAAATGCAGGTTGATCTAGTGAATTAATAGATTGGCATGCACCTCTATGGTCAGCCTAGAAATGCATGGTTTGTTTAGAAAATGAGAAGAGTCCATTAGATAACTTTGTTAAACTGCATCAAAATTCAACATGATTTCTCGAATAGAACTTATGAATTTCATTAACCATATTAGGATAACAAGAGTCAGTGGACAATTTAGCAGTAACGGCAATCAGAATTTCTATGGCAAAATTACCTTATTTTTTCATATGGCGCAGAACCATTGATTAGGGTATAGAGCACACATCTTTTGGGCAAACTACTATAAGTGTGAGATGCCAATCTTAATGCTCCTGTACCATTTCCAGTAATTGAATAGTATTTCTTTTCTGTGATGTATGGATGTGTTAAAACATACAGAACATGCATGTATGTACAGTTACAATTATCATAGAAGACATGTACAAAAACTCAATTCAGAAGCACCTTCATGATTAAGATGGCAGCTTTATATTTCTTAGTACCTAATTTTACCAGTTGTCAAGTAACACATGTATCCAGCATTGTTCTAATTCAGTTTTGTTCTTTCTGATCACATATCAAAGCACCAAAATCTAGATTAGCAAAATAAATGGTAGGGATTGTATTTCCCAAATTCTTTCTGATTACATATCAATGCGCCACAGTGTAGATTAGCAAAATAAATGGTAGGGATTGTATGCTCACAAATAATTTTTAGAAGCAGAGATGAAAGCTCTAGATTTCTGGTACAAATTTAATTTTCAGAATCAAATGGCCATATTGCAAGATTTGAAATCCCTAACTTGGAGAGAAATTTGATACTCAAATCTTGTGTACATAGAAATTCCTCGATCACCGGAGTATTAACCATGCCTTAGCTTTTAAAGTCAGATTAAACCAATTCACCACTGTTTTGACACTACAAAACAATGTGGTGTGGCAAACATTACATGATGATCTAACCTTGTTATATTCGTTCCTTGGATTTGCAGAATGGATGAAGACGACACTCTTGCATGGGTGACAACATTGATGGTGATTCTTTACCCAGAACGGTGGTGAAAGACAAGCGCACTGCACCAGGTCCACATCCCTTGGACTACGTCACAACTTGGAGTGTGAAAGGACACATATCAGTGCACACATTGGCAACAGGATCACATAGAGCAGTGACGCCGCAGATTGGAGGACGCAGGTATTTCCAGTAATTGAATTGCATAATTACCACATGAGGAAATTTACTCATCCTGTAAATGATCAACACTTTTGCCTACTCCGCGCCAAAACCATCTGGCATGCATGAGGTACTCACCGTGCCCTTTTAGACAGTGGCGTCGTCCAGGCCGCCGTCAGGGCGATGGCGGCGGGAGCAAACACGCCGGCGACCAGATGATTGGGGGACAGCGGCACGGTGGCGTACGCGGCGGCGCGATCGACGACAGCGGGGCGTCTACAGCGGCCGACGGCGCGTGAACTCCATCGACGACGGCGGGGCGGTCGACGACGGCGGGGCTTCGCGCGAGGACGACGACTGGGTGCCGACACGGGCGACGATGGCGGAGGCGCGCGCGATCCGATCTGTGGAGGCAGCCTCGGTGGGCGAGGCCTCGAGCGAGGCGCGCGGTGCGGAGGGCCGCGGATCGTCAGCGCCCGCGTTTTGAGGCCGCGGATCGAACGTGCGTGAGTGAGGCACGAGGCCGCAGTTCGATTTTTTTGGTGGGACCGGGAACGCTCGCGCGTGGAGCGGAGGGCCGCGGCGCGGAGGTGCGATCCGCGGAGCGGAGGGAGTCGGAGCGATGTTTTGCGGATGTTTCATCTATACCTGAGCATTTTTGGCCCCGCCGCCCGCTGGCCGCCCGGCCCGCCACGCCCGCCCACTGACTCGGGCGGCAGAGATCTTGAAACCGCGAAAATTTTTTGGCCCGCCCGAAATGTCGCTTTTAGTTACTTTACACTATAAATCGCGGCAGCTCCTCTCCGAGCCTGAATCGAGGCGACACGTCCATGGACGGTCAGTGATTTTCTCACCGAAAACCCGAATTTTTTCGGCCCCTACCTGGAATGCCTGCGTCTAGTTTTATCTGAGTTAAATACACGGTCTTTGAACTTGTCTCAAGGTGTCACTTAGGTTCACAAAGTTGCAAACTTGAAATTCAACACCCCAAATTTGTTAAGTTGTGCTACTTGGGTTCATACCCCTTTGGTCCTCATGAATATATGTAAAAACACCCTTGATTTTTATCTTTTTCCCCATACACATCCTCGTCATCTCTCTCCTCTCTCTCCCCCCCTCCTCCTCCTCTCCCCGCTGCCGGGTCCAGGCGTTGCTCGCCGGCCGCCACAGCGCTGTGGGCCGAGGTGAGCTTGTCGCCGGCGCGCAGCGCCGAGTCGCCGAGTATGCACGCAACGCCGGACGTTGAGGGCGGAGCTCCCCACGATGGCGTTGCGCCCGTAGCTAGTGGCCGGCTTCGCTGTTGAGCACAACGCCGGGACCGAGAGCCGCTGCCATCACAAGACGGCAAGACGCCATCGAGCCTCACAACGAGCTCCAGAACCACTAAATCGAGGCAGATCGAGGCCTATCTCCGCGAATCGAACCCCACATCCGCCGCACCATCGCCTCCCGCGCGGCCAGCCGCGCCGACCGCCACATCGAGCTTGCGCGCGAGTCCCGCCGAGCTCCATCGCGCCGCTGGCGTGAGGCGGTTGCTCGACCTGAGGATATTCGAGAGAGGAGAGAGGATGTGAGGATGAAGAAGATAAAAATTAGGGTGTTTTGAGTACCAAAGGGTATGGACCTGAGATAGAGGAGATTTGAGGCGTTCGACTCCGAGAACCTGGGCCGGACTTTGTTTCACATCGGCGGCATCGCTCGCTGTGTTTTTCTAATTGGGCCGAAACGAGGCAACACGAATTCAAACAGAAGGCATCGTTCGCTTTCGTCCGCGCCTTCCCTGCTCCGACGAGCGGCGCCGCCGACAGTCGGAGACTCGCGGCTCGGCGGTCTGTGCTCAGGCATCCTGCAGCGCAGGATTCGTGCCGTTGGTACACTTGTCGAGGTCTACGTTGCAGAGGCACCGTTCTGTTGGTCTGCTGTCATGGACGCCGGCAGGCAGGTGAGGCGTGCTCCCCATCTGCTCGATGAAATGCTCTTATGGCTGTGGCGTTACTGCTGTTCTTATCCAGCGTTGGATGGCAGGTTCTGCGTCGCACAAGAACGAGCGTCCATGTGCTGGGCTCTAGAGCTCAGACCTGAAGTCTTGGCCCTGGAGTAGGCGGCGGCTCCCTTTCACCCCATGTGCCGCCGCAAGCCGCATCACTTGACGACGTGGGTTCAGGCCTTGAGGTACCTACGCTCTCGACGCGTCTTTCGTTCTAGCACTAGACTGAATGACTGATGGGGAGATGCGATTCCTCTCCTCTGCTCCGAATTGAACGCTGTTGGGTGGGAGTTGTATTGCTTCTGCTTGTTCTTGTCCAATTTTATTCCCGCGGGGACCAATGACATTAATTCTTACACTTTTCTGCGAAATGGGAACATGAAGCAAGGCGCTAGTTTGAGAAGGAAACGTATCTATCTGCAGCAAATTCTACAAGAAAAACATTAACAGACACTTAAACTAAGGGAAGGGCTAATGCAATTTACATCTTTAGTAGTGTTCAAACTGCGGGTTTTGTCGACTGCAACTACAACAGTGTTGTACTAAATAGTGGGCTATAGTGGCTGAGAAGAGCTCTCTGGCTCTTTGCTAGATGTTATAGCCCACTATTTAGAAATCAGAAACACACTGATAGAAAAACTACTGACTAGTAAGGGACTATGCAAACATATTTGAATTTAAACAGTTATTGATTATCTACTATGACAGGCTGGCCATAGTGACCATTGTGCTTAAAGAAAAAGTGTGCTTTGCGCCGAAAAAAGGTACCTAGGACACCCTACAGAAAATGAGTAGAGTATGTTTGGTGTAAGAAAGGTGTTTGTTTTTTTCTTGGAATACATCAAATTTTTGGAAATAAACTACTAAAAGTTTGCAATAGAAATTATACATTTGACATAACATTTCTATTCCCCGTTATAGGAGCAATACATATGACATGTCATCAAAGCTTCTCGAGGCGCAACCATAGAGCGGTGAACTCCTGGCCTCCTGGGGGTCGATGAAACCCCTATAACCGGCCCGGATTTGAAGCTGGGGTAAATCTTCTTTCAGGCAAGAATCAGATAGATCTCTCTTCCTCCGGACATGTTTATTTATGACATGTTTGAATGAGTTGTTCTACCTTTTGAGTTCAATAGCCAGACGCTCCAACATGCACCAGAGAAGTATTAGCACCATCTTTGATCCTTGATACCTCTGTTTAGACTAACCTTTTTTTTTTACTAAACTGGCGCTTCAGGATTCTTTTTTATTTTTAAAATGAAATGCTTCAAAGCATGTGATCAGCAGTTGAAACCTGCAAAGCAGAAAACAAACAAACAATGACAAAAAGAAGTTTAGCCCATGCTTCCTAATCGACCATATAAATGCATTTCCTTAAAAAAAACATGATTGTGAAGGTGAATCCTTTCCGCCGTTCAATTAAATTCCTTTAACTAAGAAATAATATGAACATACCTTTAGAAAGTAAATACTTCAGGAACTAACTGCCCTTTTCTTATTTCTTTCAATTCATCCAAGTTCAGTTCGCAAAAATCACTGGTTAAAATCCTCTTCAGCTTGATGATCTGTTCTATACCTCCCTGGAAGTAAACCTCACATTTTTGAAGTTTCAAAACCTCAAGTGATGCCAACAGATTGCATGGAAGATGAACTCTGCCCAAACAATTGTGTATCCTTAAGCGCAACAGGGATTTTAATCCACTGAAACAGCTTGGACTACATTTAAATATCTCATCACATTCAGAAAGATCGAGTTCCTCAAGTGATGCTTGTAAACAACATGATGGCATATGACTCAAAACTTTGCAGTTCTTGATTTGAACCTTTTTAAGATGGGGAAACGGATGGGCTTGTGAGTCTTGTAATTCTTCTATGTCAAACCACTTCCTCCAATTTGGCATATCAAGGAATTTCAGCTTCTCAAGAGATGGAAATACCCTGTAACCTGTTCCATAAAATTCACCACCAATTTGTTCAAGTACTGGCAGGCCTTCCAGCACTAAAACCACGAGAGATGGGATTTGCCCAAGAGGTGGAAGTGTTTTTAACTGTTTACATTTGATTAGATGAATGCTCCCCAGTTTGGTAAAATGTTGCTCATCCGCCATCCATGCTGGAAAGCCGACTCCCATGTAACACTGAATTTTCAGCTCTTCAAGATTTGAATTTGGCTTTAAGCCAGCAAGTGTCCGCATGCAAACATCAGATTTGGTTGGTGATGCGCCCGCTTCCGACCCCCACTTTAATGCCAACTTCTTTAAGTGTCTTTTTCTCGATAATTCAACATCACCCTCTATATCTGTGCATGTTACTTCCTCGAGATTACTGATACAAAGTTGTCCGCAGAGGTCATTCAAGTCCTTCAATTCTGTTATTCGGTACCCCTTTGTCCTGCTCACAGGAAACTCCTCGAGCCCTAGAAGATTTGTCAGCTGCCCTATCTTGTATATGAGAGAAACTGTCCGAGCTTCTGCATATAAAAATCGGAGGTTAACTAACTGATTCATAGCTCTAGGCAGTTCTGTGAGCTGGCATCCTCGTAGGCCCAATACTTGCAGAAGACGCAGCTTACAGAGGGAGTCTGGAATTATGGTAATCTCAGTAAAAGATAGATCTAGAAACCGTAGGTGAGGGAATTTGTTAATGAAATCAGGAGCCTTTCCCAATTTAGCTTTGGAATAAGAGAAGTCTAATAACCGTAGGGCACTAGAGTCACACAAAATATTTGCAAGTGCTTCATGCAGCTTATTTGTTCTGTGTCCATCAAAAAATAAAACTGTTCGCCACTTATTGGCCTTCCTTAAGTCCAAGTGCATATTAAAATCAGAACTATCTATAGCTAGGTGACGATAAAGTTGGAGGCTTCTTTTGAGCTCCCGTGAATCTGTAGCTGCATGGCATTCCTTTTCAGCAATTCGGTATACTGGCTCTTTAATCATATCAGGCATTATATACTTGTTTTCCCAGATTGTGGGCTGGAAAAATGATCGGTTCAAAAGCTCATCAAACCATTTATTTTCCTTTTTCTCCATCTCAATTCCATCATGTTGTTGCATGAAATTAGCTTTCCACATCTGAATCAACATGTTCCTTTCAAACAAATAACCAGACGGGAATATTGAACAGTAACACAAACGCTTTCTCAGATGATCACTTAGATGTTCACACACAATTGTTACTGAAGGTAGAGCAACATTTTGAATATCATCATCTTCAGAATAGAGCCACCAATGACTTCTGGAAATTTTCATCCAGTGTCCTTTGTCTAGATTTGGTCTCAGTAGCCTTCCAATCACTTCTGCCAGTAATGGTATTCCATGCAGTTTTTGCACTATTTTCTTTCCAATTGGTTGGAGTGAACCCTTTTCCTGTCTTCCGAATGCATGATGCTCAAAAATTCTGCACATGTATTCTAATGGTAGATGATCCAGTGAAACATGAGCTGTTGTTCTAAAATTATATACATCCTCTTCTGATCGAGTTGTTATCAACACAACACTCCCGTTTGCAGCCCCTGCCAGTATTGACCTCAGGGAACCCCATAGTTTGCGCAGATCATCCTGCACATCATCAAGAACAAGGAAGAACCTCTTGTTTTCTGTGGCACTGGACAAACTGCTCTGCTGCTCCATCCGAAAAGAATCAACAATATCTTTGACAATGTCTCTCTTATCACGACTGCGAGTGGAGGCCAATACCCACCCCCTTAACGCAAAAGCCTCCTTGACATTTTGGTTCTTGTAGATCGCCTGAGCAAGAGTGGTTTTGCCCACACCAGCTGCTCCTACAACAGCAATCACAGAAAACTGCTTGCTGGACTCCACGCCATCTCGGGACGGCAGTGCAGCAGGCGCAGGGCATCCCAAGCTCAGCAGATCCTGCTTCTCCTTATCCCGGCCAACGATAAGAGGTCGCGTTGGTGGCACCTCCTGCTCGTCAGTTAACTCCAGCATGCCAGGGAAGCGGGTACCACGGTCATCATTGACGATCTTGTCTAGCTTCTTCAGGACATCTTTAAGCCTCCGGAGATCAGCATCAGAAAGTACCAGATTTCTCATGTACCTGAGAGCGAAGGACGCAGCGGAGCCGACCTTGTTGCTCTTCCTGCGCAACTCGTCCCGGATCCTCTTGGTCTCGAAGTCGTCGAGCAGGTCCTCAGCCTCGTACACGACGTCCTTGAATTGCTGCAGCCAGTCGTCGTAGCTACCGTTGGAGATGGCCTTGCGCTCGGTCACCTCGACCAGGATCCTGATCCGGGGCAGCGCGGCCTGCACGCTATACAGCATGTCACCGGCTTCAGCCTGCAGGGCGTGGTTGTCCTGCAAGATTGATTGCGCCTTCTTCACGAAGTTGGAGATCACGGCGCCGGCGAACCACCCGCCGACTGTCAGCCCGGATCCTACCATTCCTCAATCGAGCTTGTGCTTTCAGGGATCAGCGGAGAGGTTGATGAGGAAGAGTGAGGAGATGCGCAGTGGACCTGAGGAGGTCAACGCGTGGTAGTATTAGCAGCAGCTAGTAGGTTGGGAAGCTTAGATTCTGTCTCTTGAAACAGTCATGATTTGCGGCTCCGTTCAGTTCAAAAAATTTCTTTAACAACAATTTTCGGATACTGATTAAGAGTATTAAATGTGAATTAATTACAAAACTCATTTCATAACTTTTTTAATTTTTTAAGACGAATCTAACGAGCTTAACATCGTGATATAGTAAACAATCACTAATGATAAATTAATTAGTCTTAATGAATTATTTTCGCGATTTTCCGTCTATCTGTGTAATTATTTTTATAATTAATCTATATTTAATATTCTTAATAAGTCTTGAAAGAGGACCGCAAAACTTTCTCCAAAAATTTTCACCCTACTAAACGGGGAGTAAGTTGACATTTGCTCCCTTACTTGCTGTGATGCTCCCTTACTAAACGGGGAGAAAAACTTTTTCTATCACAGAAAAATCTTAGGTTTTTTTTATAAGCACTTAACAAAACGGTGCTTTCAGCTTGAGTCTTTTATGTAGAAGCCCAATGATGCAGTTTGCTCATTTTTAAGCACTTAAATTAAAAAAAAACTCTTGAGGAAGTGAGCTGTTCAACTGGTTAGGGTGGAAGGTGTGATTGTGCACTATAACCACCCAAGTTTGAGTCCCGACTCGCTTAAATTTGGGTCTTGCTCCTCCTAGGTTGATCTATTTTTTATTAGGTCATGTTTAGTGGTGGAGGCTGCCAGGCGCTATGCAAGTTGGACTAGTCCTCACGAGTCACGACACGCCTGTCCTTGAGGTAGACCCACCCTTTCCCTTTCTTTATCCTCTAACCTAAAGTCTCCATTCTCCAGATCTTGCAAGAAGGATGAAGATGGAAGAGAATGGATGGTCTCTGCCAGCAGCCATCAGTGGGATGGTCGAGAAGCTGCGATTCTATCTGGGAAACAGCAGTGGTTCAAGCAAGTTTAAGGGCACCATGAAGATGCTCGATTTGTTGGAGGAGAAACTCGTACTCCTCCAAGACAAGAATCTGCAGCGCGTCAGTACAGACAGAGACGAAGAGATGGGTGCGTGGTTACTGCAGGTCAAGGAGGCTGCAGATGACACAGAAGAGCTTGTCAAGGACATGGAGAGCGGTGAGTCTGCAATTCCTGATGTCATGACTTGGTTCCGTTCTGATAGCAGTAACCTCCTCAGAATGAAATATACCATCGGCAGACTTGTTAATGTGTTCACTGAAGGTGAATCCCTTCTTGGCATGCCTAACCTGGATGAGGATGTCCTGGAAAGCATGTGGAATGATAGTGCTTCGGCAACTCCTGATCGTATCTATGTTGTTGGTCGGGATAAGGAAATGGCTATGATATTGGATATGGTATTGGAGGATGCTCATTTTAAGGTGGTGGCGCCACTTGAAAGCTGGGCAAGTGCTGACACCTTACAAATTTCTCAGAAGGGATGGATCATTGAGACTCTCCAAAACATCAATCCAGATGCGGAAGTATCACCTTACCCAAAAGAAATGGGTGGCACCATAGAATATACCCAGGTGTGCAATAATACTGTTAGTGAACTGATGAACCCTATGATTATTCCGGTGGTTGGAATTAGCGGGGTTGGTAAAACAACCCTTGCTCAGCACATTTTCAATGACAAAAGGATCCAGAAGCACTTTCAGGGTCAAACTGCATGGATCTATTGTACTGACAACATCAGAAAGGAAGAATTGATGACAAAGATCTTGGTATCTTTGCAGCCTCAACATAAGATTCTAGATCTTGGGTTCGATCTGAACAGGCTCCACAATCAACTTCAGAGTTTCATAGAAGGAAAGAGGTTTTTTATTGTACTTGATGATGTGTCTGATGACATCCGTGCAGTATGGGGTGATGTAAGAAGTGTATTAAGCAGAGGTGCACCTGGAAGTGTTATCTTAGTGACAACCCAACTGTATTGTGTGGCCAGCTTTATGGGGACAACAGCTCCAATTTTTTTGAATCCTCTACAGTACGATGACTTGTGGAAAGTTTTTAAGCATCATGCATTTTTCGGTAATCAAAGTACAGAAGCTCTGGAGTCAATTGGGAGAAAAATTGCTGAAAAATTGCATGGACTTCCTTTAGCAGCAATAATGGTCGCGGTATCATTGAGAAATTGCTTAGATGAAGTGCACTGGAATATACTTTTAAAGAGTTGGTGGTGGAGTATTTCAAGTAACAGTTTGGGCTTCCACATTGCAGCTTCTCTTGGGGTCTGTTATTGTGAATTACCTGCATATTTGAGGCAGTGCTTGGTTTATTGCTCCCTATTTCCTAGGAATTATATATTTGGAAAAAATGAGTTGATCCAAATGTGGATAGCTAATGGTTTCGTGGAGCTATGCAATACTACTGGTCCCAAAAGTTTGGAGGGTGTAGCTGCTGAATGGTTTGATGAACTTGTTAATAGGTGCTTTCTGCAACCAACATTTTGGGAACTTCGATATGTTATGCATGATTTGGTTAGAGATTTTGCAATTTCCCTAACTTCTAATGAGCATCGTGCTGTTGATTGTGAACTGGTAGATCTTCCACAAAGTGTCCGCCATTTATCCATAAATATGCATAATATGAACTTGTCATGGGAGGACTATAACATTAAAAATTTGCGATCGCTAATGTTGTTTGGCGGCTTATGTGACAGCAGCTCTAGTGAATGCTACATCACTGCTGATAGCCTTCTGGAGAGGTCTTATGGCACTGTTGATCACCTTTCAGAGATATCCTATGACAATGTTGATAGCATTTCTGAGGGGTGTTCTGATGCAATTGATAATGAGCATGCTGACATCAGTTTCAAGAGATCTTGTGTGACTATTGGAAGTATTTTAAGAAGATCAACAAGCCTGCGCTTATTGAACTTGTCTAACCTGAGGCCCAATGCTGCGACAACATGCTTTGATAATCATCTACTTGTTGAAGATCATGTTGCAGCATTTGCGAGGTTTATTGCAAGACATCACATGCTGCCGCATTTGATACACCTCAGATACTTAGATTTTTCATACAGTGGGATTACTGAACTTCCTGATTCATTATGTACCTTGTGCAATCTCCAGGTTCTTGGCTTGCGGAGCTGTAGATTCACACAGTTACCAGGAAGCATGAACTCATTAATCAGCCTGAGACACTTACACGCAGATGCAGATACAATTGCTCTAATTCATGGCATTGGAGGGCTCACAAAGCTCCAAGACTTGCAAGTATTCCGTGTTAAAGCAGAGGATGGCCACAGAATAACTGAGTTAAGGGACATGAGATACATTGAAGGTTCCCTTTGTATATCAGATCTTCAGAGGGTCGCCAATCAAACAGAGGCAAGTCAGGCTAACTTATCCAGAAAGGAAGGTATTATTTGTTTACATCTAAAATGGGACATAAACCAATCTTTGAGGGGTAAATATAACAATTTCGGAAGGGAGTTGAGTCAGAATGCTAAAGTTCAAAAAGAACTACTTCATGCTCTTCAGAAGAATTATATGGCTTCAGATATTTCAGGATCAGTTGTGAATCCATCAGAGGTATCTACACCTGATCAAGCCATCAAAATACTACAGTGTTTGACACCACCTAGGAATTTGCAAAAGCTGAAAATTTCTGGGTACCCAGGGTGTTCTTTTCCAGACTGGGTGCAATGCCTCAGGTATATCCAAGTTATTGAGATAAGCCACTGTATAAAACTGCAAGTACTTCCGCCTATAGGACAGATGGAGCATCTAAAGAAATTGAAATCATATGAGTTGCCTTCCATAAAAGATATCAATTCTGATGTATATGGAAGCTCAAATGTGGTCTTTCAATCTTTGGAGGAGCTGACTTTTGGATCCATGGTGAAATGGGAAAATTGGGCAGACGCAGAGAACAGAGAATTATTTCCAAACCTGCAAAAGCTGCAGATAAATAGATGCCACAACCTGAGGAGACTACCTTTTAGGGCCTTGAGCATAGCTATCAGAGAACTTTCACTTTCGGGTTGTGGTTCATATTCTGATACAGTATCAAGTTATTTGCATCGGTTAACTTGTCTCACACATTTAAAGGTAAATGATTGCTCACAAAAGTTGATCCTTCCATGTCAAAAACTGGTATCACTAGAATACTTGCACCTTTCAAATTGTAAGGAGCTCTGCTTTGAGGGTGGAATTCTTTGTATGAACAATTTGAAAGCACTATATATTTCCAGCTGCCACATAGTCAGGTTATCCCTAGAAGAAGAGCTCACTCGCCTGCTCTCGGGTTGGGCATCAATGTTCGGAGAAGAGCAGGCACTTGTTCTTAAAACCACTATTCTTCAGATAGTCAAAGAGGCAGGCATGAAAAGTAGAGATATCCACCTTACTGTTTCTGCTGTAGCTGGATTATCCAAAAAATCAGGCAGAAATAGGAGAGATACACAACCTAAACAAGAGCACATTCACGTTATGCAGTCTCTCACTGACCTTACAATGGATAACCTTTCCCAGTCTCTAAATCTCGATAATATCCTTTGCAAGCTTTCAACACTCCGTACTCTCTGTCTTCACAAGATTCATAATATATCTGTTCTTCAAGAACAGTGGCTTGAGCAAATTAAGTCCCTACAGGAGCTGGAGTTTTCTAGTTGCTACCTACTCAGGAAGCTCCCATCGAATTTGGCCGCTTTGTCATCCTTGAAGAAGTTGAATCTACAGTCATGTTCCCAAATTCACTCACTACCATCGAAGGGTCTACCGCGGAACCTAAAGGAATTGCAGATGCTAGGTTGCTCGCTTATGCTAGAGGCACGATGCCAGAAGGAAGATGGAGGGATATGGGTGAAAAAGAAGATACAGGAACAGCAGAAGCAGACAATAAATGAGTATCAACAGAAAAAAACAAATGAGTTCTGGCAAGGATGGCAGGAGTACGAGGAACAGTGGGTCAAATGTGTGGGTGAGCAGCTGAGGAATAAGGGAGAGTGGTTGATGAATGAAGAAGAGGATTGGCTGAAGCAGCATAGTGCGGTAGAGCCAGTAAGTAATCTAGACGCGTGGCTCAAGGCAACAGGAGAAGACTGGCCAAAGATTGCTCACATTCCATACATCCGTGTGAATGGAGATATCATACAGAATCTTTATCACTGAAGCTGCAGATTCACAAAATCTGTGCTAACTGTTAAGGTTCGATTCAAAACTATGTTACTATTGCCCTCTCGTTCTATTTATTGTTTGAATTGTTATTGCTGGTTGCCCTCTTATTCTTAGGCATTTACTTTTGTAAACTATGCATTATGTGATAGACTGCTGCCATAGGCATCGCATGCGGACCTACACCCTGATTTTTTTTCAAAAAAACAAATGGATCGTTTGTGCTGAAAACCGCGAAGGGGATTGATACTGAAAACTGGGAAGGGGATTGATACATAGCAGGCTTATATTCTTCAGGTGTTCTCATCCATACCCAATAACCCATATGATTTGGAAATAACAAAACAGAGTAGGTCCTTGATCTCAATTCTCAGTTTCTCACGGTTAGGCTGGGCGCGAGTGGAGAGGAGAACCCCAGTGGTCACTGGACCAGCCTCTAAATTATAGCCATCCAGTGTCCGAATCCTCGTGAGAATTTTGAGGGCAGGCATCGACCGGTTGTATGTGTATCATATTGAGAATATGGTCCCTGTAGTCCTGAGATGCAAGTGGTTATTCTAGCTTGGCCCCTATAGATTGGGCGTGAGTGGAGAACAATATATATTTACATGGAAACAAAATAAAGTGCATCATTCTTTTTTCCTTATTACCAAATTCTTAAGACTGATGCAAATAAGTAACCCTTCGTGATTCGCAGATTTGTCTTGTTTCTTTCAAGAAGCGGCAATTTTAAGAAGCTATACTAATGACATCATTATGTGTCCTCAGTGTAGCACAACGCGGCACATCCTTGTATGCTGACAGCTGCAGGACCGTTCTGAAACGTCAATACGATTGTGCATGGTCTGAGCTCTGAAGTCTGATCTGTTGCAATGGGCTTCAGACAAGACTGAAATCCAGCAGTTTGGACTGCCAGGGCGTGCATCTCAGGTATAGTAACATGTAAGTGTTGGTTTCTGTGAAGCATTTGAAATACGTCACGGAAATGTTCTAACGTGTCTCCTGATCTTCATTCTTCAGCATCTACTTCTTTTTTAAAAAGTTCATCAGCATATACTGTATTTCGCGTTCTTGAAGCCCGGAATGCCTGCGTCTCACAATCTCTTGATGGCCTGCAACCAGGACTTCTCTTCCTCCCAGACGAAAGCAGATACTGAGGAACCAGTGGAGATTGGAGAACATCACAGCCAGTGTAAATGAGCAACCAATGTAATGCGGCACCTTCTGGGACTGCGCTTGCTGCTGTACATGTACTTTCTGGTATGGATAATTCCTGGCTAATCCTGAATTCCTGATAGTGAGGGAGGCACTGAGCACTAGTTTTGCAACAGTTTGGACTAAAACATTGGAGCAACAGGTAATCTACGCATCATTGTCGCACCACCACCCAATGGCGCGGCCGCCGAAGAAGAAGGCGTGATGGTGGCGGAGAGCATCCTCGAGCTGGTGGTGGAGCTGCGCTACTACCTTGCGGCGAGAACTACACCTCCGGCAGGTACGCGGGCACGCACGCGATGCTCTTCTCCGTGGAGCACCACCTCTGCGTGCTGGACCTGGACGGGGACGGGATGCTTGTGCGCGGGGACGAGATCATCTCGCTCCGGCCGTCCGAGGTGATGTACAACCTCGTAGTGGCCATGGAACGGCTGTCGGAGCTGGTGGAGGGCATGAAGGCCCCGCCCGAGGCGTTCGGCGCCGGCGCCGGCAACGGCGCCTGCGCCATCAACGCCCAGCTCGCCGTCGCGCTGTGACTTGGCGCCCACGGCAGTGATCGCTTGCCCCGGCTCGACCTCGTCCTCCGCAACCTCTCGGACGTCTGCTACCATGGTAAGCTGGTGCTCGACGACGACAACGCACGCCGTGAAGTGGCTGAGCTCCAGCGGCTGGATAGGGAGCGCGCCACCGCTGCCGCCGTTCCTCCGCCTGAAAGCGTAGGGAGTGCCGGCGCTGGCGATGCCTCGCCCAAGTATAGGGTGAGGAGGCTATGCATAGGCCGACTGTTACGAGCTACTGGTAAGTGCTAATCGACGAAAAAGCTCTCTATCAACTATGTCTCAAAGCACAGCAGAGGAATTTTGTAATGAACTTTCATCTTATGTTTTGATCGGATTATAGTAGATGCACAATTTAGTTTGTTAATTATGCTTTGACAATGTAATCCCGTTTATGTTTAATATTGTAAGGAAGATACATGCACGAGGATGCCACTAGATTCGTCGTCAACGAACCTGACATTATATTCGTCATCAGACGAACTTGTTTATGCCAATCAAATATAGTAAGATAAACTAGAAAGGCAGGCGCGCCGTTGCCGCGCCATAACCTGTAGGCTAGTGATGTATAGGAAGGTTAGGAATATTTTTGGAGGATTTTAAGATGTGGATTATTTTCCAAAATCTTTAGGCCGTGGAATTCCAGCATTGTTGCGCCGTAAGTTGTATGGCATTGTGTATGATAACAGGCTTTGGTTTTGTATATATATACGGAATGTTCATGAACCTGTATCACATGGGCAGAAAGGCAGGCATATATGATACACCAAAGTATTTTAGATTTGTACCGTACAAAGAGCATAATTTTTTACTCTTCGTCAGCATGAAAGCTGTTTGTGCAAAAGTAATAGGAGATCATAGCTTTTGTGTTTTCACAATTACCATACGTACAACAAAATATAGTGGAATCACTAAAACACCTAGATTTAGCATCAGCCCATAGCATTTATAAGGTTCATGTGATGATGTATCTATCTGGATACATATCCAAAAGAGAGTCAAAGATGTCATTTTTCAGTTGACCTCCTCATGCGAACTGCAAAATATCCAAAAGAGAGTCAAAGATGTCGTTTTTCAGTTCACCTCCTCACGCGAACTGCAAAATAAACATTAATGGACATTAAATTTTTGTTTGAGAAGGAATAAAATGATTTGTGGTAATTAAGAGAAATTATTACCTTTGTCATTGCTTTGGATCTATGTGTGTGGCCTTTTGGTTCTGTGGCTAAGATCTTCCACTTCATCTGTGTCTTCTTTCTTTATAAGAAAAAAATGAAGAATAAATATTGAGATGAAAATGTTCAGTTATAGAAATCATGAGGAAGAGCATTAGTTTTCATTAATTTGAATGCAGCTGTTGGGTTGTCCAAAGTAATAGAATATGTATTTCAAGTACATGCTCTTCATTCTTTATATCCAGTGTCTTTCTTGTAGTCTTGTCTTGTACTCCCTCCATCCATTTATCCAAGGCCTATTTTGAAATCTGAAAATTCCATTTATGCAAGGCCTATTTGTATTTTTGCATTGGGAAACACTAAATCGTCGCTTTGGCATCTGTGCGAGCAATAAAGTCCTCTCACATGCTTCTCAGGAGATTAATGACGGAAGAGACTTTATTTCTTTTCCTTGGTCTTTGAGTCAAGTGCAAATGGGACTTAGATAAATGGATGGAGGGAGTAATATTCTGTAGAGAATTTTTAGGGACATTTATTGAGTCTGTTAATATGCTAGCTGAAATTATTGAAAGATATATTAGTTTGTTAGGAATACCCAGTAAGCTCAATCTCCTTATCATCAATACTGTGACGCTGCTCACCGCTCGAAGATGACGACTATAAAAAAAGGGGAGATAGAAACTATTAGTCCTGTACTATAAGTACTTGCCAAATATATAAGGAGACATGAGAAAATAGACCTTGTTTTGCCATGGTTTTGAAATAGGGGTGGTAGGTTGTGTTCCTGATAAGCTGAGGTGGTAGTTGATTCTGGGTGCTTCTCTATTTTAACATTTGGCATGTCAAACTGCTTTCCAAAATTTTTCTTTATAATGAGTACTTCAAATGTTGGATCATGAGCAATGAGTTTCTTCTCTGGGAGTACTCGAACAATAAAAGTGAATTTGTGACCAATAAGTGCTGAAATTTCTGGTGGAGTGTCGCTTTTCCTATATGTAGTGAGCAATTTTTCTGTAGATTTACCAATGAGCTGCATTGCTCGATCTTGGAATAGCATGAAGCGCAGTTGCCATGTTGTGTCACTTCCTATAAGGCAAACTTTGTACCTGTAAAGTAGAACGGAATTGTTTGTCACAAGGTTTTTTATGTTGTGCTTCATGAGAGGCTTCTATGATTTTATTCATTGACATCTGAGTACACTGGTAGTTAGAGAATATGAATATAAGAGATACCTATGCTCCATAGTTGTGCCCGTGCAACTATCCTTGGAGCAATGATATTTGCCTCTGTCAAATATTGATCTTGAGCCACACGTTGTGCAAGCTGGATAGCACCAGTATTGGTTTTGGGCTAGCTGAATTATTACTGCAGTGCACTCAAACTTTATTCCCTGCGAATGACAATTATGATAATGACAATAGTTGTAATGCATTTGTAAATAATAAATTGACCAAGTAGGTTAGTTGAGTTCATGTACCGCATGGTCAAAAGGATTGATTTCTCTTAGCTGTAACAAACTCTTTGTTTCAATTTGTGATTGGATTTCTTCATGGTCTTTCAGATGCAATTTTTTAACTAGCTGTGCTTGGATTGGTAAACTGGAGCAATTTTGAAGAGTTATCAGTCATTAGGTTCATATATACGAAGTTTGTATTAAAGGTTTTCTGATTAGTATAATACCTTTTGTAGAAATCTCTAATTTCAGTGACATCATTTTCATTGATGTACCATCTGCACGCAGCTGTTCCGCTTAAGAAAGGAGGTGATCCCTTGTACCGCTTCATAGAAGTTCCAACGAATATTGCTATTACATGATTGTTTTGTCCAACTTCATACACTGTGTCTCCATCAAATTCGTGTGCTCTTGGTCCCCACAACGATAATTCGATCATATTTTCACTATGTATAGTTATTTGCAAAGAGAAAAAATAGGTGAAGCATTAATTAAGTATGAGAGGAAATGAAGAATATGCAAATATAGATGTTATAGTATACTTTTGATCCTCCAGATGGATGATCCTTTTCAATAGTTCACGAACTTGTTCACCTTGTCACGCTGCATTTGAAACAGCTGTGATCTTTCCTATGACATCTGCATGTAATGATCATGGCCTTATTAAGTGAAAACATGAAGCCACAATTATGTAGAAGAAATTTGTATTGTTTTTACTTACCGAGGAATGAACCTTGGTTTCCGATGTATTGATTTAATTTTGGTATTGGTGTCAATGAGAATGTATATTTTGGAAAATCAGGTGGTGGGTCATTTGTTTCTGCAATTTCCGTGTAATGATTTAGCCTGATCATCAAGGGATTGTCAACAGCTCTATACATCGCCTTTGCTTTTTCTATGGTGATTCTTCTGATGGAGATAATTTGTCCCTCGTGGAGAATAGATTGAAACTGGAGAGAACATCATCAGGTATTTCAGCATATATGCAATCACCCTGCCAATGTATATGTTAGTAAAGAAGTAGAAATTTATTGATGGTATGTAAAATAGTTGTGTTGCATATATTTTAACTTAACCATAATAATAGTGTGAAGTTGTGCATTGGATAGTTTAAGAGGTTGAAAATCTTTTTAACAGAGATTATGAGTGTTTGTGAATGTAGGTGGAGCAGGTTTGCAACAACAGTATAGTGATGTACCTTTTCATCAATAAGCACCATATCTAGATGCTTGATCTGATCTTCATCATTCTTTCCTCTATATTCCCATAGTCTTGAGACTCTAACACATATAGTGTTGCTGCAACCAGTCGTAGCTCGAAATAAAATTGATGCCCATCGAAATAGGAAGATAGCATTAGTTAGATTTGATATATGCGCTATTCAATTGAAGAAATGACTTCTTGGTAAACTATATTTTTAGTTTCTGATCCACATGAGCCATCTTCATTTTCTATTAAAATTTTAGACCCTCTTTGTTTGTAACTCGTGATAGTGCAACATATAGTTGGCCATGAGTAACATCTTTAGGTATACTCCAACATTCGATAATGTTTGTCCTTGACTTTTATTTATAGTCATTGAGTAGCATATCTTTAATGGAAATTGTCGTCTATTTAATGTGAAAGGCCAATGACATCCTCTTGTTGTTAGATTTATTCTTGGTATGTGTACTGTTTCTCCGATATGTGTGCCTGTTATTATAGTAGTTTCAATAACATTGTCCCCTAGATTGCGTACTATTAGTCTAGTTCCATTGCATAGTCCAAGATTTTGGTTTAGATTCCTTAATAGCATTATTGGAATACCTACTTTTAACTTTAATTTATGAGTAGGAAAGTTATTAGCATTTAGTGTGTTTAGGTACTCTATAGGATATAATATTTCCGTATCATTTGTGCTGTCTGAACATTTCGATATTGTATCTGCACTATAGTATTCTCTTTCATTTCCAGGAACTAAATCTAGCATATAGTTATTTATTTCATCAACTATGTCATTAGTTGTGGCCAATATTACTCTTTCCTTTATATAATCAGGTTTACAGAAGTTTTCATTGAAATTTGGATATACAAAATCTACCAAAGCTTGTATTCTATTCCTTGCAGTTTGTATAAGCATATCTGGAGGTATTTTGATTGTTTTGATGTCTGCATTATCCTCTGCAGTAATCGCATTTGTTTCTGTATTGGTTCCATTTCCAACACTTAGTATCCAGTTGTTAAAATTTTGCAAGTCTTTGTATTGTGGGGTCGCTTGGATGCAGCTTTTGTAATCTCATGTTCTCAGTTAAGTGTATTTTCGTTACATAGCTCCACAAGTATGATCTTACTACTGACGCACTAATGATCTGTGATTTTGATCCATTTTCAATAACTGGTAGTATTTGTTTTGGATCTCCACTGAGAACAACCACTTTTCCTCCAAATGGTCTATTTGCTGCTTCATTGTTAAGCTGTGACATTATATCCCTTAGTGATCTATCCAAAGCTTCAAAACATTGCTTGTTTGTCATGAGTGCCTCATCCCATATTACAAGTGTTGTTTCTATAAGTAGTTTAGCAAGTTGTGTACCTCGTTTTATGTCACACATGGTCAATTCATCAATGTCTATTGGAATTCGAAACCTTGAGTGAGCGGTACGTCCATTTGGTAGTAATAGTGAAGCAACTCGATGACGAACTGTTAGGACAATTTTCTTTTGTGCCCTTAAGTATGAGATAATTCTGTTCCACAAAAATGTTTTTCCAGTTCCTCCATGGCCAGAGACAAAGAAAAACTTAGGTTCGTTATGTATGACACTATTAACTATTTGGTGAAAAGCATCTTTTTGACCTTGATTTAACTTCAAATATGATATGTTTGCTTGTTCTTCTAGAGACTCGGTGTCGTAGTCCATTTGTTCTTGTATAAGTCTGTTCATTGAATATGTGTTGCATGTGTTTGATCTACGCGGAAGGTGATAATTCTTTATGTTTGCTCCATTTTTAGATAGAATCTCTTCTAATTCTTGTAATAGTAGGTCTTGTAATTCTGTGTCAGTAGGGTTGTATATCATAGGATGGTATCTCATAGTTAGTCTGCGTTCAATGTCATCTATCATTTTTCTCCAGTTCCGTTCATAAAACATATGTTCATCATTTAAGTTACAAAATAGTAGCATGGTCGCAAATAAATTCCGTAGTTGTGAGTCAGAGCCCAATTTGCGGCCTCATCAAATGTATGGTACCATTCGTTGTCATCATTCAATAGACCACGTGCTCGACATACTTCTTTGAAGGTTTTGTATACAATACCGTTGTAAGTTCTTACGTCTTCATAACTGGTGGCTCCTTTTATTATCATTAGAAGCATACGTAGATAAAACCTTTCTCCTTCTTTGGGATTAACATAATATAACCTTCCTATTTGGAACCTTACTTGCGCTTAACCCATTTCTTATTTTTGTTGTCCCATATCCATTTTTGAGGAAATTCACAATATGTAAGTTCTCTTGCCATTGGATCATGCCTATTTGCTTCAAACCATTATGTTAGCATAGTCTTTTGATTTTTAGGATCGTTTATAATAGATCGAAGTTTGGAATCGCCGCTGAAGTTAACGGTAGGGCTGTCAAAAAAGCTCGAGGCTCGTGAGCTACTCGAACTCGACTCGCTAAAAGCTCGATTTGAGATCGGCTCGTTTTTAAATCAAGCCGAGCTCGAGCTTGATTCCAAGCTCGCGAGCTTCACGAGCCGATCCCGAGCTATTCGATAAGACTCACTAGCATTTGATAGCCTGCGCAAACCTCCACCTACCACCTCTATGTTTCGCGGCTTCCCAACCATGCACCCAAAGGTGACGACCCATACGCGTGGCGGGATGGCAGCAGCCAGCAGTGTACCGTGCACGCCCACTTCACGCCGCCACGCCCATCTGCGAGTGCACCGGATGAAGTCACTCATCAGCCAAAATAAAGCGCCAAGCAACATGCATGCGCACAGCACACTTCCACATGTTTGGACATGCATGCTATTTTAGTTTGTTTTGTAAACGAGCTTCCGCGAGCCGAGTTCGAGCATTCGCGAGCTTCTCACGAGCCGAGCTTGAGCCTGTCTACAAGCTCGAAGGAATTTTAGGCTCGGCTCGAGCTCGGCTCGGCCTTCTACCAAGCTCGAGCTTGAGGTGGCAAGCTCGCTCGAGCTCGGCTCGTTGACAGCCCTAGTTAACGGTATTCATTAACGGTAAATAAACTGGTAATCTTTGAACTGATGGCCAATGGTGGTGAATGTCATAGCCAAGTAATCTCCACATTGCATCTTGTTCAGAGATATATCTACACTCCAGGTATTCTTTTATCTCATCAACATCTTTTGTTATTTCATTAATTGGTGCATCTTCACCTTGTTTTATTCTTTGAAATATTATTTTAGCATGGTCAGGGCCTTTGTTTACATATTTACATAGGTATTTCAGAAGCCTACTCTTATTAATAAACTCAACATTTATATGTGCTTGGTATCTTTTCAATAGATATAGATTGTGTGGAACAATCCATCTATTATCTAAGTTATGTTTATCTCTACGAATATAAATACCAGTGTCTCGTCGACGATATCGAGTGAAACCAATATCTGTAAAATATGTTTCATTCTCAAAATCTTTAGGATAAAATTTTGAGCATTTTCCTTTTTTCATACATGGGCAGCTGAAATTTTTCTCCCCGCATGGTCCATGAACCATATGCTCTGCGATAAGTATGTACCCAAAAGGATCTTGGTTGGGATCAGGTATTTCAGCAGAAATCCATCTATCTATAATTTCGGGGGTTATTTCATTCTTTTCTATATCTAACCACAATAGTATATGCACATGAGGTAATCCTCTTTTTTGGATTTCTATTGAATATAGTATTGCTAATACAGGTCCAAAGATAGAGCCTATACGTAAATCATTTAGCAATTGTTGTAGCTTCATATGGAAAACACGCACTATGATATCAGGTCGATCATTAGGTTGTTCACCAGGTAGAGTAACTAAGTTTATCTCGGGCCACTTTGGATTGCAAGTAAATGTGATAAATAGATGTGGTGGTCCATATACACGACATATTGTTATACCGTCGTGGTAGTTCTGTAGAACATAATGTCTACAGCCAGTGTGGCTAGAAGGTAACAGTACTCTCTTCCCAATTTGATTTCCTTCGGTAAGTCCCTTTTCTATTGCATCAAAGATACCTTGAATATATTCTGCTCTTAGTTTAGATTGATTTTTAGCAATAAACATAAGTCTATCTTCGTCTTCCATTGCACGTGCATCCACAATTGCTTGTTTTGATAATCTACCGTAGCATAGATACGGATTAGGTTGGTTGGGTCGAAAGTGCATATGATATTTAAAATACTCATGCATTGTCAACTTATTTCTCTTTCCTCTTTTATTGTTGCTCTTTTGTACACCATCATATGTTATACCAAGTTGGAATCCTCTTTCTCCGTAGGGAAATAATAGTGGATATTGTAGTGGCATATAAGCTGGGTGAAATATTGATATGCGTTGTAGTCCTCTTGTTTTGTTACTAACTATAACGTCTCTTTTGTAGTTCTCTAGGTTTAGGTCTCCTACTATTAGCATTGCTAATTCATCTGTGTGTGGCATTTCAAATTGTACTGGATCATCTTTGTTTGCTCCAATGATACGAATGCTTATATCTATACCTTTATATTCTTCAAATAGGTGCATGGCGAAACACCTTAACTAACGGATTATGTTTATCGAGCATTTTTTTGAGTTCTTGTACTATGTAGGGGTCAATATCAGTGTCTCCGGTTTCTTCGTTGGTTAATGCTCATATTCTATTTTGTATCTCATTTTTTGTATCAAAAATGTATAATTGAGCAAACTTTGGAATCATATCTGTCTGTGGGAGTAAGGATCCAATTTGGTGATGTATCTGACCATTTACTCGGAAAACATAAGGGCCTTCACCCTCATTGATTTTTTTATCAATATTTCCTCCCATTGATGTAAAAGCAAATAAGCTATTGTACTGACGAATTCTTGTTATGAAATGTTTTGACATACTATTTTCTTTATCATTCAGTAGTGTAAACAGAAAGTCCGGTGGTTGTCTAAAGGCTGGTATCTTTATATTTCCATTCTTGTAGCAGTTAGAGTATGTTATTTGATTAGCATCTTTTTTTTATGTTTTTTGTTGCGTTCTTCAAACCAAAAAATGGCATTGCAATATTGGCATTTGTAATTTGGTACACCAAAGTATGATCTATCAGGATATGATTCTTTTAGGTACTTTATGTATTCTGGAGAGAATGAAACCATTCCATGGGATGAACATAGGTATGATTGTTTGTATTCAATATTTTTTACACATCTTTTTTTAGTAGGTATATCTCCATTGTCCTTCCTTTTTCTTTTCTTTTGGTTACTGCTTTGCGTTTCTATTTTGGTTGCCTCTCCATTTGTCACTTTTTTATGTTTTATTTTTTCCTTTCGTAATGCTCTTAATTTTTTTGCAATATTATGGATGGTCTCAATCTCTTCAGGCTGTAGTTTTCTTTTGGTAGCATCCATTTCTAGTTACTCTGCTTTGGTAGTAGCCCATGTTTATAGGTATTTAAAAAAAGAGGGTTAGTAATTAGGTGATTGACTGGGAAAGAACCCTTAAAGAAATAAAAACGGGTAGTAACCTACTATATAATTTGAGGACCACAAATATGTACTGTAATTGGTAAACGTCACAACTACAAAGAATGTTTTACAATTGCTAACATAAACCTGAATTCCTTACCCTTTTGTTATAGAACAGGATCTTGTAGAAGTTTAAATTTAGTACTATAATAATTCGTAGGCCATTTGGGATTTTAAGGCATTATTGGAATGTACAGTCATAGGAATCGAAGATGGTTACCTTTTTTTGTCCTTTTTCTTTCCTGCTCTTAGGTCGGTGGCATCACTGGGGACTCTTTTGCAGTTCTCTCCTTTAAAGCAGCAACCTGTGTCATATTTGTATATCATTAGTACAATAGATAGTGTGTTAGCTTTTGTATCGGTGGCTAAAACTGTACTATGTAGCAGTAGTAGTAAATTAGCTTCCCTTAGTTTCATTACTCCATAATAATTTATTGCTATATGAATAGGTGTTAAAATTCAATAAAGTAAGGTTTTTTGTGGCAGGATTAATATAATAATGGTAAGTAAGATTGTAGCAATGTTGTTGTTAAAAATGGGACCCTGAAATGATAATTGAAAGCAAGGAGAAGTAGCTTTACAAATTAAAATATACAGTAGAAACAGTTCAGATATTTGGTCGAGCACCTTGTCAGCGTTAACATTGAAGATAGCGCATCTAAGGTGCTGGGTATGTAGCTAGACATTGTTGCCTGATTTGTTCATGGCTACTATCATTATACACCTTGTTGACTGCTTTGTGGTGAGGTTAGCAAATGGCTATGCATATCAGAGTATCTCGACGGCCGGACGACACCTGGATGCGTTTCTGAGGGAGGCTCGCTGGCTCGGCAGCGAGCGGGCTCTTTTTTCTGGGTGGGTGGGGGGTGGGGGGCTGCGGCCTTATGGCGCAGCGGCTTCCTGCCGCTGTACGGGGCCACGGCCTGCGACGCGGGGCTTCCTCGTGGAGAGCCGGAAGGCTAGACGCCGCGGCGTGTGCCCGTGGGGGTACCTGCGGCTTGGATGCGCACGGTCTCCCTGGCGGATCGCTCCGGTTTGGTAGCGCGTGGCTCTCCGGCGCTTGAGGCGCAGGGCCGCAGCACTAACCGGCTCATGGGCGTGAGGATGGCGACAATCTGCCGCGCGGTGACAGGGCATGACCACCACTATTGCTATCACTTTGGCTGCCGTACTCCACCTGCTTGCGGTGCCGCGTCGCAGGTCATTGACGCGATCTCCTTTTCCAGGAGCAATGGGGTGAATCCATTCAGATAAGGGAGGGGATTGAGGTGAGAATTTTTTTTATATTTTTTTCTCTATTTTGCAAAAATAAACGGTCCGCCAAAAATTTAGCAGATCTATACATCTGCTGCCGTACCCCATGGCGGTAGGGTTCCTACCGCCGCGGCGGCACGGGCGTGCAGCTTGCCGGCCCAGGCAGTACCCACCGTGGACACGGGGGCTAACCGCGGCGGCACGGCGAGGTGCCTACCGCCAGCGGCAGCGCGTGGCCTCACGCCGTGAGCCACTGGTAGGGACCTACCGCCGTGCCCTACGACAGTAGTTTTTTCTGGTAAGTTTCATTATTTTGAACCATTGATACTTAACGACGAACCATTGATACTTAACGACGAATCACATAAACAAACAATGGCACGTACGACGCAAATACTACTTTGTGCCGCTGCTAGTCCTAACGTGCCTTAGGGAATTTAGATAAACGATTACAACATTTGTAGTCTAGTTGTACGAGTAGTACCCGGAGAACCCGGACATCATAGACCCGCCGGAGTGCTGGGAGGGCATGTAGTACCCGTACCCCGGCGGGGGTGGAGTTGGATCAGATGGTGGCGGGGTGGAGTTGCCGTGGAGTGTTGTCCTTCTTCTCGGCATGGACAGCAGCAGTAACTCGTCCTCACAGCCGGTGTTGGTCTTCACCACCATTGATCCGGTCACCGGTCCGTCGTCGTCGTTGGTAGATGTCGGATCTGGAGAAGCCAATGCCGACGCGAGCTCTTGCCTCAGGTTGAAGATGACAACATCCTCGAGGTAGTCGATGTACTATTGATGCGGGTGAATAGCTGGGGGATCCACCCATTGCACGAAACCGCAGTTATCTGGTTGGTCGGAATACTGCAGAAACCGAGATTATATTAGTAAACCATAAAACGATGAAGGACAAAGGTCACGTAGTTTTACTTACCCATGCTTGTGAGCAATGCCAGAAGCGTCGACCAGAGTTGTTCCATCCCTGGTAAACTTGCATCACACAGAACTCACCGTGTGCACACCTTGGCCAGTTCACCGTTTGATTTGGTGCGTACTTTCTAACATCACGCATGGATTTGAAATCTCTTATCTAAGACTGGAAAATTATTGTTGAACTCGGATCTTGCTGGCTCCATAGTGCTGGACCGAGGGAGTCATCATCATCCCCAGTCCAGGAACTCATTGGTGCTTGTTGTGTTGAGAAGTGGCACTGGAGAAGAGTGCTCACATATATGTAGGTAATGAAGCAGACTGGACGGTGGGCCATTCGATCCGGGGCAAGAAAAATGGGCAATGACTCGGAGGAAACACACCCTAGTACTAGGTTCACTGTTTGGTGCAGTGACTCATAGAAAACACACCCTATGTGTTCACTGTTTGACACAGTTACTCACAGGAAACACACCCTAGTACGAGTTTTACTGTTTGAGGAAACATGCTCTAATGCATCTGAAATCAAGTTCTTAAAGATACAAGTCGACTCTAGAGGATGATGAAATGAAATCATAATTTTTTAGAGATACAGTAGCACTCGGCGTCTAGTACTCTAGGTCTACTGGGTACAACGGGGGTATTTCCCCTTCCTCATGGCATCCGGCCCAGCTTCCTTAGCCCGGCGAGCTCTCTCCCTCTTTCTCTCTCTATCTGCTTCACGGGTTGCGGCCGCTTCACGTTCTTTCATCTCCCGACGAATGTGAATTTCCTCCTACTGCTCCTTACGTTTTTCTTCTTGTTTTTCTGCCTCAACCATCCTTTGCCACCTCTCACGTGTTGAACGACCCATCGCCTCGACGTAACGCTTGTCTTGTTCGGACTGCTCACAATCTAGCCACTGCATAAATCATAGAGAGGAGGTGGAGTCTTTTTTCAAAGACAAGTTAGCACATAATAAAATAGCAATGACATATTATTTATTTAGTAATGTAGTTTGTTCTTACTTTTGGTCTAACATTGCGACATGGTGGGAGGGGGTCATGCTCGTAGTTCACGCATATGAAGAACCTCATCCCGTAGGCGTAGTCGAGAACGTTGCACTTGACAAGCTTACAGTTGTCACCACAGTAACACATAGGAGTGTGGATCCCCTTTGGCACCGCAACCTTGTCCTTCCTACTGGTGAGCAACTTCAAGTTCAACTCAGGACCCGAGGAAGCCATTGCAAGCCTACATAAAAGATGAGAAATATGATAATTCATTACAGCTGAAATTAGAGAACAATACATAACAGGATATGATAATAAATTTGAAGGCAAGAAGAAAACAATAAGCAAATGAAAAGGTAGTTCAATTATTACAACACGATAACATGCATAAGTTCAGATGGTGTTGCAAATTAAATGGTTCAAATATTACAAGACCTTGCCAAATTAAATGGTTCAAATATTACAAGACGATAACATGCATAAGTATTTCAAATATTACAACACGGTAGCACAAACAAGTACGATCACTGCATTCCTTCGGTGTAGCGACGGGAACGACGTCCACATCCACTAGCTGAAGGTGCGGGAGAAGTGGCAGTGGAAAAGTAAGATGCTTCGGTGCATTTCTTGTAGGAGTGTCCTGTATTGTTGCACTTAGAGCATATCTGCACTGGAGGACCAGCTTCAGCCTCGTCCATGTTGTTCCTAATCCTCTTCTTCTTGCGTCGACCAACACCTTGGCACATGGTTGGATCTGGATTTGGTATGTACAACGCATTATCTTTGGGGTCTTGAGTGAAAGTACCAAGATGCAGGTAGCCCTCAATAGTGTGGTTCCAAGTGTCTAGAATTGTTTGCTTGAAAAAGTATTTAGACATGTACCGACCCTAATGGTTATTCTTTGTTGCAAGGCATGCAGCGATCACATGTGAGGGGTAGTGTAGCAGAAGTGGCTTCGCAAGAGCATGAGCATGTCTCGATTCCCAATAACGCTTTGTTGTATTGTTATTTCACCATTCGCTTTTGTGATTTGACCGGCAACTTATCCGATATTTCCACCGAACTTCCTCGCCAGATCACGACGAGAGGTTGTGGGTAAGCTCGTGAGCAAGAGCTTCTTTTTTGGTCAAGTACTACATCCATATTGAATACACCTTTTGGATTCTGCATAGATAGCTGCAGGTGCTGCGAAGAGCACGCTCAAGAAAGTACTTCATTGTGTGGTACAAGAAGAACTCAATGATACCAACAAGAGGGAGAGCTCTGGCACCATGCAAAACAGTGTTGTAGACCTCAGCAAAATTTGTTGTCATTATCCCATGCCTCACACCTCCCTTATCAAACAGAGACACCATTTCTCCTTAGGTTCATTCCAATCCGCTAAAGGTCTTCACAAGACGTCCCCTTCTCCTTCTAACATTTGGAGCATCTAGCCCCACGTCCTCCAGAGAAACTGGCTCTTCCCCGGGTTTAGTACTTACTGGCTTCTTAGCTATTTCTTCGATGCTTTCTTCGTCCGGATCATCTAATTTTGCCGAGCTCAGAGAACTTTTTCTCCCGATTGTCGAACATAACCGCTTAAACAATTGTGTAAGTTCTTTGTTCTTGAACTGGCTATGAAAGTTTGCTCCCATATGCCTCATGCACCACCTGCTATGAACATCTGACCATTATGCTACTTTGTTACGTTCTTGACTACCTTCTTTGATGTCATTAATCGCCTGCAAAATACTTTTGTGTCTATCGTGTATCACACACACGTTTGACACATCTCCCACCACCATCTACTTCAATCTCTCCAGAAACCAATACCAACTGTCACCATTCTCTCCCTCTCGAAAGCAATTGCCAATGGCAACAACTGATTGTTGCCATCTGCAGCCACAGCTGTAAGGATTGTGCCCTTGTATTTTCCTGTTAGGAATGTGCCATCTATGCAAATGACTGGTCGACACTGTTTGAATGCAGCAATAGTTGGACCCAATGCTAAGAATGCCCGCTGCAAGACTTGCTTCCCTGGCCTTGATACAAGATTATAAGTCTTGATATCATAATAACTACCAGGATTTAGCGTGGCAATTGTGTTCAGCAATCGAGGCAGATTGTCGTAGGATGCTTCGTAAGTACCCCACCTCAACTCCATTACCTTCTTCTTCGCTATGTATGCCTTACCATAACTTATCAGGTACCTAAATTTCTCCTCAATTGCCAAGATAATGGACTTGGGCTCATAAGCAGGATTTTCCACAATCTTAGCAAACATCTGGCTGGCCACAAAACCGGCCGACAAATTACGATGGCTTGCATCTAGCTAGTCAAGTACACAAGTGTGATCCACAACAGACCTGACCTCCGAGTAATTTTTCCACTTGCCCTTGGAAGCATACACTCGAAAAGGACAGTTGGGCTTCACACATTGTACATCATATATGTGTGGAGAACTCTTCACTACCCTGAACTCTCTCTGCTGAGTAAGGGTGGCCCACCTCTTCACTGCATCCTTCACCTCGACTGCACTCTTATACATGACGCCAACACAAACCTGATTCTGTCTATACTCCCAGGACACATTCTCACCAAGATTGACTGATAGCTGTGAGAAATTGTAGATGTCCCAGTCCCTTGGCACTAGCGGGTCATCCTCATCATCTGAGGAGTCCTCTTGCAACCCATGTTCATCGCCACCGGCATCCATTTTGTACCGCCTGAGTACTTCTTCATTAACTTCCCCCTCGTCAATTTCACCACGGGCCTCAAAGGGTGTGTCACCATCTCCTTCTTCTACCTCAGTGGCAGCACCATCTCCTTCTTCTACCTTAGTTGCAGGACCATCTTCTGCTTGTAGTTCAGCCTCACCCTGGTGAGCACCACTACCCTCCTCATGCACTTGACTACTAGACCCAGCCTTATGAACAACTTGGATAAACAACATCACAGGCAAACCAATTTGACATGCTGTTCTGATATAACTACTCCAATGTTCAGTGCCTTGAAGTGGCATAAGCTCCCAATATCGCCTCACTCCGCTGATTAG
Organism: Cenchrus purpureus; assembly: GCA_022644695.1. NCBI lineage: Eukaryota > Viridiplantae > Streptophyta > Magnoliopsida > Poales > Poaceae > Cenchrus > Cenchrus purpureus. The sequence goes on along the minus strand of CP053467.1, from coordinate 117,429,249 downwards.
AGCCATAATGGACAAGTCATGTTGCTCTACATCTACATGGAATGCCTTATAAAAAAAGTTGGTTATGGACCCCTAAGTTCTTTCGACTGCTCTTCTAATCACATGGTCAACCGAATCAAATTCTGACAAGTCAACTCCATGTTCACCATATCTAATCTGGCCATTACCGAAATACAACTTGACAAGAATCGATCCGACATGTCCGACAAAGATGAAAAAAATCGCTATTAACAAGTGGATCCAGAACACAAAATATATCTACTCAGAGCTACAATATAACTATAATTTTACTAATCGATCTACATTAAAACTATAATTTTACTATGCAGGTCTACACTAAAACTATATTTTACTAAGCAGATCTACACTAAAACTATATTTTTACTAAGCAGATCTACACTAAAACAAGATTTCAAAATATGAATTATCACTCAAAATAATAAGTACCAGAGTATTTACCTCTAACGAGACGAAAAACCGGCAGAGCTTTGCACCTTCGCCACCTCCTCCTCACTCCCTTCTCTTCTCCCCCCACCTCTCTTTCTTTTTTTCTGAATTATTATGACATTTTCAGCTGAATTTCGGCCTTATACAAAGCCAGATCCAAGCCTGGGGCACGGTACCAGTGTCAGCCGCCGTGCCTACGGTGTTAGGACCTGCCGCACTTACGGCAGGGTGTCCCTACCGTGCAGTACGGGCGGTATGTCCATCGACGCCTGACGCAGCTTGCATTGCCGTCGACGGCGGTAGGAACCCTACCACCGTAGTACTACGTGATGTATAGATCTGCTAAATTTTTGGCGGACCATTTATTTTTGCAAAATAGAGAAAATATATATATATATATATATACACACACACTATATGTATATTATACACCTGGGTGCATTCTATATAGAGAATGCACCCAGGCCAACCGACACGCCTATGTCCAACCACCGGTCGAACCAACTCACCACCGGGCGCGCAACCGCACCCGCAAGGCGACACCGCCACCCAGACACACCGCTCACCGCACCCTCACTCTCTCGCGGCGGCAGTTCCAAATTCCAGTTCTTCTTCCCGTTCCTCCTCTGCTCCGCTTCGCCCCTCCCCGTGTTCTTTCATGCTCACGGATTCCTGGTGCATCGCCTCCCCTCGTGATTCTCGTCACCGGGGTTGTAGGAGAACTAGCCGTAGGAGGCGCTGGGGCTAGCGGTAGCGGGTCCTCCCCGCGACCCCATTCCCTGGAGAAACAACGCGCATGGGTCGCGCGTCCGGAGGAAGTGCCGCGTGCCATTGGTTGACACCACCGCAACATCTTCCATGATCTTCCTGGAGGTATTACCATCAATCCCCACCTCGCACGCGCTCCAGTGCTCCCGTCTCCTCGAATCGCGACCTAGGGTTTTGTGTTATTGGAAAATTCCCTTTTATTCGCATCCCCATTTCCCTAAACATCGATTATGCTTCCACCATCGGTAGAGCAGCTCCTCAGCAGGGTGGGGTGAGCTTGGACACAGGCGCGATGGATAGCGGCCACTGGCGGCGTCCTCGGGAGCGGCGGCTTCAGCCGCTCAAGCCATCCTAATTTTACTGCTCCATGTAGATTGAATGTTGATTGGTCGATGTAATTCCCTCAAGAAATTATCTCGGTTTGGCATCGAGATCCGCATCATCGCTGACCCCTCTCGACTCCTAGATTTTTACAGTGCTGGTGGATGCTCATCGATCTCGACTTAGGTGCGGTGACATGGAGCAAATTCTGCAGATGCCCACATGCGCCAAAAATCCCACCCAGCCACCAACGAAGATCCACAAGTAAGCATAATTAATGTTTGCTCCTATTTTTCTTATCAAGAGAATCAAGTCAGAGATTAGAGAGCGAATCGTCCGCTCGATCCGAACTCTAAAGTTGTATTACATATTCAGTTCAATTTCACCATCGCTTTTTTTGTGGCAACTTAATTACAATTTGTTTGTGCTAGTACATCTCAGATTTTCTATGCCAAATAGAGTCGCTGGGCACATCCTTTGCTTTAGCATGTGAGGATTCATTACCAAAGCATTCTAGATCTATCCTTTTCTATGCTCACCCTCATCGAGATTGGAGTTTGATTACTTTCGCATATTTATCGGTGATCTTGATGTGTTGGAACTATGCCCGTGTACATGGTAGCAATTATTTAAGTAGTTTTTGGCGCAACTGGCAATTCTTTTCTGATTGGCCATATGTAGAAATTGGGTTACCACACGACTTGCAATTGTTGTGTCCCCATGGTTGCAAATCGGCCTCATGTGGTGGCTAGGGTTATTATTAGCAGTTGTTTTATTTTGTATGGCTGACAATCACTATATCCATGGTTGCAATTGGCTTCATGTCTTGGTTTTGATGGGATTTTTTTACCTTTTTCAGAATTGCAGTATCGATTGAACACTTGATACAGACATCAATGCACCAATCATTGGAATGTAGAATCTTCCTAATGGTTAGTCCCCCTCACCGCTAATTTTATTCAGGGACCTTTTTTATATCGTTGTAACTGTGCCCATAACACAGTAGCAATTCATTTAGGTTTTTTGTTGTAACTGGGCCATGACACAAATGGCAAATTGGTTTAATTTGACTTTTTTTAATCGAATCTCACTCTACACATTCATGTGGTGCAATTGTGCCCATATACATACATAGTAGTAATTGTTTTAAGTAGTCTTGTTGCAACTGGCCCATCGGACCAGTGACAATTCTTTTCTGATTCGCCTCATGTATAAATTGTGTTAACGAGGGACTTGCAATTGTTGTGCCTACATGGTTGGTGGCCTCACGTGGTGGTTAGAGTTATGGTTAGGAATTGTTTTATTTTTATACAACTGGCAATTGCACTGTGACCATGGTTGTGATTGGCCTCATATCTTGGTTTTTGGTTTTGGCCGCATCTCAGTTTTTCTATGCCAAATACAGTTGCTGGACACATCCTTTGCTTTAGCCTGTGAGGATTTATGACCAAAGAATTCTAGATCTAGCCTTTTCTATTCTCATCCTTACTGCAGATTGAGTTTTTGTTGCAACTGTGTCCATACAAACAGTAGTAGTCCATTTAGGTTTTTTGTTGCAACTGGGCCATGGCACCAATGGCAATTTGGTTTAATCTGATTTAAGCTCGCTCTACACATTCATGTGTTGCAATTGTGCCCATATAAATAGTACTACCTCCGTTCCAGAATATAAGCATTTGTTGACTTTTGCTGATCACGTTTGACCATTCGTCTTATTCAAAAAAATTATGAAAATATTATTTATTTTGTATGACATGTTTTATCATCATATATATTTTAAGTATATCATAATTGTTTTTATATTTTCATAAATTTTTTGAATAAGACGAATGGTCAAACGTGCACCACGAAAATCGAAGAATGCTTATATTTTGGAATGGAGGGAGTAGTAATTGTTTTAATAGTTATGTTGCAACTGGCCCATGACATCAGTGCTAGTTTTTTTCTGATTGGCCTTGTGTATAAATTGTGTTAATGGGGGACTTGCAAAGGCTGTGTTGTAACGGGCCAACTACAACAAGTTGCAATTGGTTCAGTTTTCTACCTCATATTTCCTTTCTTAAAGAGCAACTTCAAAAGATCCCTTAAAAATTTGTCATCACACTTTTTTTTCTATTTGGCCTTATTTAGAAATTAGGTTATTGTAGGACTTGCAATTGTTGTGTCTCCATGGTTGCAACTGGCCCATAGAACCAGTGGCAATTTGGACTAATTTGACTTTTTTTATCAACGTTCAACCCACACACTCATATATTTTGCAATTGTGTGCACATACATAGTAATTATTTTTTAGTTTTGTTGCAACTAGACCATGGCACACAATACTAATTTGTTTAGATTTATTATTGCAACCGCCCATTGCGCGGTGGCAATTCATTTCACTGACTTCTTTTTAATTGGAGCTCAACCCACACACTCATATACAGAGCAATTGCTTTATATTTATTTTGTTGCAACTAGATCATTGCATTAATGGAAATTCATTTCATTTCTTTTATGCAGACAACCTTTTTATTTCCATCTAAAATGAGAAAGCAGAGACCACTTGCCTTTTTTTGCTCAGAAAACCTAGAAGTAGCATCCAATGCATATAAGATATGATTTTTGTTCAATCCCTATATATAAGAAATGTATATATCAATAATTTCTTGTTGCAATCAGTTAAGTGCCCTTGTTGCAATTAGCTTTAGTTGCAATTGGTCAGTAAATGATCAATTAGCACTAATGTTTGCGCCACCAATGTTTCTTTCCTGCTCAGCTTTCTATTAGCTACCGTAAGCCTTGGGGCCTTGGAGCTTTTGATTTTAGCATGCATTCATAGTTTGCTTACAGTACTGTCGTTTCATGCCCCATCGCTGCAACTCACTTATGAGCTGTATTGTTCAGTTGAAGGTCGTGATGTCAGACTCTTGGAGTGTTGACGGAGATGCCCATTTCACCATTCCTCTGCAATTTTTTCCTTTTTACTGATTGATGCATGCACATTATATATTTTAAGGTGGCTTTGTTGACATCATGAAATGCTACTAGATGCTGGTTCATTCATGCACCTGTTCTATACTTTAATGCAGTTCTAGAATGTTATAAACTGTAACTAGATGCTGATTTTCATGCACCTTGCATTTCTTTGACATGTTTTGTTAGCGTCAGCTGTTGTAACTGATTCTTGTTAGCGTCATACCGGTTCATTTCTTTTAATTCTGGTTAATTCATGCACAATATATTCTTAGGAAATACTCCATGATCTCAGGAAGCACTACGTCGGATCTCGAAGGGAGGGAACACGAGGAGGCATCTCCCCAGGCCTACACGCTGCACACTGGTGAGCACCAAATCCATATCCATGGCTTCATCTTCAAAAAGCTGTTATTTAAAGCTGTGTTGCAACTGCCAGTGCAACAGGTTGCAATTGGTTCTAATTTTTTTACTTCAGCTTTTTCTTTTTTTCAATAACAAATGGAACTGTGTCCATATACACAGTAGTAGTTACTTTAGATTTATTATTTCATTTTGCCCCATTGCATAAGTGGTAATTAGTTTCACTGACTTATTTTTAATTGAGCTCAACCCAAACACTCATATGTATTGCAGTCGTGCCAATATACACAATTGTAATCGGTTTACATTTATTGTCGCAACCAAACCATAGATTGAGTGGCAATTCGGTTTCATTTTTATCAGAATTTTAGCAAAAACACACATGTTTCTCATGTCGGAACTTATCCGCCTGATTAATAGTAATTTGTTTTAATGTTGTGTCGCAACTGCCCCTGCAGCATGTTGCAATTTGTTTTTCAATAACTGATGGAACTACTCTTAGTGCTCTCTCTCTCTCTCATTTACTATTAGTGCTCTCTCTCTCTCTCTCTCATTAACCTAGCTTAGAGGAAAAAATAGAAAAACAACTGGCCTTGTTGATTATGGTCACCTCAGGGTAAGCTCATTCTCCTTGTTGTTTTTTTTCTTTTCCTTGTTCTTTATTTATATAGTATGTAGTTCTGTCCTGATAATCAGTTTTCTTTTTTTTAATTGGCACACACCAGCTGCTGTTGTTCCAGCTGTAGCTGCTGCCCACACATTCATGTAGCCATGTGTTCCAACTGTGCCCACACATATATGTACTTTGCATCTTGTCATCCTTTCATGTTGCAATCAACACTATATATGTGTTGCAATTAGTTGCAATTAGTTTTTACATGTTTTTTCCTGACATTTTCTGTTGTTTATTTTTCCTTTTTCAAAGTTAATTTAATCAGATACAACATGTGTTTCCTCTCATTCTGTTGAAAAGTAGCCTATCTACTAGCAAGCAGCCAAGGTGATTGGTACTCACAAGAGTCAAATCATTTTGGCCCCTCATGCTAGTTATTTTTTATTGGCATAAAGAATTAGGACATCGCAGCCAAGGTGATTGGTACTCACAAGAGTCAAATCATTTTTGGCCCCTCCTGCTAGTAATTTTTTGTTGGCAGAAAGAATTAGGACATCACAAAAGGGAGAGTTCATATATATAAATTCATTGAGGTACTTGAAGTGACATTTTCTTTAACTTATTTTGATAGGGTGTCCTACCAGAATAATGCACTGCATCATATGAAACTTGTATACATCCATCTGAGATACTTCTTGCATGCGCTGTGGGTCAATGGTGATAAATGACTTGTTTCTTATTGACAGGGTTTCGGTTTACTCTGCAGATGTACAGTTTTATCACCTATGAACGGATGGTGATGAAAGGAAGCACTGAATCTACTTGTTTTCAGCTCACTAAATGGTTGTGCATAGGAATAACTTGAAGGATGTAACTACCAAGTAATTATTGTACATAGGTATCGATTATAGTCCTAGTTGTAATTGGAGTACCCAACTATTTGCAATTGGAGTACCCATAACTTGACGGATGTAAATATCAAGTAATTGTTGTACATAGGTATCGATTATAGTCCTAGTTGTAATTGGAGTACCCAGCTATTTGCATTTGGAGTACCCATAACTTGACGGATGTAAATACCAAGTAATTGTTGTACATAGGTATCGATTATAGTCCTAGTTGTAATTGGAGTACCCAACTAGTCGCAATTGGAGTACCCAACTAGTTGTAATTGAGGACCAAACAAATTGCAATTACTCTTGTTCTGACTAAATCATTGCTCATGTTGCAACTTAACTCTGTCTTCCTACTGGATCGAGCCCCCATGGATCTCCTCCTCGAGCGCCTCTCCCACCGAGGTAAGAACCTTTCAAGCCTCCACATATTGGCTTCTTGAGTCATGTTGCTGGGTAATTGAACACACCAACACATGGTTAAATTAGAATTTAGAAATTCTCGAACGACAAAGGAACATTTTATCCAGATGTATGCTTTTGGTTATTATCATAGTTCTAATTTTTAGGACCCATCGAATTGCAATTCCTCATGTTTATGTAATTAGCGCTCCATTTGCAACAGTGATGGTGTGTGCATAGTTTTCCTAGTGAAGTTGTAACTCGTGATTATTTTCTTATTTGCAATTGAAGGATCAAGGAGTTGCAAATGTGATGGCAAGTAGCCAATTGCGTCTCAAGAGCTCATCCGTCACCATAGACCACAGCAAGCAGAAATCGAGTAGCTAAAAATCAAAACACCGCGAGCCCATTCCCTTGCGAGCCCTCCCCACATCCATTTCCATTCCTCCTTCAGATCTCCACCGCCTCCTTAGTGGCGCATGCTTAGTGCCTCCACCACGCGTGGAGGCACCATGACTGGCGGCACGGCTGTGGCCCCGACGAGGCGGCGGCTCCTCCCGCCTAGCCCGCCCCACAAAGACGCCGTCTCGCGAGGTCACCCGGCACAAGATGCGCACCGCCGCGGCCCAACGCTATCCTCGACGGCGGGTCCGCTTCGGCTCCCGGCACGTGGCAGCTTATAGCTCGACGCTTGATGCGGATGGGGAGAGGCGCACGAGCAGGAGGCACGCAGCCTGGCGGGTGGATGGCCGCGGACACGCGACCCATGTGCAGGAGGCGCGCGCGGCTGGGATTGGGGTGGGGAAGGATGGAGCTCGTTAATCTAGGGTCTGTGCAGTTCCTATATCAGTTGCACCTTGTTGCATTTTAGCCTCACCGTATATATATATATATATATATAATGCAACTGGGTGCATTCTATGTAGATGCGCAAGACGACCCACGCGCACGGCGCACCCGACCCAGCAACCGTTCCCCTGCGCGCCCCACCAAATCCGGCCGCAAAACCACCCCTCCCGCATTAACTCCACTCCTTGCTCCCGTTATTACCTCCAAATCATTTCGCCCGCCCCGTCCACGGCACCGCTCCGCTCTCCTCTCTCCGCTCGCCTCTCTCCGCCGCTTGCGATTCTGGCACGTCGGTGGTCTCCACGCACTGCTCTGACGCCTCTTGCTGCTGCGAGACCCTCTCCGCACGCGGTGGACGCTGGTTCATCCTCGAAAGCTCCACGCGTGTTGGCAGCTTCGCGTGTCGGCGCAACTTCGGAAGCTTCACGGGGAGGATCATCGAGCGCTGCGTCTCGCCGGCGAGGATTCGAAGTTTATTCGGTCGTCTCCTCCTCCAACCCCATTCGTTCGAGGTAGCCGCATCACCCATTGCTTCAATCCTAGCATTCAAGTTGCTGTTCCGATTTTCGCGTGCTAGGGTTTCGATTCGCCGTTGTTTTTTCCTCAACCGCATCCGGGTGTGTGTTTGTAGGTTCGCGGAGGCATCATCGGAAGATCCGCGCGGCTGTGCTGCATGATCGTCGTCGGTGTTCCTCGGTTGTGTTCTCGCCGTGATTTTCTAGGTATTTCCGCCTCCAATCCCAATGGTGTGTTTCAGTTATCCCGCGGGGGCTGTGATTTTCGCGGTTGCAATCCTCTATCGTTTGTAGTTATGATCAGCATTGTGTTTGATTTCGGTGCTCTCAGTTGCAACCTAGGTGTGTACAGTGTTGCAAACGCATGGTAGATCTGTTTTTTGTGCTCCACTGTTGTAACGCAGATGTGCACAAGGTTGCAAACAGATGATTGTTTTGTTGCAATCTGCTTTGTGATCTAGTTGTATAGAGTTATAATTATGTTTTTCCATTTAGATTTGTTGTTGCAATTGTTCCATGACTCAAGTTGCAACTATCTTACCAGCGATGTTGCAACTGTATATTTTAACTTTCACTTATCCTAGGTTAACCTTCAGAATTTGTCTGGTTATATGTTTTAAAACTGATTGTTGGAACTGGTCCAGTAGTAATTGTTTAGCAGTTTTGTTTTGCAACTGTTATGCAGTGTATGTTGCATTGCTGGCCTTGGTCCAGTAGTAATTATTATAGAAGCTTTGTTGCAAATTGGTAGCGACTGCTGTAACTGGAGCAATGTGTTTTGTTTTTATTATTTTGAATTCATTTTCACTCAGTGCTGGTAGTGGTCCAGTAGTAATTATTGTTGCAATTGGGTTGTAGTCCTTGTTGCAATCTGGTGTAATGTGTTTGTTTTTATCATCCGAATTCCTTTTGTTTTTGTTTGTTGTGTAGCGTGATGATTAGCATTTTTTGTGTTTTATGAGACCTGCATCATGTCGTTTGTGTTCTTATATTTTTTCATTCTTGTTTTTTTTCAGTTCTTGTATTAGAATGGATCAAGACCAGAATGTCACGGGCGGGCAAGGTGGTGATAGCATTCGCCACCGTGTGCGTAAGCGTGAGAAGTTGATGAAATGTACTCAAAGAGAAGAGGAAGAGGTTGAAATTGAGAAAGCCCGGTTCCACTTCTCAAGCTGGAGGAAGTGATAATGATGACCAGGTGCAAGATCCAGATTTCCGTCCTGATGACCCGTTGCAAGGTGCCGATGTTGGGGATGCGGACATTGCTGTTGGTGATGATGATAACGCCAAAACCAGAACGCCACAGCGGTGCTCACCTGCAATGTTCCTCAAGCTTCTGGGTGCATTGTCCGACGGCATGAAATCTCAGATTGTTGCCAAGGGTTTCGGTGGCCTACTCAGTTGCAAGCCAAATTTCTTGTCAAGAAGATTGCTCAGCTCGCTGATGTGGAAGCTGAACCCAGAGACAATGTATCTAGAGATCGGGGGCGGGAAAAAGATCCCTGTGAATGAGCACAGCGTCTGGTGTTCTTTCATGTTACCAAATGCTGGCAGCGACCCGCCCTCCATTCCTGATGTAGAAGCTCGCACCTTACTGGATGCCATTGGAGTTGAAATCTGTGGTGATGCTTACAGACCCAGAACCGGCATCAGTGTTTCTGTGATTATTTCCAAATTGATGGACGGCACTCTCACTGGGGAGCTTGGGTTGAGAGCATTTTTCATGGCCACATTCCAGTGTTTGCTTTTCTCCAACACCGCCGGTCATCTGAGGATCGATGATGTAAGGTACACATTGGATATGGAGAACATGGCAAACAAAAACTGGTGCAAGGCAGTGGTCGACAGTCGAGCCGCCGCCGCCGGTCAGACAAGAAGGATTTTGCTGAGAAGGGCATCAAAGCACCCATCAGCGGATGCGGCATCTTCCTAGCTGTAAGCCCCTGTTCCTAGTAGTAATTGTTTTGAATTTACTATTGCAACCATTAGTGGCACATGTTGCAATTTGCTATCTTTTTTTTCAACAATCAGGGTGCAATAACAGCTAAGTAGCAGTTGCAACCACACATCAACCATGTTGCATTCATAGGTATCAAGTAGTTGCAACCACACATATATCATATATAACAAGCAGTTGTAACCACACGGCATATCTCTTGCAATCACTGTCATCCAACTGTTGCAATCACAGCTAACCATCATTCATTTTTTGCAACATCTGGTTCTGTGATTTGTTTTTCTTTTTGTTTTGTTGCAACTGGTGTTGACACAATTTTGCAATCATAGATAATATGGAGTTGCAACCACACAACATATATTTGTTGTGCAGTAGTTTTTGCAATCACAGCCAACAAGCAGTTGCAACCACACATCACATGTGTTGCAATCACACACATCCAGCAGTTGCAATCAAAGCTAACCATCATTCATTATCTTTTAACATGTGTTTTGACAGATGTTATTTTTATTCTTTTTTGTTTGTTGTAACTGGTTTTTGACAGATGTTATAATTTTTATGTCACAGATGTTGTACGTCGACAACATGCAGCATGATCTTGACACAAGACCGTTCTCCATTCCTCGATGTGCTTTCCTGGATTCGAAGATCATTGAGGCGATAGCTTCGTCGGACCTCAGAGGTGATGTGCCTGCTGGCACCATTGAGTACGGACACCTCAGATAAGTTTTGCAAACCACATTTTGTAATCAAGGTAAACGCTTAACGTACAATTTTTTGCAATTTGTTGTTTTATTTTATCATCCAACATTTTTTTGTTGCTTTTTCCTGCAGCTAAGAAGTAGTGTGGACACATGCTACGGCGTCGGACAGTACCCCCAAGATTCTCCAAAGACCAAAGCAAAGAATGCCGCCTGTGAGCATCTTCATCTGTCCTAGCAGCAGAAGAAGATTGCCGCCGCCAAGACATCCGGCCGGTGTGCCCAGACATCCCATGATCCCGACGGTTGCCTTGCTTTTGACATCCGTGCCCCTCGCTTACCAGTACCCGAGCCTGAGTTCTTCGTTCGGCCAGAGCCTCTGATCCGTTGGAAGCGAGCAGGAGGTCCGCCGCCAACATCCCCGAAAGTTTTTGATGAAAGCACCAGCAAGGCCTGCATACGCACAAGAGGCCGCTCAAGTACTCTACAATGTCGCATGAGCTTATGGCAAAGCTCACCATGAGTGCTTCAGCGCATCCGTAAGCTTTATCGCCACGCCGCCGCCGAGAAGGAAGGAAGCTGCCAAGCAGCGCAGGAGGAAAGGCAAGAACGATGCTGGAGCAGCTGCAGGTATTTTTTGTTGCATGCAGCATGATATTATTGTTGCAATCACCGCCATGGGTTGCAATTTGTCGACATGATGACATCGATAATATTACATTTTTTTCAGGAATAGGAGGTAGTTTGCATGAACAAGAAGACCAACCAGGAGGTAACCAGGAGGAAGAGCATGCGGGGTGATGATGAAAACGAGGTAGCCCCATTCATGCCGAACAAAATGGGGAGCCCCATCCCCATCAAGTCCACTTGCACCGTGAGGACGATGAAATGGGACTGGGATGATGAGACAACTCATGATGATGATGATTTTGATGTTTTTCTGAGAACACCACCGCGTGGCAAGAACATTAATATGGATGATCAAAGTACGGCTAGGAGTAAGTGTACCAACGTATCTCTCTTCACGCTAAATAACGGCTTTCGATGATTTTTGACTATTTTCCCATTTTCTTTGTGGGGTGCGCTCCACCGATCTATGGAGTACACGCTAGCGTTGAAGATATAATTGAATTTTGAGTTCCCTACAAAGCAATCAGCAGTGATGGCGAGGTTAGTTTATCGTGTTTTTCTTTTGCATTACTATCGGCCTTTTCATGTTCTGATTTTCCCCGTCCAACATTTTTCTTAGTCTCCCAAAGCCAGCAGACACGTGCACCTAGAAGTATTGTTGGCAAGAGGAAGGCTTCTGATGCTAGAACGCAGAGCAAGCAGGCCTCGCCGAAGGTTGTAACAACACGCCCAAGTTTGCAATTTGGATGCGCTACGCTGTAATCGTTTTTTCTTTTTTTCTAAAACATACCGGTGTTTTAGACACCGAGCCTACGACGGGCACCAAGTAGTAGATTGTCTGGGGGGCTCACGAGATCAGAACACGATGGTGAGACACGGGGCACACAATTAGACAGTTCGGGCCGCAATGTGCGTAATACCCCACGCCCCGTATGTCTTTGCGTGGCTCGTATTGATTGTATGTTTCGAGAGGGGTCCCGCCGCCTTATATGCCACGAGGCGGGTTACAAGTCGGATTGGTACAAGGGTACTATTCGAGTAGGACCCGAGTAGCCTATACAGTGGTATGAAAAGCTATCCTAGTCTTAGTACAAGTCCTTATCCGCTTTGTCTGCCTTGTGGTCCACTTGACGAGCACCGTGGGCCCACTAGTCGAGTAGTCCAGTGTACAGTGAACTCATCTCCTGCATGGCCCACAATGTGTTGGTGGGCTCAGGATGCCCCCGACAAGCCCCGAGTACTTTGTAGTCGAGTGTAATGCTCCAAGTAGTCTTGAAGGTCTCCACGAGTAGTTCTCAAGCGTCCCCGAGTTCTACAAGCTTCGATCTTCAATAGTACTTGAATCATCACGAGGCTGGAAGGTACTCCAGCTAACTCCACGAGTAGTCTTGAAGTCTTCTCGAGTTGTTCACAAGCGTCCCCGAGTTCTTCCCTTGAAGGTCTTCAATAATACCCACTTTGTTCTTGAAATCTTTGCATCAAAGATCCATATGGAAATGCGATTACTGAAATCGCATTCCATATGGAATGTAGCCCCCGAGCCTTAGGTCGAATCCAAGATTCAAGCTGAGGGTCAATCTTGAACTCTTTGATCTTGCTCCGAAAAATCGGTAGACAATCCGAAGAAATAATATAGGAATGCGATTTGCAAAAATCACATCCTATATGGATGTAGCCCCCGAGCCTTAGTTCGAATTGACAATTCAAGCTGAGGGTCAATCAATAGTCTTCGTCAAATAATCCTCGCAAAATCCCGAGAAAATCGAAGGACACGTGGCACGGAGCCCCGAGCCTTGAGTCGAGTACTTTCTCGAATTGAAGGATCCAACTGATCAGTAGAATAGTGGCTTGAATTCGTGAATCAGCTGAGTGAAAATCCAATTCCATCGAGTAGTCGAGCCCCGAGATAGAGCCGAGTGTCTTGGATTTTAGTCCTCGACTTATCCAAATATTTGCCTATGTGAAACCAACTGTTGAATACTAAGGGTCACCAGTGTCGAACCGTTAGGGTTTTGGTTTTATAACACCAAGGGATATCCTTAGGGTTTCACTACTTCCATTCGCCCTTAGATCCGTAACGCCTTAGCATCCTTAGCCGCAGAGTTAGAGCGCCCATAGTGCCAAGAGTGCAAACCTCCATCCCATCGCCGCTCCTCCGGCCGATGCGAAGAAAACCCTCGTGATGTGGAAGGATGAAGCTCCGTCCAAGGGACAAGAGGAAGTCCGCCGCTGCAAAGAATGAGTTGCCGGAGCCCAAGTACAAAACGGTGGTGATCACGAAGCCCCGAGCTGTGTCTCTTGGAAGAAGTCCAAGATGAGGGAAGAAGATATCCAAACCCTTGAAGTCGCGGTTGTTGCGCGAGAACGCCATTGCCGGTTGGAGCTCCGCTGCTGGTGATGCTTGGCTGATGGAAAAGAGCCCGGATGAGATCCCGATGTTCGGGCACTTCGTCGAGCGTGGGTTGACGCTCCCATCTTCAGATTTCTGCCGCGGCTTCCTCGACTTCTTCAAGTTGGAGCACGACATCTCAACCCCAATAGCATATTTCAGATTGCAGGTACGTGCATTTTTGCGAAGCTTTCTCATCCGCCACACTGGAGCGTTGTTTAGGAAGATATTCCGCTTGAAGCAGCCCAACGCCAACTTCCTGTAGTCGGTGAGCCGAGATAGATACACTGTAAGGCACAGGAGTTGTATTTCAAGTATGACTTGATAGACTCCAATCAAGACTGGAAAAATAAGTGGTTCTACATAGAGAACGCCCGCCGCAGCTGCCAAGCTCAGATGTTTGCGCCAAGATACGACGGCTCGAAGGATGAACCCACAATGCAAGAGTGCATCTAGATTCCGGAGTTGTTGGCGAAGATCGCGCAGAAGAAGGCGCAAGGCTTGACAGCAGAGCGAGTAGCCTTTAGCTTCATGAAGCAATGGGTACAACCCTTGATGCAGCGGGAGCATCTTGGGTTCGAGTACACTGGAGCGAATGACGGCTCCAGGCTATCTGCTGAAGAAATCAGCGATGATCTCGTGATGGAGCGGCTGTAGAAGATCTTCAAGAATCTTCATGGTATTCCTGCAGCCTGTCCTCGAGTTCAAGTGCATAATCCTCGCCTCGTAAGTCTTCAAGTACTTAGCCCCCGAGTACTTTGTTAAAAGTAGTCGAGTAACTAACATTTGCCTTGTGCTTTGCAGGAGGATGTCTTGAAGTTTGTGTTTGACCCTCCCCCTCGTCCTGAGGACCCACTCCAAGCGCCAGAAGAAGAAACAGCAGAGCGAGCTCAAGCCCCGAGAGTAGTCAAGCTGCTCAAGGGGAAGGAGAAGAAGTCTTGGTGGAGGACGTCTCCTCAAGCGACGACGACGGCTTAACGCTCAACAGCTGCTTTGAAGTGAAGAGCCAGACGGTACTGAGGCCCATCCCCTGGGCCTTGCCGCGGAGGATCAAGAGGCCTAAGACCATCTCTCGCAGATGATGTGACACTACCTCCGCGGAAGAAAAGGACCACAGTGGGAAAGCGGGCCGTGAAGAAGATCTCAGTGCCTTCCGTCCATTACGAAGTGTTGGAGAACTTATAAGTAGTCGTTGTCGTTGAATACTTGTTCTCTGTTTGTAATGCCTTGATTTTGACTTATCAATTATCGAGAGTGCATCCAATGTACCTCGAGAAGCCCTCAAAATGTGAGCAGGGGTGGTTCCAAATCGTGGAGAGCGGTGGGCGCATGAGCAACAAAAGCGCAGTATGCCGGAAAATGTCTTTGTGGGTGGAAAAATGTACCAGAGGTGCCGGCAGCACCCTCTTTCTTCGACCTGCTGGGACCCAAAGTCTCAGTGCCTCGAGCTGCCCTGTAAGTACATGAGTACTCGAGTACTTATTATGATTATGTACTGCTTGACTAACCAACTGGTTCATGCGAAATCCGATGTGAAGTGGAGCGCTTAGGAAGTCTTCTTTGAAGGAGTCAGAGACTCTGAAGAGCAACAAGCGTGCTTCGAGAACACCAGAAGTACCGCGCGAAGGCTGGCGAAGCTTTGCGGATTCTCTGGAATGACGTGGTCAAGGCAGCAGTGGAGGCCACTTCCAGGCCCAGGTCTCAACAACTTCCAGGCTGAAGCTGAATGAGGCCTTGGAAGTTGATCCTGAAGCCATGCTGCGCCACGAGGAATTCCCAGCTGCTGAAACCCCCGCTCATCGTGTAGATGCACAAATGGCGCTGGAGGACAACCCAGAGAACCGCATGGTGCCGCATGAGCCTTTAATTGAAGACCCGGCTCCTCTGCGCAGCGCTGTGAGGTACTCTGCAGCTAGCACGAGTACCCAGTCCATGGCAGAGAATCTGATGCCGTACGATGACTCCTGCCTGGACGAGGACAACTTGAATGCGCACACTGAGATGTTCCGTGGTGTAGAGAAACTCCTTGTGGTAAGTTCTAGTAGTCTCTTGTAGAGTACTTGTAGTCATAGATATCTTGTCTCTGACTCAAATATTGTTCTCACTTTTGCAGGAAGTAGT
Source organism: Cenchrus purpureus (assembly GCA_022644695.1). Classification (NCBI taxonomy): domain Eukaryota; kingdom Viridiplantae; phylum Streptophyta; class Magnoliopsida; order Poales; family Poaceae; genus Cenchrus; species Cenchrus purpureus. The sequence continues at coordinate 117,413,325 of CP053467.1, read as the reverse complement.
CAAGCAGTCGAAATGCAAGACTCAGCTGCTTGAGGAACATGCGGCTGACATTGAAGAAGTCTCGCGGCTCAGAGAAGAGTTGAAACAACAAAAAGCCTTGTCTCTGAAGCTGCAGGAGAGACTTGATGCCAACGCCTGGGTACCACAACGAAATCCGTGTCGACGAAGAAGGATGAAGTTGTTGGTAAAAACAAGTCCTTGCACCTGAAGAATAAAGGTAATGTCCCTTCTGAAATCATCATTGAGTACTTTTGTTCTTGCGCACCATATATGATAAGTAGCCTTGATCCTTTGTAGAGCTGACGGAGGAAGTCGAGAAGTTCAAGAACAAGGCATTGACCGGCAAACTAGCCTTCAACTGAAGAAGCACTCACATGGATCTGAAAGAAGACTATAAGGTGCGGTGCTTCGAACTTGAGCGCGAGATGAATATCCACATTGCCGGCTGGACTGACTTGCTGCGCTGCATGCAGTCGTTGAAGGAGAAGATTGAAGAAGCCGAGGGCCTACGCTCAGAACTGAAGGCTTTGACAGAGGCACCAACCGGCAAACTTGTTTGAGCCCAGTCACGGAGTTCACCTCGCCCACTCGTGGAGAGGTTGAAGGATACCCCAAAGAAGATTCTGGAGTACGCTCAAAGGTTGGCCTGCACAATTCCCAATCAAGTCCTGAGCTTCACCAAGTCCTTCTATGCCGAAGCGGATCTCACGGTCATCATGAACAGCAGATCTGGAGACTGCACCGACAATCGTCTCAACGAGCTGATGCAACAGACTTCTCCAATCGCGAAAGCAGTTTCCAAGTTCATTGATCTCCGTTAGATGTACCTGTAGAGTAGAAACACTAGAGAGAAATTAAGTGTAATCTCGAACAAGTGTTTATGAAATATAATTGAAAACTTGCAGAAATCAATTATCTGGATCCCTTGTTTGCATCTGTGTTGGCCGAGTACTCGAGTTGGTATTGAGTGTATGGCTGCAAAAAAGAGATACGATACACGAGTAGGAGTACCCAAGTGTACACATGTTCCGAAGAACATTTAGCTTAAAACATGATGAGTTGAACACCTTAGCTGTAGCAGCGTAAAGAAGGCTTTGTCATGAGTTAAACTAAGAGTAGTAACAAGTCGATATAGAGTAGCGGCTTGTACTAAACACATTGTACAAAGTTGACAATGTCTTGAGTACCTCTGAGGCTAACAAGCCTAGTGAGAGAGTACTCGAAAAGAAACTTATTCATAACGAGTTGAACACCTTAGGCGTAAGGCTTTGTTATGAACAAGAGAACAATAACAAGTCGGTATAGAGTAGCAACTTTATTATTGAATACATTATACAGAGTTGACAATGTCTTAAGTACTTCTGAGGCTATGAGCCTAGTGAGAGAGTACTCGCAAGAATGTTCTGAAGAACAAGTAAGACCAGAGGAGACAAGCAGGATGAACTCATCCTTGCTGTAGCAGCAACTTGTATGAGAGTTCCACTGAGACCCTACCAGCAGGGTGTTACTCTAGGCCGCAGCCTCTTATTAAAAAATAGGAACATGGACAGCATGTGCCACTTACTACCCTACACGATACAGGATCGTCTAGAGAGAGTTATCATGACTCCCTACGAGGTCGCAGAATGAGACTGCCTGGAGGGGGTTGATGAAGCCTGCGGTGCTCGCACTGAAAGCCACGAAGATACTGAAAAACCGTCTGGAGAGGATTATCTTGATCCCCTACGAGTAGTGACAACCGTAGCTATCTGTTGAGTGGTTGCAACCGAAGCTGCCTGGAAAGGGTTATTGAAACCCAATACGAGTTGTTTTACAGCCAAAGCCATCTGGAGAGGGTTGTTGAGACCCCCTACGGGTAGAAGCGACAAAGCTGGTCGATGTTCCAAGAGTTGTCGACTTCCTCACCTTCAAGAGTTTGAAGACGATATGAGCCTGGTCCGGTAACCTTTGCAATAGAGAAAGGACCTTCCCATGGTGAGTTGAGCTTGTGTAGTCCTGCCGTATTTTGGATGCGACGAAGGACTAAGTCACCAACGTTGAAAGAGCGTTCCTTAACGTTGCGATCATGATAACAGCGGATCCTCTCAAGATATCGAGTGGATTGAACAAGTGCGTTGCAGCGAGCTTCCTCGAGACCGCCGACATCCGTCTGCCTTGTTTCTTCACCACGCCTTCTTCGATCGATCAACCGCCGGAGAACGCCACATGACATCGAGCAAAAAACGGCCGGAGCCGTAGACCAGGAAGTAAGGTGACTGCCCTGTGAGGGTAGTAGGCTGAGTACATAGCCCCCAGAGTGCATTGGGTAGTTCCTTGATCCACTTGCCGCCCTTGGTATTTGCAGCAGATCGCATACCGCTTCTTGAGAGCATCAAGTATCATCCCATTGGCGCGTTCCACTTGGCCATTGGCACGTGGGTGAGCAACGGAGACATACCGAACGTCGATTCCACTATTCTCGCAGTACTCCTAGAACTGGTGGTTGTTGAAATTCGAACCCAGGTCTGTGATGATGCGGTTAGGGAAACCATAGTGATGTACGATTTCATCCAAGAAGTCGAGGACACGATCAGCCTTGGGGCAGGTAACAGGCTTGACCTCAATCCACTTGGTAAACTTGTCGATAGCCACCAGAACTCTATTGAATTCCCCTGGCGCATTTGGGAGAGGACCAATCATATCCAACCCCGATGGCGAAGGCCAAGTTGGTGGTATCGTGATGAGCTTGTTGGCAGGAACATGTTGTTGCTTGGCAAAGAATTGGCATCCTTGACACTTCTTGACTAGTTCCTCTGCATCAGCAAGAGCTGTATGCCAGTAGAAAGCATGTCTGAACACTTTTCCCACCAAGGTGCGGGAGGAAGCGTGATTGCCACAGATTCCTTTGTGTGTCTCCTCCAAGATTTCCTTGCCTTCCTCGCGAGAAACGCATTTCATGAGTATATCAGAACTTGCGCCTCACTTGTAGAGTTGATCTCCGACTAGAGCATAAGCTTTGACACGGCGTGAAATGCCGCCGCCTTGTCTTCCGGAATCAACTGCTGTTTAATGTAGTCGATGAAGGGAGTTCTCCAATCCACATCAATCGTACGCACTTCTCAATCGATTGAACCAAGTAGTCGTGGGTGCGTATGATTGCTCCGAATTGATGGTTTGTGGAGTTCATGGACGAAGATTCCAGCTGGCACTTGAGCTCGTGTAGATCCCAGCTTCGACAAGACATCCGCAGCAACATTGTTGTCGCGGACCACATGATGGAACTCGAGACCATGGAATTTGTTCTCAAGTTTGTGTACCTCCTGACAGTATGCATCCATGTTTTCAGCATTACAATCCCATGAATCATTGACTTGATTGATGACCACCAAAGAATCACCATAGACAAGTAGTCGTGTAATGCCAAGAGAGACTGCAAGGCGAAGACCATGCAGTAGAGCTTCATATTCAGCTTCATTATTTGAGACCTTCCAAAAGATCTGCAAGACATATTTGAGTTGCTCGCCCTTGGGAGAAATCAAAAGTACCCCGGCACCAGCGCCTTCCAACTTGAGGGAACCGTCAAAGTACATGACCCAATGTTTTGGACGCTCAAGTGGTGTTGGGACTTGATTTTCCCGCCATTTAGCCATGAAATCAACCAAGGCTTGAGATTTGATAGCAGTGCGAGACTTGAACTCGAGCGATAGAGCACCAAGCTCTACAGCCCATTTAGAAATCCTTCCTGTGGAGTCTCGGTTGTGCAATATCTCGCCAAGCGGGTAACTAGTGACCACAGAAATCTTGTATTCATCGAAGTAGTGGCGGAGCTTCCGTGAAGTAATCAGAACTGCATAGAGTAGCTTCTGTACCGGAGGGTAACGAGCCTTGGATTCTGAAAGTACTTCACTGACGAAATAGACAGGCCTCTGGATAGGGTAGCCATGGCCTTCTTCCTGCCGCTCAATGACAATAGCAGTACTGATGACATTAGTAGTCGCAGCAATATAGAGCAAGAGCTCTTCATTGGGCAGAGGAGCTGTGAGGACCGGAGGCTTGGATAAGAACTCCTTGAGCTGAGAAAGAGCTTGATTAGCTTCAGTTGTCCACATAAACTTCTCCTGCCGCTTGAGTAACTTGAAGAAAGGTAGACCCCATTCTCCAAGTCGTGAGATGAAGCGATTGAGTGACGCCATGCAACCAGTAAGCTTCTGGACATCTTTGATAGTAGTCGGAGCTTGCATGTTGGAGATGGCGGTAATCTTCTCGGGGTTTGCTTCGATGCCACGATGGCTGATGATGAACCCGAGTAATTTTCCTGAAGATACGCCAAAGACGCACTTATTGGGGTTGAGCTTCCATTGGTACTGTCAGCGTGGGAAAGTTTCCTCAAGATCTGTGATAAGCATGTCTGGATCCCTAGTCTTGACAACAACGTCATCCATGTATGCTTCCACGTTCTTGTGAAGCTGCCTCTTGAAGCACGCTTGGATAGCCCTTTGATATGTAGCACCAGCATTTTTAACCCGAAGACATTGTTGTGTAACAATAAGCACCAAACGGGGTGATAAACACGGTCTTCTCTTGATCAGATTCCTTGATTGCAATTTGATGATAGCCAGAGTAGCAATCCAGGAAGCAGAGTAGAGCACAGCCCGCCATAGAGTCAATGACTTGATCAATCCTCGGCAACCCGAAAGGATCCTTGGGGCAATGCTTGTTTAGATCAGTGTAATCAACGCACATCCTCCAAATCATTAGAGTTCTTCTTTCGGCGAGCACGGGGTTAGAGAGCCACTTCGGATGAAAAACTTCCGAATGAAGCCAGCGAGTAGTTTAGCGAGCTCTTTCTTGATAGCAGCCCTGCGGTCATCAGCAAAGCGATGAAGGTGTTGTCTCTTGGGGGTAGCATTAGGATCGACGTTGAGTGAGTGCTCAATCAATCTCCTGGGCACACCTGGCATGTCAGATGGCTTCCACGCAAAGATATCACGGTTAGCCCGAAGGAAGTTGACGAGAGCGTCTTCCTATTTAGGATCAAGGCGTCGATCATGGTCGCCTTGTCACCACCGCATCGAGGTCAATGGCTTTGAGCAGGACGTCACCAGATGGTGCAGGCTTGTTATTGTTGTTATCAGTCTTCTCAGGAACCTCCAGCTCACTCGGAGCAAGCTTTTTAGCAGCAGTGAAGACCTCCATCATTGCATTGGGTACTTGAGTAGTCGAGGCAAGTTCCACGGCTTTGTGTCACAGTCGTAGGAACGCTTCAGATCCCCTTGCACTGAGAGAACTCCCTTGGGGCTCGGCATCTTGAGAACCAAGTACACATAGTGTGGGATGGCCATGAACTTAGCGAGACCGGGCCTGTCGATGATGGCATGGTAAGAAGTCTCGAAGTCAGCAACCTCAAACTTGATGTACTCGGTGCGATAGTGATCCTTAGTCCCAAAGGTAACGGGTAGTACAACTGAACCCAAAGGAACAATTGCGTTCGGGATGATACCATAGAACGGTGAGTTGGTCTTGGTAAGCATATTGGTGATATCCAGGCCCATCTTCTTCAAAGTCTTGGCAAACAGGTCATTGAGACCGCTGCCACCATCAATGAGAACCTTGGTAAGTCTGGAGCCTGCCACCACTGGATCCAGAATGAGAGGATATCGTCCTGGCTCAGAGAAACTAGTCCATTGATCCGCCCTTGAGAAGGTAATGGGGGTTTCAGACCACTTAAGATAAGTGGGAGCTGCTGGTTGGATGAACATGATTTCCTTGAGAGCCAGCTTCTGCATGCGCTTGGTTGGAATTCCACCAAATATGACATTGACAGTATTGGACGGGTTCTGGAACCTAGTGTCTTTGTCTGTGTTAGCCTTCTTCCCCTTGTTTTTGCGATATCGCGAGTTTGGGTGTGATGGCTCAGGTGTGTTCTTTAACGCACGTCGAAGTTGGTAACACTGTTCTGTAGTATGATCGCCCTCCGGGTGTCATGGGCATTTCTGCTTGGTCAAAGTTGCCCAGTGAGAATCATCTTCAGGCTTGGCGGTAGTTTCCATAGTCGTAATAAGTTCTCGTGCTTGCGCTTGCAATTGGGATTACTTGAGTAGTTATTCCCTTGGCGGTTGCCCTGTTGTTGCTTGCCACTGCCGCTTCCACTAGCGTTGTTGTTGTTGTTGTTGTTGAGAAGATGCTTGAACCGATTCCGAGCTTTGTCTTCTTCATCTGCCCAATGAGTGATCATCTCCTTGAGTTTGGTGATGTTGGCTGGGCGAGCACGACCAAAGTCTTGGAATAGTTTATCATCATAGAAACCATCCTGGAAGGTGTCTATGACTTCTTTTTCAATGACGTCAACAACAGTAGCCCTTTTCTCAAAGAAGCGGCGCATGTACTTGCGAAGAGTCTCGCCTTGTTTTTGCTTGATTAGGGCAAGGTCCATCCTGGTGCCATGACGGCCCAAAGAACCCGCTGGTTCTTGGTGAAGCGGTGCTTGAGTTATCCCCAGTTGTCGATAGAGCCACGTTTGAGAGACTCAAACCATGTGAGGGGCTCTTGCTCAAGGACAAAAGGGAAATAGATACACTTGGTATCATCGTTGCCCCCGGCATTGGAGATAGATAGAGCATAACAGCACAACCACTGCCTTGGATCTTGCTTGCCATCATACTTGGAGATGCCGTAAGGCTTGAATTTCTCCTAAGATACGAGCTTGAAGTCGAGCGGAGAAAGCGGGAAAAGAATCGAGTCATTATCCTTTGCTTTTCACGTTCGGTGTCGGCGTTGATAGTTGTACGAGCGTCGTAGCGAGAGTCTCTCGACTTGCTGTTGACACTACCATCATTGCCTTTGGCCTTGTTGCTTGCTTCCGGACGTGTGCTATTAGGAGTAGGAGTAGTTTGAAGAACACCCCCACTGCTGCCATGGTGACTAGGAGCACTGGTATTCTGTCGGAGCATAGTGTAGGCTAGTTCGCCACCGTGACTTCGCGCTGCTGTCATGAGGCATAGAGCGGAGTAGATTGATCGCATTGATGGCTTCTTCTGGAGTGCGATATTGACGAATAGTAACCGCATCCAGAGCCTCTTGAAGATTACGGGAAGGTAGAGCTTCCGCGAGTTCCCGACGAAGAGTTGCACGATCAGCATTGCGTTGGCGACGTGTAGCCTTGTCCTCCGCGGTTTCATCAGCAGGAGCATTAGCAGAGAGTTCATCATCGACACATCATCCCGTAACGATAATTGGAGCGGTGCCCTTGCGGAGTAGATGCATCAACGACGAACACTTCTCGATGCGATGAGTAAGTACCCGTACTCTGAATGAGCTCAGTATCGGTGTCATAATCAACAAGCTTGACGCCTTCCTAAAAAGGCAAGTTGTCGAGACAAGCGATAAAGTGCTCCTGACCATCCAGAGTGAGATCAGCAGGCACATGCTCAGGCCAGTAGACGAATCTACCCTCAGGTGTCGATGTGATCACCAGTCCATGAGCAGGGCCAGACAATTGTTGTACTTCAGCAGAATCCGAACCGTAGTCGAACTCGAACTCAGAGGAATCTGAAGTGTAGTCGAAGTTGTCATCCGAATTTAAAGAATACTCGAGCACGATCTTCGGGCCAGGGCACATGAGGCGCTTCAATGCGGCTTGGTAAGCAGCACTGACATGGTGATGACCAAAGAGAGGTGGTGCTTGAAAATTATCCAAGCTGAGTGCAAGTTGTGAAGCTAAAGAAGGCAACTCAGGCTGAATCAGAGGCGAAGTCGAGTTGTACTCGGACTCGACTCGAGTTCTCGATCGGGTTAGAGATCGAAATTTCACCAAATTTTACGAGATTCTCCATCGAAACTTGCGTAAGCGCCGAGGACTTGAGCTTTGACTCAAGTTTGCGCTAGGAAACGCAGAACAATCCGCGCTATATCGAACGCAAACCCAGAGCCGAAAATGAAGGTGTCGCCTTGCGGAAAGCGACGATCGCTTGTCGGACGAGCCATCGAGTTCGCCAGGATCAACGACGAGATCCCCTACCGCGCGCCACCGGTATGTGTTTTAGACACCGAACCTCGACGGGTACCCAAGTAGTAGATTGTGCGGTGGGGCTCGCCGAGATCGTGAACACGATGGTGAGACACGGGCACACAATTAGACAGTTCGGGCCGCAATGTGCGTAATACCCCGTCATGTATGTTGCGTGGCTGTATTGATTATGCGTATGTTTCGAGGGGTCCCCTCGCCTTATATGCCACGGGAGGCGTGGTTACAAGTCGGATTGGTACAAGGGTACTATTCGAGTAGGACCCGGAGTAGCCTATCTGGTATGGAAAGCTATCCTAGTCTTAGTACAAGTCCTTGTCTGCCTTGTCTTGCCTTGTGGTCCACGGTACGAGCACCGTGGCCCACTAGTCGAGCAGTCCAGTGTACAGAACTCATCTCCCGGGTATGGCCCACAATGTGTTGGTGGGCCCAGGATGCCCTCGACACATACCGATTCATCGTCTACAGGTCCTTAACGTATGAAAGGAGGAATGATAAGGCCGAGAGGAAGAAAACGGAGGAGGATGATGCGAAAAGGAAGGCAGAGGAGGAGGAGAGGAGGAAGATGAAGATGCCGGGAGGAAGGCGGAGGAGGAGGATAAGAGGAAGGCGGCGGAGGAGGAGCAAGAGGAAGGCAGAGGAGGATAAGAGGAAGGCGGAGGAGAGGAAGGCGGAGGAGGAGCGAAGAGGAAGGCGGAGGAGGAGAAGAGGAAGGCAGAGGAGGAGAGGAAGAGGAAGGAGGAAGAGGAAGGCGGATGAGGAGGAGAGGAAGAGGAAGGCAGAGGAGGAGAGGAAGAGGAAGGCGCGGCAGAGGAGGAGAGGAAGAGGAAGGTTGATGAGGAGGAGAGGAAGAGGAAGGGCGATGAGGAGGAGAGGAGGAAGGCGGCAGAGGAGGAGAGGAAGAGGAAAGCGAGGAGGATGAGAGGAAGAGGAAGGCAGCAGAGGAGGAGGATAGGAGAAAGGCATCAGAGGAGGAGGAGGAAAAGAAGGCTGAAGCTGCAGCAATTGAGAAGAGAAAGGTTGTAGCCGAGGGAAAGAAAAAGATTGCAGCTGGCAAGCAAAAGGACGATCAAGCTGCATCTGAAGCCGAGAAGAAGAAAGCTGCTGCAGCTGAAGCAGAGAAGAGGAAGCTTGAAGCAAAGGTGATGAAGATGCGAGCAAGTAAAAATAGTGGAGGCCAATAAGGCTTCCCTGGCCAAGCCGGTCCCTGTTGCCAAGGCAAACAAGGCCTTGCAGATGCAGCTTTCAAAAATGTTTGCCAAGAAACGTAAAGAATATGAGGAGATGTTGGAGATGCTTCGTAAGGAGGCTGACTTTGATATTGATAGCATTGAATGCTAGGCACAATGTGGCTCATCACCTGATGATGTCAACTTCCCTGATTCGATGACGACATCAACAGGTTGAGCCAACCACCGGCTGTCAGGAAGGAGATTCACAGGGCCTCGTTGATTTCAATGAGGTTCAAAGGATTATATTCCAGTGCCTAGGTGACAGAGTGCTGAGGAGGCCCAGGGAGTACATTTCCCCATTCAAGATCACGAACAAGCGGCCTGAGATACCGCTCGCCAAGGTCAGATATCTCGTGAGGAAGATTGTCAGTGACCCCGACCTTCGAGGGTATGTTTTAGTTTTTCTTTTCCTCCTCTACAACCGTAGTTAATTATATCTGCAATTTGTTAGTTGCTACAGTTGCAATTTGTACCATATAAATCAGACCATAGTTGCAACTGTCATTCTATCAATATCTGGTTGTAATCACATCTAAGCAGAAGTTGCAACCACACATCAACTATGTTGCAATTACATATATCACATGTAACAAACAGTTGCAACCACACACTAACCAGGTTGCAATCATAGATATACAGTTTTTATTCATGTTTTTTTTGAGATTACATCTAAACCAGTAGTCTTTGCAATCACACACATCCATTAGTTGGAATCACAGTTAACAAGCAGTTGCAACCACACACATATATGTTGCAATCACAGCTAACAAGCAGTTGCAACCTCATAAATAACAAGCAGTTGCAACTCTTTTTCATTTCTTGCAATCACAACTAACTTTTTTTGTTTTTTGGTGTAGGAGAACATTAATGCAGTTTGGCCTGCTTGCTGATTTCACTGGAGAGGAGCTTTTAAACTCCTTTTCCAATGACACATTAGGAGAGTCTGGCATCATAGACTTTTGTGTGCACTGCATGAGACACGATGATATCGCACAAGCTTGATTCATGTGGATACTGGGGTGTTCGACGCATGGTTCTATGTAAGTTTTCCATTCCTGCCCCAACACCATGTTTTTTTTTCGTTTTTTGCAGTTACGTTTGTGTAACCTCCTTTCCTTTTTTATCGTAGTTCAATGTCTCAACCGCAATGATGTAATCGAACCACGATAAGTCTGAGACAAAAGCTTTCACAGAAGCATGGAAACATTTGAGGTCCGAATGCCGATTATGACCGTCAGCAAAACCTGGTTAGCAGGCCCTTTCCCCTAGCCCACTATGTTTTTCCTTGTTGCAACTGATAATTAATTGTCTCTGCAACTGTTACTATCCTCCACATTGCATTTTTGAATGATATGGTTATTATGCAATTCGTAACACGCTGTAATCGTGTTTTATCAATAATCAGGTTGCAATCACATATAACATGTGGTTGCAACCATCTGATTAGCAAGGTTGCAATCGGACATATATAGTGTTATTTAGTAGTTTTTCAATCGAACTAATTACACACCAAATCATGCAATCACAGCCTAACCACACACTAACTATGTTGCAAACCTGTCATTTTCAGCAGATGTTTGTCCATTTTTTTACTAATCAGATCCACTCCTGCCTTGTACCAGATTTTTGTCCCTATCCAAGATGGAGAGCACTTCTTTGTGTATTGCTTCAATTTCATCCACAATCGTATTGATGTGCTGGACTCCAACGACTACTTCATCAAATGTACTGATCAGGAAGAACGGCACAAGGCTGTTTTCGCAAAGATCCCAATCATAGATGCATGCTTCCAGAAGGTTTCCAATTTGAAGTTACCCAGAGTCAGCGGCTGGAGGAAGCCTTTCATTGATTTACCAAAGCAAGTCGGGCCATCGATTGCATGTTCTTTATCCGAAGTACATGGAGTATTACGACGGGACACACTAAACACGTAAATCAATCCGTGAGGCATGTCATTAATCGATTTTTTTTTCCTTTTTAAAGTTCGTGTTGATGACAATACCGATGACCATTATTATTTTTTTGTATTTTTATGTCAGTCAAGGGCCCTATATACAAATGCGAGCCGATGCACTATCTCGGTCTTCCACGCCCGAACCAAGATGAACTTCCCGGATCACCGGATAAGTTTAGGATCGGTGGACACCGTGTGCCATTTAATGTGATGAGTCATCAAACAATTAGTTTCATGCAGAAAAACTTCTTTTTAGTGATGTGTTATGTTGGAAGTATTGAACTTGTAATGTTTGTTTGGTTTTGTGCACACTGCATCGCTTTGATGCGCAAGTTAACCGTCTGTAGTCGCCTAAGAAATGTTTGGTCGAGTTGCAACCGAATCATTTTCTCATGTGCAACCAAGTATTTGTTGAGTTGCAATCGTGTGCTTTTGCTCAGTTTTGTGCAATTGATTTTCTGTCGAGTTGCAACTGGTGCCTCTTTTTGTTTTTACAGAGTTGCAATTCGTATGTACACATTTTTATGCTGAGTTGTAATCAGAGTGGATGCTGAGTTGCAATTTGAGCGCCACGCAGCTTGCAAATGGAACTTAGTTTGAGCTATCGAATTTTGAGTTGCAATTAGTAGGATGGAAACTTGCAACTGGAGAACTACAATGTTGCAAACTGGTGTTTTTGTCTAGCTGCAACTAGAACTATATTGGAGTTGCGATTTGTCCGATACAAAGTTAATAAAACCAATCAGAAGCGCAACTGAAGCGGACAACTAGTTGCAATCGAGGTGCCTTAAGAGTTGCAACTACTAAGCCACTGAACTTGCAATCGTAGGGTTGCGGTTGTGCAGTTGCAATCCTCGAGTTGCAAACCACACAAGAAGCAGGTGTTGTAACCACACGATAAACAAGTTGTAACCACACAATACTAACCGTTGCAATCACATAGCAAAACAGTAGGTGTAACAACACCTGACCGAATAATCGCAATCACAAACTACCAATGTTGCAATCGAAACATAAACCCCATTGTAATCAGGGCTCAGTGTTTGCAGAAAGTAAAAAATTAATACTTAGAAGTACATGTGGGTAGTGCGACTCAGAAGCGCAACCGAAGCGGCAAAAAGTTACAACCGAAGAGGCAAAAAGTTGCAACTGCCTAGACAACAACCATGCAATCTTATTGTTTTGGTGGGTGGGGCGTGGTTTCGTGGCAGTTGCAACTAGTGTGACTGTATACTTGCAATCATATTGCTTTCTATTTTAGCAGTTGCAACTAGCATGACTACAGACTTGCAACTGTACTGTAGCTTGAGTTGTAAATTGTTTGAAATCAATAAAAAATGGTGACAATATATGTCCAGAGTTGGACATTCATCGCAGATTCATACCAACTGAACATCAGCAGATTCATTGTTGTGCTTAAGTTACACAGGAGTATGAAACAAGATTAAAAAATATAAATTACATTGGCTTTCACTGATTCATATCAGATTCACTCGATTCATAGGAATCTCGGAATTAACACCGTAAGATGCCGCTCTCCCTAATTCTGCAAGCGCCAAATGATGCAGAACTCCTCCATGGCTTCTGCATCCAGACCGCATGTCTCATCCTCTTCGCTTTGCTGCTCATCCCGATCCTCATCTAGTCCAATTTTTATTCTTGGGCGACCTCTTTCTTGGAGCTCCGCTTTAGTTTTTGCGCCTCTTTTCTTGGCATTGTTCTCTCTCGCTTTTGTTTGGGTTTTGAGGGCATGTTGTGCTATAGTGACCTTTACATGGCAGGTATGGCACTCTTTTTTCCCCGCTTCCAATGCACGTGTGTTGTACTGGATTATGAGGGTCCTTACCCTTTTCAACAAAGACTTGCAGATTTTCTACCTTTGTGCGCGAATTGTGGTGGCTCGCTTAGTTTTATACCAGAAGGAAATTTGTAGAAGTTGGATTGAGGCTAGATCGGCAGTGTGCTCATTGTGCAGTGACGACTTGGCGCACATTGGTTTCGAGCTTAGTTCTTGTGTGCAGCCAGCAACATCACGAGCTCTGCCGCACCTTCACTTCATGCAACTCACTATTGGCCCCTTTATTTGACCCATCGTCCGCAAGCTCGATCCCGTGAGTTATCATGTCGATGTGCCTTATAGTTTCGGGCAGCGCGTGATCGGACTTGCTTCGCCTCTCCCAGCATTAGTTTAGGCAGGAGCTTCGGCCTTGATTGTTCAAAGGTCGATTAGCCCCAACTGGCACATCGTGCCGGTCCCATGGAACCACAGATCTTGCACTACGTGTATATCGCTTCAGGATGTACTTCTCAGGTATGTTTTGAATTTGGAGGTGGGTGAACGCCTTTATTAGGTGCATCCAGAACAGCCCTGTATGCTCCCATTGCATGCACTCACATTTATACAAACCTGCTTTCTTGTCAGCCACCATCTTGAATGCGTGTTGTGCCCAGCAGTGTCAGGCTCTATCACAAAAGTAGTGTTGTTAATGTATTCCCGCTTGTACTCATTGTAGACAGCCCTTGTGTAGACCCTGCCGAGTTGCTCATCGAATCGTGACTTGCAAGCCCTGACCACTTCAGCCTGAGCACAAAAAAATAATTGAGCATTATATGTGTGCAACCATCCCAGTGTCGCAGTTGCAATCAGACACAATAGAAGTTGCATTCACACCACACCAGAGTTATCCCAGTAGTTTTTTCGCAACCACACACCAGGTTGCAAACTAGGCACCAACCAGGTTGCAACCACACACTCAATAGTTTTGCAATCATTGTTACCAGTTGCAACCAGGCGAGTACAGAAGTTGCAACCGTTCCATAATAACAGTTGCAATCATTGTTTTTTGATTTAGTTGATTTTGGGTCATTGTTTATATAGTAGTTGTAATCAGAGAGCAAAATAGTAGCTGCAACTACACCTAACGCCCAGTTGCAATCACAAACCACCTAGGTTGCAATTAAAATAGAGCCAGGTTGCAATCAGGGCACAGTTTTACAAACGAATAAAGTTGTAACCATAAAAGCAAGTTGCAACCGCTGTGAGTACCTGTGAGTAGTGCGACCGCCAAAGATCCATGTGGTCCGTGTCTGAATTGAGTCGAGCACTCTTTTGCAAATACATGCTGGTTACATTGTTAACATAGCCATCTTTCAAAGACCTCGTTATGGCTCTCGATCTCGGGTGGATGTCATCCGCCCACAAAGACATGCCCTTGAAATATGTGGATATCCATCTCTCTTTTCGCCACAATGCAACAATCGCAGTTACCTCCGATGCCACATTCATCCACCGCCTATTCCACTCCACCTCAAACTGTGGGTCCAAGAGGATAATTTATCGTGATTCCAGCCTCTCTTTCAGATTTTTATCCTTGTGCAATTTGTACAGCCTCATCGAGCTCATAATCCCATATCTCGGTTATGTGCCATCGGCAATTCCTATGCCGGGTCCCGTAAACACAATCTTTAATGCTTCCCTCATTGCGGGTCTTCATCATGTGATGCAAAATCAAAAAAAAAACAAAATGACCAGGTTGTTGCAATCAATCACAGAGTTGCAATCAACTTAAAGCTACTGATTTGCAACCAACACAAAAATATCCGAATTTTGATTTCAATGATGCTGGCATTGGTCCAAGAGTAATTACTCTAGAAGTTGTGGGTGCAGGTTGCAAATGCATGTTGCAACTGGTGCATAGTGTTTTGTCATTGTCTCGAGTTCAATCACACATATTCTTTTTTGGTTAAAACTGGCCAGGTTGTTGCAATCAAGTAGCATAAAGAGCTGCAATCATCCTAAAGAGACAGTTGCAACCAACACAAACTATACATGTTGCAATCACACACCTATTTTCAGAATCATTGTTGTTTTCACACAATTTTTTCTATACTTATCAAGAAGTTGCAACCACGCAAAATACTAGAAGTTGCAACCACAACAGACAATTAGGTTGCAATCATTGTTTTATTTTTTAACAGATTTAAATGAGTTATACAAGAGTTGCAATCACGGACCCAACATGTAGTTGCAAACATCACCTAAACTATCGCTTGCAATCATACCGCCGAATCACAAAGGTTGTTTGCCAGCCATGCAGCTTTTGAATGTCTCGAACAGCCACTTGAATGACTCAATCGTTTCATCACGAAGAAGAGCTTGCCCAAATGACACATTCTTCAAGTTGTTGCTGCAACCAACAAACATGGTGTCGGGGGGTGAGACCAGGACAGATCCGCTAGGGGGTTGCCCTAGTGGTTTGCGGTGTTAATGGGGATCGGGACCTAAGAGCGAGGTGGTTATGCACGTGGTGCACACAGAGCTAGGCGAGTATGGCGGTGAAGAACAGGTGACAAGGGTTTATCTTGTTCGTGCCTCCGTGTCGGGCCGGGTTACATAATGGGGAAGATTATTTCTCGGATTACAAGGAGTATCCCGAGATACCGAGTTACAGTGGCGCGCCAGGTCGTCGTGTCCTTGTCTTGCACGCCAAGGCTTCGCGGGTCTTCGGGAGCTTGACCAGGTCGCTGGGCCCACTTGTAAGGTCAGCGAGTCTTCTGGAAGGTCGGGCCCACTTGTCGTGGGTCTCGGGACCTCGGCCGGTGGGGACCCATATGTACCCATGTCTCTCAAGCCCCGATCGACGTGTAGGTGTAGCGGTCGAGGCGGGGTCATGTTGAAGAGGAGCTGAGGCGCGGCACCATCGAGGTCGTGAAGGGTGCACGGGGATCAAAAAGAAAGAAACCCCTCCGATGCGCGCGACGGGTTGAACGCCGAGCTCGTGGTGTCTAAGTAACATGAGGTCGAAGTGAAAACGAGGCGTGGATCTTGCAGAACCGCCGACCTGACCGGAGCCAGGAATGTTGTAGTAGGAGTCACGACCTTCAGAAAGGTCAACAAGCCTACCACGGGTAGGTCGAGCCGAGATGTGGTGGAAGCGTGCTTCCATTAGGTCGAGGTGACCTGAAGAAAATAGTGCGTCGAAGACGCACTAGTGTAGTAGCTCCCGAGCAGTAAAGCGACCAGGATGGCCGGTTTGATGCTCAAAAGAAAAAGAGAAAAAGAATCCGAACCTATGACCTTCCGCTGGGGAAACTGATGCTCTTGTAGGGGCGACACTAGAGGACAAGAGCTCCAGAATCATACAGAAGGTAGCAGGCGTCAGGTCTAGCACAGCCAGAGCCACGGGTTCACTGTACGGTCACGGGCCGATGTACTCATGAAGCACGGTTTGCTGCCACCCGCAAAGGACAAATGTGCCGCTATTTGCGTAGGCCGTAGGGTCAGCGCACCGATGCCTTCGCAGTAAACAAGAACCTCGTGCTCCACGAGGGCACAGTGTCTTCGAAGATAAGGACGCCACGCAAGCTGGCTTGCAGATGCACGCCCAACGGCAGTTGCTGGAGTATAAATAGGTGCCAAGGGTTTGAAGCAAACCGCACCATTCTTCAAAGGGGATTCAAGATGATCCAGTGTAGTAATATTGCCACACCCATGGGCTTGTGTTCGCCACCGAGTGTAGAAGTAGTGTAGTTCATGCTTGAGCTAGAAGAATGCTTGCGAGGCTCGAAGAACTCTATCAGCTTCTTCTCTCTCACCGAGGAACCTGGAGGAGTATGAAGCAGCAGTTGCATCGTCGGCCCTCACATTTGTAGGCCTGATGTGACGTTGGTGAACACCGCGCTCCACCCGGTGAGGTTGGTGTTAAAGCTCGGACCTTCTGCAATCTTGTGGCGAAGCTCAGACTTGATGCTGGGCGCCGCAAGAGACCGGTTGGTACGCGAGTAGAGTGGTGGCAGCTGCCTCCACAGAGTCAGAGGTCGTCGAGTAGGCCCTGAAGCCAGAAGAAAGCTTGCGACAAGCCTTATTAGTGTAAGCTTAGTCGTAAGCACTTAGGAAGGTGATTCAGGACCTTTAAGATCTTTGTATCTTGTAATTTGGCCAAGGGTCAAGCTCTTTGTAGCTTAAGAAGCTGTGAGTATGGTTTTGCATGATCAGTGTCATGGCTTTAGTAGATTGTAAGGGCGTCCGGGCGGCAATGGTACGGATACCAACGTCCCAGCGGAGCTGTTATAGCACGCCGACCTTCAGGAGGCCTTCCGTAGAGACAAGGAACCCATGTCGACCTGGATCGGCACTAGCCAGTGTGACACAACGCAGTAGTCAACTGAAAGGTCCTAGCCTGCAGACGACCTAGGAGGCAAGCAGGCCTTAGCGACCTCGTGGAGGTGCCACTTGACCAAGAGGTCGCCAACGCAAGAGAGCCATTTAGCACGGGCCGCTTGCAGACAGCCATTAAAGGCCATGTTAGTAGGTAGGCAGGACCTTAGCGACCTCAAGGAGGTGCTACTTGGCCCGGAGGCCGCCGACGGGCAGTAGAGCCCAAGGGTGCGAGCTCGAATAGAGAGAACCGAGGCGACCTACCAAGCGGTAGTACCTGACCTTGTAAAGGTGTTATCATGGACCCGAGGTCGCGAGGCCAAGAGACCTTGAGGAAAATTGTGGGGAGGAGGCTTGAAGTAAGGCATAGCGAGGGCGAATAGCATCATATGGCCGATGTTCCGCCGGTGATGTCTTTAGGTCGCTTAGGACCACCGCTAGCGGCAAATCATCGAGCGCGCCCATAAAAGAGGTGGATTTAGAGGACCTATCCACCGCAAAGAAGCTAGGAGAGGCCGATGAGCGCCGCGCTGCCGCCAGAAGAGCTGGCCCATTTAGAGCTTAGATCAGGAAGAGAAAGCTGAGAAGGTGCGCAGCCCGAGAAGGTGTAGCTCCTCAGTGAGCTGGAGCTGGCCCAAGCTGCGGGAGTGTGGGCTGGAGGCCCGCAAGCGTTCCTCAAGGGAACCGGAAGAGACCGTCCGCCGAGCGCGGCTTTTGGAGTCCCGGGCGACTTCTTCCGTGGTCGGCCGCACTTCTACCGCGACGTGACGCACTCGTCCCCAATGCCATCACCACAGATCCTCGCTCATCCATCCGGCGAGGCATATTTGGGATACCGCCACACTTGTGGCGGTATTTGAGTAAAGATCGGGAGAACGACGTCGGCGCCATGGGCTTCATGCTATGCCGCCACATGAAAACGGTACATCGACATGGAATTGCCGGACAACACCTGTGGCTGGCTGGGGCCGGTTCTACATCGACAACCCCAAGCCAAGATCGCCGACCAGGTCGGGGCTGGCGCCGACCCCGGCTCGAGTGACCAACTAGCTCACGTCGCGGGAGATGGACGCCATCGCCGATGGAGGACCTCAAGCAACGGAAGGAAGAGGGGGTGACCCAGCGGTGGCCATGGCCACCGAGGTTACCGCAACCGATCCAAGATCGGTGCACCGCCACGAGTGTTGGGGAAACCGACCCAACCCGCGACAAGAATGAAGGTCTCCAAGGAGGAGATGGTGGGGAGCTCTTCAGGAGTGATCCGGAACCGGACATGCCCAAGGCGTTCTCCTCACACGCCCGCAGACGTGGTACGTCGCTAATCTTTCTTGATTTTTCTGCTGTTGCATTCCCCTTGTTCTGAAACGAAGGTCGTCTGATTCACAGGGTCGTGAAGGTCTGCTCGGTGGCCTCCCTCGCGAGGGGGGAGCGCAGCCAAGGTCGGCGGAGGACGTGAGAGAGCTCCACCGCCGAGGTATTGGAGAACTACCTCCGACTCATGGGGGGGGTAGTGATGACAAGGATCCGCCGCGGCGAGCTCCATGTCCGCTCGTCAGACGCGCAGGCCACCGCGAACATTCCGGCATAAAGGCGTCAAGATCATCTCCGCCACCATTGAGGCGAAGAAGAAGAAGGAAGAGGAAGGTCGCCGCCGAGACGACAACAACTGACACCGAGGTCGTCTTCGAGGAGAGCGATGGCTGACGGGTCGCGCGATCGCCGGAGGGTCGGGCGATGTGGCGCCGTGGGAGAAAGCAATGTCCACCGCTACCGGCGAGCAAGCAGCCGAGCCGGAGCGTGAGCACCAAGGGTCGCAAAGAAGCCGAGGCGGGAGCCGCCTGTGCCAATGTCGATGAAGCAAAACCGGCCGTATGTTGCCGAGCTTGATTCGTGATGTTTTACATCTTGGCGTGTCGAGTAGGTCGCCGACGAACATGTACACCTTGTGTAGGTCGACTGCTCGGCAAAGCAAGAACGCCTGTGCCAAGAGGCGCTTGGTCGAGAAGGTGCCGGTGCACCCGGTGACCTCGTGGGACTTCACCAAGAAGCCCCCGAGACCGTGGAGACACACCCGGCACCGCTAAGGTCGCTGTGAGCAGCAGTGGAGGCCCACCGCCAGATTCTGCCGAGTCAAGCCTGCTGGGCTCGCAGCAAGCGGAAGCCGGAGGTGCCAAGGAAGCCGACGAGCGACCCCGCTTGTAAGGTACTCCATGGAGGACGACGCCGGGCCGATGCCGTGATCTTCAAGACTTCAAGGCGGTGCAGGTGACCATTGGCAGGACGCTCGCGGTAAGTTTGCGTTACCTTTGGAGTTGCCTATGGGGTTCACACCAACGCCATGTTTTTAACAATCTCGATGAGTGGTTGCAGACTCTTGCTGAGCGATGCGTAAAAGGGCGACCTCAAGGAGGGCGCCAATCTTCACGCGGAGTCGACACGCCGGGAGGCCGGTGCCAAGGTCGAGGCCGGAAGGAAGGAGCCTCGAGGACGAGGCAATCTCGAAGGATCAGGCCATCGAGGCCTTGAGGCGGGAGCTTGAAGTTGTAAAGCTGAAGGCGAAGGCGAAGACGAGCTGAAGGTCGCCACTAGTACGCATGGGACGCCCTTGTGTTGTTGTGTAATCGTCATGACCCGCCATGACCTGAGTGAGGCCAAGAAGAGGGAGACCGCTTGAAGAAGGACCTCAAGGAGTCAAGGAGCAGTGAAGATCCTCAAGGAGAAGCACAAGGAGGTCGTCGCTAGTGAGTCTTACTTCACCCGTAAAGTGCTTATGAATTTGGGGCGCAGGATCTAGAGATCGACCTTGGCCAGCGATGCGCACCCTTATTGATAATCAAGAGATAACCGCAGAGATGGAGAAGGAGCTGGACGACCAAGGAGGGCCGCCGAGTACCTGTGGACGGTACGCCTAAGGCCTCGAGGTAAGGAAGGGCTCGTCGAGCGGCCGGGTGACGGTAGGTCGCAAAGACCTTGTTGATGGACGGGCAAGCTTGTTGCTTACACCGGGCCGTGTGAAGCACCACGAGCCATCGCTCAACCTTGAGAAGGTCAAGGAGATCGACTTGGCGCGGTGAAAGCGAAGACATTCGGCCATGAGGAAATTATGAAGAAGTTAGACCAGGGGTAGCGAGTAGTGATAAATGCAGTAACAATGACGGGTCATAATTCGCTTTGATGTAAGATAAGCATTTTGCATGAATGAAAAAGATGTGTCTGTGATCCCTTATTTGACTCTACGCCTTTATAAGGATGCAAAGGCAACGGCGAGACCCCTTTTCCTCCGCTAACCCTGCTCAGGAGGAACGGCCACCACCACACGGCCGACGTTGGAGGCTTAAGTGTGGGCACGAGGGGGTCAGGACCCAAGGTCGTGCAACCTCACGACCTAGGAATACTTATAAAATGTACAAAAAGCTGTTTTAAGGGAGCACTATGGAAAGAGAGAAGGAGAACCCTGTGTCGAGCGACCCTTAGGTTGGCAAAGCCAAGCCCCGAGCGTGAAGGGCCGGGCTTAGAGCCAAGCCCCGAGTGAAGGATTGGTTTTAGGCCAAGCCCCGAGCGTGTCAAGGAGGGTAAACAGAAATAAGCTGAAAGAGAAATCTTTTATATATATTGAATTTATAAGGGGTAGAATACATAGCTTTATTGTGATACAATGCTCATAAGGATAGAAGCGAAAGTGCTCGATGTTCCGTGGGTTAGGAACACCGCCATCGCCCATTGGAGGCGATAGGTCGCCGTCCAATGACCTCCTTGACGATGAAGGGCCTTCCCAAGGTGCGAGAGTTGTGCATGTCCTTGGTGTTCGGATCCGCCGCAGACTAGGTCGCCAACGCTTGAAGGAACGCACCCGCACGCTGCGGTCGTGGTAGCGACGTAGCTGCCGCCGTGGCGAGTGTGGCGCATGAGCGCCACACGGTGTTCCTCGACCCCGCCGAGGTCGAGTCGGCGAGTTTGCTCTACTTCCTTCGGCCGGCGTCGATGGGCGCACCAAAGGCCACATCGGTGGGGAGGATAGCCTCGATCCAGATCGTGAAGAAGGTGAGTACCTCGAAGCCGAGCTGACCGGGTCCCGAGACCCGGAGAACGTGAGGGAGCGAGAGCCACCGTGGCATAGGGGCGATGAGCCGAAATACGATCTTTATGGCCTCAGGGACCATGCCGCTGCTCGACCGGCCACCGGGTGCGCCATCAAGAGTAGTATACGCCGATTAGGCTGCCTTGACAAGTCCCAAAATGCTCCTGTGAAGGCCGTGCCGAGGTCGGGTGACGATCCTATTGGGCACCCCGGCGATGGGTAATCTCCTCGATGAATTTAGTTGCCTCTTTCGAGGTGACCGGATACGGACGGACCTCGATCCACTTGGTGAACTTATGTGCTTGTAGCCGGGCGGTTTTGAAAGGTCCCACGCAGTCGAGACCCCAAACCGCGAAGGGCCACACGGAGGGATAGTCCCGAGGGCCCGAGCCAAGGTGCTATTTGGCGAAGAATTGGCACCCCTTGTAGCGACGTACAAGTTCTTGGGCATTGGCCAAGGCCGTGGGCGAGAAGCCTGACCAAGACCTTGCCTACTGTGTTCGAAGAGGCTGCGGTTGCCGTGACTTGCCATCGTGTATCTCGTCCAAGAGCCTGAGGCCCTCGGATCGTAGGATGCACTTCATCAAGATTCCAAGAGAGGCGGACCTCCCAGAGAGTTCCCGACCGACGACGATGTAGTTGGCGCTACGCCTCGTGATCTTTTCGCGTTCTGGCTTGTCCTCAGGTACTCGGTGCTCGAGGAGGAAGGTAATGAAGTCAAGGCGCTCATCCTCCTGCCGACCATGAGGATCTCACGGCCTGCAGCGAGGTGATCTCGGCCATCTGGGCGACTCTGAGTCGGGGATGAGCTTGATGGAGGGTTTGCGTAAATCCTGGACGAACACACCGGCCGGAACCAGTGCGCGCTTGGAGCCAAGCTTGGAGAGGACATCGGCCACAACGTTGTTGTTACGGCAGACGTGGTGGAACTCGAGCCCTCAAGTGGCGCCGAGCTTGCGCTCCTCAAAGACAAGAGGCATCCATGGTATCCTTCCTGGCTTCGGAGTCTTTGCTGACTTGGTCGATGACGACCTTGAATCGCCAGAGGCCAAGAGGCGCTTTTATCCAAGGAGACGGCGGGAGCCCGTGGATGAGGGCCTCGTACTCGGCACCATTGTTGGACGCCTTGTAGTGGATCTGCAGGACGTACTTGAGGTAGTCGCCCTTAGGGGAGATGAATAGAACTCCCGCGCCGGCTCCTTCGAGGTTCAGGGAACCGTCGAAGTACATCTTCCAATGCTCGTGCCAAAGCACTCTGAGGTCGCTAGATCTCGTCCCACTCGGAGATGAAGTCTGCGATGACTTGGGACTTGATAGCTCGCTTAGGGTAAAACTCTAGGTCGAACTCGCCTAGTTCGATAGACCACTTGACAACGCGCCCAGAGGTGTCACGACTCCGTAGAATCTCGCCAAGGGGAAAGGCCGAGACGACCTTGATCTTGTGGGATTGGAAGTAGTGCCGGAGCTTTCGCGAAGTCATGAGTAGCGCCAGAGCATCTTCTCGGGCTGGTTGTACCGGTCTTGCCGGACAGACCTCATTGACGTAGTAGATAGGTCATCGGATGTGCAAGGTCGCCTCTTCGTGTCGCCACCACCAGATCACAATACCACCAAGGTGGTGGCCGAGATGTAGAGCAGCAAGGGCTCCTTGGGTGCCGGGGGCACCATCACCGGGGGCGTCGTGAGGAAGGTCTTGAGTTGCTCAAGAGCTTGGTTCGCCTCCTCGGTCAGACGAACTTGTCCGCCTTCTTTAGCAGCTTGAAGAAGGGCAGGTCTTTCTCTCCGAGCTTGCTAATGAATCGGCCTAAGGCCGCCATCATGCCTGTGAGCTTCATGACGTCCTTCTTGCTAGTAGGTCGCTTCATCTTGAGGATGGCATCCACCTTGGTGGTGTTGGCTTCGATGCCCTAGTTGTCGACCATGAAGCCCGTGAGCCACCGGACGGACACAAGACGCACTTCTCTGGGTTAAGCTTCCAGCGATAAGTGCGAAGGTTGGCGAAGGTCTCCGCGAGGTCGCCACGGCTGATCTCTGGGTGGTCTTGACGACCACATCGCTGACGTAGGCTTCACGTTCTTGTTGATCCGCTGACCGCACACTTCGTATTGCCTTCTGGTAGGTCGCGCCAGCGTTCTTGAGGCCGAAGGTCATGGCCGTATAGCAATAGATGCCATGAGGCGTTATGAATGCCGTCTTGTCTTGGTCGGAGACCTTCAGGGCTATCTAGTGATACCCTGAGTAGCAGTCGAGGAAGGAGAGGAGGACGCTTCCGGCCGTGGAGTCCACGACCTGGTCGATACGCGGAAGAGGGAAGGGGTCTTTAGGGCAGTGCCTGTTGAGATCGGTGTAATCGATACACATTCTCCATTGACCGGTTTTCTTTGGTACAAGAACCGTTGGCGAGCCAAACCGGGTTTTTACACTCTCGGATAAATCCGGCAGCTAGGAGCTTTATTAGCTCTACCCTAATGACGTCCTTGCGATCTTTCGCAAAGCGGCGAAGCTTCGCTTGATGTGTTTTGCCGTCTTGCTTACATCCAAGGCGTGCTCAGCCAGCTCCCTAGGAACACCTGGCATATCCGATGGACTCCATGTGAATATGTCGGCGTTATCCCGGAGGAAGCTGGTGAGCGTGAGTTCCTATTTGGGGTCGAGCCCGTCGCCGATCACCACCGTCTTCTCTGGGTCGGCAAGGCCGAGGCAGACCTTCTTCGTCGATGGAGCCGCATCTAGGGCGGTCTCGGTGCGCTTTTGCTCTGGAACGGATTGGTCGACAGGGTCGACTTTTTCAGCTTCGGCTACCAAGACCGCGGAGGCCTCGGCAGCAGCGGAAGTCGCGGCGAGGTCGAGGGCCTCTGTGTTGCACCGGAAGGAGATGATGAGGTCCCCTTTGACAGAGAGGACCCCATGAGGAGTCGGCATCTTCAACACCAAGTAGGTGAAAAGGGATGGCCATGAACTGCCAAGATTGGGCGACCTAGGAACGCGTGGTAGGAGGACTTGAAGTTGGCGACCTCGGTTGAGGTACTCGGCGGAAGTTTGCCTCCGCATCGAAAGTGACCAGTGAGGGAGACTCGACCTGTGGGATGGCCGCCTCCTGTGGACGATGCCATAGAAAGGCTCGTCGACCCGTCATCTTGTTGAAGTCGAAGCCCATCTTCTTGAGGGTGTCAACGAAGATGATGTTGAGGCCACTGCCTCCGTCGACCAGGGTCTGGGAGAGCAGGGCTCCATCCACTGTGGGCTCGACGACGAGCGGGTAGGACCCGGTTCAGGATATGAACCCGTGATCGCCTCGGAGAACGTGATCGCCGCCGCACCATCATAGGGGTACGATTGGGTGAGTGTGGACGAGGTGGACGTCGCGCTTGTCCTTTTGGTAGCGCCTCCTGCTGGCGCTGGACTTGATTCCGCCGACGATCATGTTGATCGCACGAGTAGCGGCCTCGAAGGGCCCATTGGGGTTGCCTGAAGCCGGCAGAGGGGGCAGGTTCGCCTCATCGCGGAGCCGCCGGGCGTAGTCGCAGCGAGGTGGATCGCTGCGAGGTGGCTCGCGCGATCGTCAGATCGCCGTCAGCGGCGCCGCCGCGCGATCTCGCCGGTCATCGCGGCAGTAGTTGTTGTTGTAGGGGCGGTTGTCACATCGCCCGCCGTCGTTCCTGGGTCGCTTAGGGTCCACAGAGGAGCTGAAGGCCCTCTTGAACTGAGAGCACTCGCGGAGAGTGTGGGTGGCTCCCTCATGGAACCCGCAGATGCTATCAAGCGCCAAAGTTGAACTCGCTTGGTTGAAGGACGAATGCGCCGCCTTCAACCACCGTGACCTCGAAGGTCGCTATGCGGAGTTTGTCCGCCATGGTACTAGATGTACCGCGTACCGCCGAACCGGTTCTCGAGCGCCTTCCGTGTCCATCGCCTTGTTGACGATGACCATCAACTCCTTGACGTGGTGGCGCTGACTCGTGGATCTTCTCAAGATCTTGGGGTCTTTGAGCCCCTTTTGTAGTCAAGCCGACGATCCGTCGTCCCCGATGCCGACAAGACTGCTCCGGTTCTCAAGAACCGGTTGTTGTAGTCGCGAGCCGCCCTTGGGCTTCGCACGACCTACCCCAGTCAAGGTGTTTCTGTGGTGATCGTAGGTTGCCTGGAAGTTCGATGTGAAGGCCTGGGACAGATCGGCCCAGGTCTTGATGCTGCCGGGTCAAGGTTGTTGAGCCACGGGGGACTTGCCCATGACCAATGTGAAGTAGGTCATGTGGTCGGTCACCACCGCCTTTAACGGCGACGTAGTAGGTCGACAACCGATGTCCGGGGCCTGAGCGCCCATCATATGGCTTGATGTTGGGCTTGAAGTTGTCGGGGTACTTCACCCTCTTGAAGCGGGCATCCAGCGTCGGGAAGGCGTTGAGCGCAAGGTCTTCGCTGGTGCCTCTTGCCGCAGCGGCATCTCGTGACGCAGAGTGGACGCCGCTCGCACGACGAGCCGGAACGTGGTCGCCGGTCCGGTCGACGGACGATAGTGGGATCACCGTGGTCGGCCGCGTGCATTTGCACGCCACCGGTTCTCGATCTGCATCGATCGCGGAGCTCGCGCTCCATGATGCGATGGACACCGCCTGGAGCGCCGTATTCGCGATCGTAGTCCAGGCGGCGGCGGAGCTCACGCTCCTCGCGCTCCCAGTGGCGTTGATCGACGACGGTGCGGGCATCGCGAGTGAGCCTATTGGCGTCGAGGTTGACGCGAAGGTCGCGGGTAGCGGCGGGTTGCTCAAGGTTGTCCTGAGCGACCTCCTCCTGGACAGGGGAGAGATGGCTACGCGCGGGTCGATTGGATCGACTGCGCGAGTGGTGAGTAGAGGATGACGCGGCAGACCTAGAGGCCGCGCTCTTCTCTTCCACCAGGGCGTTGGCGACCTGGAGGTACGCTAGAGCCTGCTCAGCTTCAGGTGACTGGACCTGTTGGAGCCGGTGATGGCTTGCGCCCAGGTTGGCCTGGGGGCTGTTGAAGGTCGTGAACCCTGCTTCTTCGAACTCGAGGCAAGTCGCGAGCGCAGGGCAAAGCGCATCGCTGCTCTTCCGCACGTCGTTCAGCGCGGCGGGCGTTTGCTTG
Source organism: Cenchrus purpureus (assembly GCA_022644695.1). NCBI lineage: Eukaryota > Viridiplantae > Streptophyta > Magnoliopsida > Poales > Poaceae > Cenchrus > Cenchrus purpureus. Next base: position 117,386,795 of record CP053467.1, on the reverse strand, counting down.
GATGCGAGCCGCCTCCTGGGAGTTGGTCGCGCCCAAGCGTGGTGGGTCGTTCTCCGAGACCACCATCACCTGACGGAAGACAACTTCCGGGTCGTTCGGGGGGATGCGAACCTGGATCTTCTGGAACTTCCCACAGTCCGGAGACTGGGTAGGTCGCTTGGCTCGGCGAGGGAGCTCGTTGTCGTTCTTCTTCCGCAGGCGGCACCCACGGAGGGTGTGCTTTGCACCCTTGTGGTAGGTGCAGGGCACGTCGAGAGGGTCGCGCCGGGCGTGAGGCGCAGGCCTTGGGTTGCGCGAAGGTCGCCGCCCAGATTGGATCTGGGGAGGCGTGGAGAGTTGGCTCAGGCGAAGGCCGGGCGCAGACTTCAGGCCGAAGGGGAAGGTGTCGTGGCGCAGCGCTGTCTGCGCCGAGCGTTGAGCTCGTTCGCAGATCTCCAGGGTTTCCCTCATCGAGCCGATGATGTTGTCCATCCCCTGGACAAGGTCACAGGGTTTGGGCGGGTGGGTCTCCGACACTAGATCGGAAACAGGGACGGCGACGGGCGCTGTGACGACCTTCCCAGAGGTTGCTGGAGGAGTCGCTGCGGGCGGTGAGGTCGCCGTGAAGGATCCAAAGCAAATCTCCACGGGTCGGCGAGGAAGGCCGCCATGCTGGAAGACGACGCCGATTGGGCCACCATGTCGACAATGAAGTTCCCCGATCGCCTACCGGGCGCGCCAACCGCAGGGGTGAGACCTGATGATCCGCTAGGGGTTGCCCTAGTGGTTTGCGGTGTTAATGGGGATCGGGACCTAAGAGCGAGGTGGTAATGCACGTGGTGCACGGAGCTAGGCGAGTATGGCGGTGAAGAACAGGTGGTGACAAGGGTTTATATTGGGTTCGACCTGAGAGTAAAACCCTACGCTCGCCAGGTGGATTATGCGAGGATGAAGATGAGTTTCTTCCCTGTGCATGGAGCCCTAGGCCGCCTTATATGGGGGGACGGGCTAGGGTTTGCATGCGCAGTCAGCTGACCCGTGTCGGGCTTACAACTGTGGGAAGATTATTTCTCGGATTATAAGGAGTATCCCGAGATACTCGGAGCTACAGGCGGCGGCGCACCAGGTCGTCGTGTCCTTGTCTTGCACGCCAAGGCTTGGGTCTTCCGGAGCTTGACCAGTCGCCTGGGCCCACTTGTAAGGTCGTGAGTCTTGGAAGGTCAGGCCCACTTGTCAGGGGCCTCTGGGACCCTGGCCGGTGGGGATCTATGGGTACCCATGTCTCTCACATGGCCAACGACATGTTCTTGCTATTAGTTTTGTGAGTCGTGTCAAATGTTATTACATCCCCAAAATCCTTGTACTCTGCCCGCTGACTTGCATGGCACCAAAAATGCTCCGAACCTTGTTGTTTTGGGTCGAAATCGACATCCCAATAAAAGTATTCATAGCGCCTTGCATTCCCTCAAGAATTGGAACAGCTTCTCCATGTCCCCATCCCTTTCCTCCTTGCTTGTTCAGCTTTCGCACCATAAAAAATAGTAAAACTGGTTTTTGTTCTATCTCGGGTGCATTTTTTTCATGCTAGGTTGAATGACCTACATGTTCTGGACATCTTTCTCTGTGAATGGCCAGTTTTGACGGCTTCCAAATAATTCAGACATCACATTCATTGCTGCTCGTGTGGGCACACCACTCCTTGCCATCACTACAAACAGATCATCCGGTACGCCTCCCTGCTTGTGAGCATGCATGTATCCGACCATCCCTGGGTGGGTCAAGCGGGTGATTGTGCGCTTGCTCCACGTGATCAAAATACCAACTATTGTGCTTCTTGTCAACCTTCAACTTAACATAAGCAGGGCAATCAATTCTCTTTGACGTCTTATTTGTCAGAGGCTCCTCATTCTCTTTACCTGGCTTCAGAAAACCCTCCTGCGAGACCCGATTGTCGTTTCTTTACTAGTTCTTTTCGTCCACGCTAAAACCAGCCATCTTTGCATAGTCGAGGTAAAAGTTGTAGGCTTCATCTTGTGTAGCAAATGTTTGATGCACCATGGACAAACACATCAAGCACGGTTTCATCCTGCAAAAAGACAAGTTGCAATCAACAAGCACCATCGGTTGCAACCGATGTAATCGACGGAGAAAAACATAGAAGTTGCAATCAATATGCATCCCGAGGTTGCAGTCAACAAGCAACAGACAAGCTGCAACCAACTAACACCCCTAGTTGCAACCAAGCAGAAGGAAATATTGCAACCGAACAACCACATAGACGCAGCGTAATCGAGGAGCAAAATCGCAAGTTGCAATCAATAGGCAATGCAAAGGTTGCAACGAAGATGCACTAAAGGTTGCAACGACAGAACTACATGTTGCAATCAACAGGTATCGCGAGGTTGCAATGAACAAGCATCGCATAAGCCGCAACCAACTAAACCCGAGTTGCAATCAACCACAAGCAAAAGTTGCAACTAGAACAACTACATACGTGCAGTGGTAATTGAGGAGCAAAAATCAGTCAAGTTGCAATCAACAGGCACTACATGTTGCAACCAATAGGCACCACAGGTTTCAACGGAGCATTAACTAACATTGCGAGTAAAAAACAGAGGAGTTGCAATCAAGAGGCATCTGAGGTTGCATTCAAGAGAAATATTTGGTTGCAACCGACAGGCAATGAACGTTGCAAACAGCAACACAACATCACGCAGCGGCAACCGAGGAGCGAAAATACAGATGTGCAATCCACAGACATCCATGTTTGCAAGCAACAAACAACGAACGTTGCAAACCGCAAACCGCAGTGACAATCTAGGATCAAAAACACGATCTAGGTTGTTCTTACCAGAAGGAACAGCTGGGTTGCATCAGGAGTGACCATCGATCCAGGTAGAATTGAAGGCGGGGGCATCAGCATCGTCGTGTGATGCAAGGGATCACTTGATGGGCCGCGGATCCCCGGACCCGCTACCGGCGTGACAGGAGGCTGCGCTGCAGGTGGAGTTGCCGTAGATCCTCCCGTAGGCGGAGACGACGATATCGGCCCAGCAGACGCCGCAACAAGCGCCACCGCACCACGATGGAAGAGGCGATTTGATGCGCTATAGCGGCGGCGGGGCCATGGTTTCCGGCGAGGAAGGTCGAGGCGATTCAAGGTGCGGGCGATGATGGCGAGCCATGGATTTCGGTAGAGGATCGGAGGAAGGTGCGACGAGGGGATGGAAAGCGGAGACGGGAAAGGTAGCTGATTTTGGAGGATTGCTTATGGAGAGGTTGATGGGGGAATAAGTAAGCGCGCGGGGGGAGGACGCGTCTGGTTATTATTGGGAGGCGTGTTCGGGACGGTTTGTCGGGACGTGGACGGGGCGGACAGGGAAGGCTATTGGTGCGGGGGTCTGTGCCGTTGCGAACTAAAATGTTAGTATCGTCGTGTGTGTATATATATATATATATCCATTCTACTCCCGGGTGTAGTTACTCCCACGTTCAAAATACCACTTTGCGTATGTGTACATACCTATTTATCAATTGGAGTATGTAAATATACCTAAAATAAGATTTATCAAAGTGATAACCATGAAAAATTTTCGATGGAACTTGTAATTTTTTGTACCTTGTGATATATGTTATTTCCTATATAGAAACAGGAGTATGTTCACAAACTATGTATTTCCTCATATATAAAAAATAGGTATGTCCACATACCACTTTTGAAAAGTAAGTATGTGTACATACTTATTTTAGAAATCTCAAGTATGCAAAGATACCCTATAATTTGTGAGAAACAAATATGGGAGTAGAAAAAACTCGTCATATATATATATATATATAGATGACCTTAGCTTTCAGGGCAATGGTGATAAATCCGAATGGATAAGGAAGAGTAGATTGACGAGCAAAAAAGTAGGTATTTAGTAAGATAAATTGCACACACATGACGTTCTCATCCAGGATAATCTGGATCCTGAAATTTCGAGCAAAAACTAGGATCCTGAAGATAAACAGTGTTAACTGAATAGCACACATGCCTCCTTTCTCAATATAAGTGCGGCAAGCGGCATGTCTCAAATAATGAAACTGGACGAACATCTCATTTCAGCAGACAACTATATAATTTGCAGATCACCAGTAAGATAATATATGAAGCCAATTTAGATCATGTCCTAATTAAACAAGTGCACTCGGAATGAGATCCTTTTTTACTCCATTCATTGCATGGTTTTCCTTACTACAGAATTTTGTCTTTGCCGGTACAACAAAGGTGCTACTCCAACTTTGTGCACCACGAGTGCCATAGCAACGAAAATCTAGATGATGAAACATTAACAGAAAGGGAAAAACATGGAAACCTATGGAAAAGTTCTGATTCCATCTATGCTAGTGTAGCAAGAAAACACAGATGACGAAACATTCACAGAAGCACATGAAGAAAAACACTAAATCTCTTTGAGGAAGGCACGTCATTCTCAGACTGCAAGCATGGCGTTGAACTTGGTTCACAAGAGGAACGGATATGATGGCAACACCTAGTGCGACACCGAATATACGGTGGGAGATCGAGAAAGTGGCGCTCAGCTGTGGCTTCTTCAAAGGAAGGTGGGGTGACAATGGGCGGTTAGCAACAGGAGCAGACAGAGGAACCCTTGTGTGGAGGGGGCGGCTTCCTGATAGAGGCACCTTTGGTCTCAGAGCAACAGAAGATGTATTGCCTATAATTTGCTTAAGATTTGTGTTTGAGCTGCCAAGAGCACCTGAAAATGAAGATAACAAACACCAAATGTTCAGTTGTGTTGTTATGAGCTGTAAACTTCCACAGAGCAGAACAAAAAAAAAATCAAGGGTCATCTGAATGCAATTCACCAAAGCACATTTAACTTTCTTTTGCACGCTGTACATTTAGATATGCACACGAATAAGGGACAATAAGTCTATAAAATTGTGCAGCTATATCTTAATAACACAAGAGATACAGTTGACAATGGTCAGATCCATGAGAATACATAAAAATTCTTGCCCCCAGATCTCAACTGAAGCAGAACAACTTCTATCTATCTACCAAGTACAATGGTGCAAAATGAAAAGAGGTACCGGGCTATTGTTGGCCTTTGATTATCATGGACTGAACATATATATCGTCATGTATTGGTGGATACATCAATTAAACTCTTTGTTGCACGCTGACACTAATGGCATTTAGAACCCCATATGACCACATCATGCAATGGGCAAAATGTACTTGGAGAAATGCCCATGTGCCCTGCTATCTCATACTGTGGATTGTGATGTAATTGATTCGTACTACCTCTGTTCTTAAATACTCTCTCTGTCCCTAAATATATGACGTTTAGGATAAGAAATTTAGTTCATTTATTTAGGGACGGAGAGAGTATATGACACCATTGACTTTTTTCGCTTCGTTTGACTATTCGCCTTTTCTATAATTTTTTTTTGCAAATTGATAAACCAACAAGCTAAATCTAAAGTACATTGGATAATAGATATAATGATATACATTTTACTTTAGTTAACTAATTTGCAATATATATTGGTGGTCAAAGTTTGAGTAAAAGTCAACGGTGTCATATATTTAAGAACGGAGGGAACCAAAAGAGGTGTAGAAAAAAAAAGTGTGCAGGTTCTTACCACGCAGTGCAAACGGAGCATCTCTGAACGGTGCAGATTCAGTTTTCCTGTAATACTTCTCCATTCCTGCACAAAACAGACAATAGTCATACATTAGGTTCAACAGAAAATCACAGGCTAAACAACCTAATTAGAGTTGCGAAGTTCAATTCAGAAAGAGCATGTTAATTGGAGAATGTCCGAATCAAGTTGACACAACTGAGCTTCATTGTTTTAGAATATAAAACAAGTGATGCAGTTTAGCAAATTCTAGCTACTGAATGTAAGCAGAACCTGGAATATCCAATGCAGGAGGGCACATCCGCACATGTACAAATTATGTTGTGGTACGCAAATACATCCCATTGCGAAGGATGTTGAGCTACAAGGGTGTGGGAACTGCTGATTGGTGGCACCGGGTAGAGCATTACTACCTAACATCTTGAATTCATAATCACTTTATTGTCACTTTATTGTCTTTTTATTTTTACTCACCCACACCTAGACCCTGTCCACAACTCACAGATACACATACAGCTTCCAAAGGAAAATTATGACCTGTTGTCGCACAGTTGTACTATTGCAACAAACTTTACTTTTTTTTTCTCCATTATATCATCAGTAAGTAGCAACAACAAAGCAAGGAATAATTGAGTATGCCCATCTACGCCCTAAGTCCTAGCTCCTAGGATTTCTTTTCCTGGTAACTAAAATTCACAGCAGTGAGTTTTGCCCATTTAGATCCGCACGCCATGATCTTTACAATCTACTCGGGGTTCGTGGAAAAAAAAAGACTACACGCAACGGATCGAGGTACCATCACAGGAAAGGAAGATAGATTCGAAGGCACAGAGGGACTGAAAAGATCACGCGGATTGTTCAAGCAACCTAGAGTTTCGGGCTTCCGCACCGGCAAATGAAGAAATCAAAGCCCGGATGGATCTCACTCCACGGCAGTCCAGGGGGTTGGGGACGACGAGGACGCCCACGAGGGAAGGAAGGAAGCGAGATGCCCTGGTTTGGGAGCGGCCGTGCTTCGGCGGCGGCGGTGCCTGGTGGACGGTGGCGTCGGTGGGTAGAGAGATTGGTGAGAGGGAACAGAAAGTACAAAGGAGCACGGGTAAAAACATTTTCCCTCTTCTTTTTTAATAAAAGTAAATTATTTGTTTTTAGGACTTGATTTTTATGAATATATTATTTCAAGTACTTATATACATTCACTGTTTTTTGCGAGGAACTTATATACATTCACTTAGCTACAACATTGTCTTAAAGAATACGACACAATTAAATCCCAACTTGATAAGTGTGAAATTAAAATTTGTAAATTGGCTGATGGAAAGCTTTAAAGTATGGAATTGGCTAGTGAAAAACTAAATTGATAGCTTTGCATAGTTGGTTGATGGTGTTATACAAGTAGCCGTGATATGACTATTTTAGCAAACACTAAAGAAGTGTTTGAGAAAGATCTAATGAAAGAGCAATCGTCAATATGACATACTTTACAGTCAGATCCGTCACTAAAATACTAGTAGCATAGATATAAAGATTTCATAACAAATGCTCGCATGTGAAACAAATTTGTTAGTGTTTGATGGTTGAATACAATCATACTATATTAATTTAGTACTATAATAGTATTCAAGTCATAGACGTAGCAATTATAAAATGATTTATAATAGTAGTTTCACATGTACTATTATGACTTGAATACTATTATAAAATGATTCATAATAGTAGTTTCACATTTACTTCTTGATAATTGCAGAATATCTCTACTCCTAAAAAGTATGAAGCGGAGAAAAAAATCCGTTAGTACTTTTTCTCTCTGCGTCCTTGCTTTATAAGCCGCGCCTTCCTCGGTCCCCCCCGCTCTGCAGCTAATCCCGCGCCTCCCTCCCTCCCTCCGGTCCCCAATCCAATCCACTGCGCCGCTGATCCCATCTCCGCGTTGCCGCCATCCCCGGGCCCTCACGCCGCCATCCACGCCTCACAGCGGCGGTCGCCTGCCGCCCCTCGCCCCGCCGCGCTGCCTCCTCCGCTTGTCCGGCTGCGTCGCGCCTCTCCGACCGCCGCGCCGCCCGCTGCGTCGCCGCCACTCGCTCGTAAGGTCCGCTATCTCGCCGCGCCCCGCGCCGCTGCTCTGCGTCCTTCCCAACGCGTCCACATCGGCTGACATCTCCACCTTTTTCCTCCCGCGACTTTCTCTCGATCCGCCGCCCGTCGTCCGGCCTCTTCGCCGCCATCGACCCCGTCTTCTGCACTCGGCGATCGGCAAGGCTAAGCGCGGTCCGGGCGAGGGATCCGGCGGTGGGGTGCAGGCTCTAGGCGCGGCGGCGAGGGATCCAGCGGCGACCGGCGCATGTTGGACCTTCCTGTACACCCTCTTGTCTCTCGGGTCCGACGGCGAGCCACACACTGCTTGCGGGCGCCCGCCGCTCCCACGCCGATGTGGGGACAGCAGCAGACGGGGAGGGCGTACTGCCGTCGGCAAGATTGAACCGAGGTTGCGTTGCATCGCGGGAGGAGCGCCACACGTTGTGCATCCTCGACATGTTCCACGAGACTCCCTCGATCTACACGACCTCTTCATCTTGTCTCACTTTTGGCATTCCATCTTTGACTTGAGGTGCGTGCATGGCTGCAATCGATCCTCTTCTCCCTAACCCCACCGCTATGCTCTTAGCCCTCTAACTGCCCGGTCTTGCGTCTCGGTTCCCAAAGATGACTACATGAGTATGTAAGTGTAACGTTTGTTGCTGCATTTCCTATGCAATGGCCAACAACGATCCCCGAGCATGACACCAACCTCACCACCAAATACATCCTCATGGTCTCCAATGTCAATGTGTGCAGATGTTTGATAGAATTCTTATGGGATATAGAAAACTAACTATTCTCCACCGATATTTCTTTTTCTCAACAATTTTCATTCATGGCCATTGAAATTGTTTATGCAAGAATGTATTACATTAGCTTCTTTTCCATTGTCATTCGGATCGCAGGAATGAGATGAAGAGGTCATAAAAAGGTACGGAAATGGCTGATATCCGAGGCGTAAGAGATGAACGAATGTGTCCTTAAACATGGTTGTGGTTACATCCCAACACAATGTGAGTGTGTAGCTAACCAATTTGATTAGTCGGTGATCTCCATGACATTAATTTTAAGCGATTATTAACTTTGCCTACAACTTGATCCATAGAAATTTATTATTGGACAGTTCTACTTTGCAACACATAATGAGTGCCCTAGAAGTTTAATTGGCGATCAACTCAATTTGAATCCATAGCTCATGTATTTGATCATGAATTGTTTTTGGGCATATAACAACTATATATGAATAGTCAAGCAAGAACACTTGAATTGAACTATTTTCAGTTTTCCTTGGGTTGATGCCTTCCTATTCATTGGTTGGGAGTTGGTATCCAGTACTAGAGCTTACTACTTGCCTTATGGTCTTGGAATATGAAATTGCCTTTTAATGGAGTCATCTTGCAAATAATATTTTGTTGTGATATTTTCATTCTTGGTAGTAGTTTGGAATATGAAGCAGATCTAAAAAATGAAGTATGTGACCTCATTGCCATTTAAAGTATTTGGAGCCACCTAATTTTTCCCAACAATGCAAATAAGATAATATATGTCTGGACCCAAGATTAGGAATATCAATCATCATAGGTGCCTCTGTTTCCTTTGTCTTCACATTTTCTTGGAACCAATTTAGGATAGTATAAGAATGAGGTAAATATATTATTGCGAGTGTGATACACACTATTTATTTCTTCCGATAATGCAAAATCTAACTTGAAATCAAATGTTATATATGTAAGCATGACTGCATTGAGAACAATTTTCTTGTGCATCTCCCATGTGCATTTCATTTTTCCTTTTAATATACAATTGACTACGATTGTTACTTACGATTCTATTCTCATAATTTACATACTAATGTCCGGGTTTCTAATATCCGCCAAATGACTCCTTTCTTGTGCACATAATCGACACCATTATACTTATGGTTTCTTATGCTATGTTGGACTGGTATGTTTTACGATTATAATTATGTGACCATCACTACCAGATTTTGTCACATTATAATCTTCTTATTTAGCGAGCATTTCCGAGCATCTCCTTAACTCTAATGACTTGCTACAACTCGACCAACATGAAGTAGCTATATGGTGTAAAATGGTTTCTTATTTGACATGTTTATTAAAAGTAGGAAGCTCATGTATAGAGTACACAAGTTTTCCTTTATACACAAATTAATTTATAATTCTTTGATAATTGGGTTTAAACATACAGATAATTTCTTTGCCCATAGTAGGCCGTTTCATCACATTCTTGATTCGCAGTTCCAATTTGATTTGATCTTTTGACTACATAATAGCCAACTTGACCTCTTGGTTTAAAAATGAGGCGACTTGCATAGTTAGTACATACATTTCTTGCAAGTTTCATCTTTCCTTTTGTAGAAATAAGAGGCCTGTTTAGATACGAGATGGATGCATAGTGGTTCTAAAATTATCTTGGTACTCCATTGTATGCATGTCTATAACTGTAACTTCAATATGACATATTTCGTTTCAGTTACCGCTCAATTTCACCAAAAAAAAAAGAATTGAACTGTAGCTTATATTGAACTTTCTCAACGTGCTGCCGCTCGACACGAATGGTTTCCTCGAGCTGAATTAGACACAATGGAGCACTCATTTATAGTAGGTTCGATGTCAATGAGGAGGCCGAGATGGGGTGCAACAGAACCCAAGGAGAATGGTCATTTTCAAGGTATTCTAGCAATAGCCTTAATCTATTTTCAAGGTTGCACATGTTACGATCTTACACCGTGATCGTCATCATCCATCGATAAGCGTAACCATTCTTATGCAAGGAGAAAGTGGTGGAAGGAGAAGGTGATCGACTCGATGCGAAGAGGAAAGATGGGCTCAGGCCTCTGTCTTTAACACTTGAGGGTCTTCTTGTAGAAGCATAATCTAATTATCCATGAAGGAAAAGGTGACCAAGACTTCATTTCTACTCTTATGCAGTCATTCTATGGATACACACTACTTTGGATGTAGCATTTAGCGTATGTAGTTGTGGTTCATGTACATTAGTACATAGTTTAAAAGATGAGATCACTACAACTGTTGTTTCACTTTTAGAAGTTTTGTTACTTGATACATCCGGCAATACATGGATGCATGTGTTTGATTGTAGTTAAAATATGCCAATTTTTTAAATTAGATTAAAACCCATTTGCATTTTTTTTGTCAGAACCATTTCCAATTGAGCTCATGACTAATCGAATGTATCTTGTCATTGCTTGCAGTGTCACACCTTAGCAAGGAGAAGTGGAGGCGGTCACGCCTTAGCAAGGAGAAGTGGAGGGTTTGATTCTGGCCGTAGGATTACATCCACCATGAGGTCAGTGGACTGGGCACCATAATTCTTTGAATTTATATTACTCTTTTGAATACAAAGGCTACTTCCTCGAAATTGAAAGAACTACGGCTCCGCATCGATAAGCATCAACGAGACGAAGGGCATGTTATGCCGCCAATTTGGTTGACTGGTGATGTATCTTGTAAAATAGACAAAACATCGTGCATTTTATTTCGGTATGAATGTTTTTAATTTTGTATTGCTATCAAGTAATCCATTGTGGAAAATCGATATGTTTGGGTTTCCTTTTCGTGAGGAAAAGCAAATGTTGCTTACGTATCCGTGTTTCGTGATGAACATATATTCATTGATTGAGCTCTTTCAGTTTTCATTTTGTCTTCCTGATCAAGAATATTGAGTTGCGTCTAAACCCGATGAAGGAAATGATACAATATTATTATCCACGTTATCCGGTCAAACTATCTTATAATGTTTTAGATTGTAAAAGGGTTGTAATTCAGATTCCTCTCATGTTAGTACTCTCATTTGATCACATATAATTTAAGTTGCATATGTCATGTTTAATCCAATGTGAATTGCAAAAATTGTTTATTACCCGTAGCAACGCACGAGCACTTTCCTAGTTATTATAAAATCTCTATATACGATTCACGCAACAAAGAGGGCGGCGTGGCCACGCCGCCCCTCGGTAGTCGGATCGGGGCCGGACGGCCTAGATCAGCCAATCCTAGGCCATTTTGCGAAAAGTCCTCGAGCTCGCAAAATACAACCCGCAACCGACCTCCTCTCTCGAATTTCTTGCAAAAAGTCCTCGACTTTTGCACAAATACAACCCACCGCCAAGCCATACTATGGGCGGCCTACCAACACTCATGGGCGGCTACCTTCCGCTTTAAATAGGCCAAAACTCAACCCATTTTCCTTTTATGCTTTTCTCTTTCCTTTGAAATCGAGATCTTGCAAAATTCATATAAATTCATGGAAAATAAAAAAAGGCCAAACCAGTTTTGTTCGCCTCTCATGACTACATCTATGCAATCAACTCTAAATATCATATGATTTAGTGCATTCTATTTGATAGAGCTATACATCTACATTTTAATGTCATTGATTAATTTTTTGCGCATAACACATATGAACCAGAAATATCTACCCCACCTTAACTCTAAATCAATTCATATCCCCTTTCATAATCTTCGTTTCCAAACTCTTCAATTTAATACTAACTTGTAGTGCAAATACTACGAAATAAATAATCTTAACTTGCAGTGCAAATACTACAAAATAAATAATCGTTCACATACATATACGAAGCAAAATACTTTCCTAAACATAAGACATTCCGTATAATCCTACATATCACACATACAAACAAACAGAATGAATACACTTAAAATATAAACCGTAGAAATAAAAATATAAAAGCAAATAGATACACATACAATACAAAGGTAACCACTGGCCATAAGCGGCAACGTCGCGGCCATTTCTAGTTATGATACGGTTGTTCCGTAATTTAATTCAACCAATCCGTCGCACACTCGCACCGACCACATGAATGGCCTCTCGCGCCATCCGAGCGCTTGACTGACTAGTGGTGGAACCCGTCCTAACGAAACCGTCACAAAATTTCGTGCAGGAGACGCTGCCCGGTGGCCCAGCTGTACGTCGTGGACCTTGGAAAGCTCGTAAAACCCCGCAACGAAAAAAACAAAATAAACCCAGAAATTCCAGCAAGACCAAACCAAACAAACCGAACACAAGATGCAGAGATATTTAACTATTTGCCACTCTAGTTAGAGTCAATTAATCCCTCTCACATTCATTCCTCTCTCAGATAAGCAAATCATTGCCATATTCCCAAGCTGCAAGCACAAGGGCAAACGCCTGCCCCCTCTCCCCCCTCCGTTCCCTCCCTCCGCCTTCCTCTCGACGTCTCGTCGTCGTCGCCGGCCTCGCGCCGGCCGCGCGCCTCCGGCCTCCGACACGTAGCCCTGCCCCCCGCCATTTGATGCGGAGGCCGCGGCCGCCATGTCGTGGGGCCTGGGCTGGAAGCGCAGCTCCGAGATCTTCCACCTCACCCTCGATTACGGCGACTACACCGACGCCGACGAGCGCCAACCCTCGTCCCCGCCCCCTCCGGCGTCCTCCTCCCCTTCCTTCTCGGCGTCTTCGTCCCCGTCATGCTCCTCATCGCCCACCGCCGCCACCCGCAACGGGGACCTCGGCTTCCGCATCGACCTCGACTGGTCGGCGGGGGACGACGAGGACCAGGTCGCGCTGCGGCTCCAGTCCCAGCTCATGGTCGCGCTGCCCCGCCCGCCGTCTCCGTCGACCTGATCCCGATGGACGGCGGGGAGGAGGAAGGGGTGCGGATCGAGATGCGGGTGGTCCGGAGGCGGGAGGCGCTGCGGTCGGTGCGCGTCTCGCGCGCCCCCGGGTCCGCGCTGGGGAGTGGGGACGGCGGGGGCGTGCTCGCGCGGCTCATCAGATCCAACCTCGCGCCCGCGCCGGCCGTCGACGGGCCTACCGCCGCAGCGGGCGTGCCCGTGCTCGCGGATCACTGGCGCCCCGTCTCCGTGCTCAGCCTCTGCAACTGCGGGTTGTCGGTGAGTTCGTTGTTTGTCCACTCCCTAGCTTCTGATCCCCGCGAAACGAAACTACGTCCTAGTAGTGTCGCCATTTCCATGCACGCTTGATTGGTAGAGCATTCAACTAGTCCTGTAGCTGCTCAGGGATCTCTCGGATGTGGCATTGTGGTGTTTTATGTGTTTGTGTAGAGATTTTGATTGTATCTATGCAAGTGACACTTAGGTGCTGTGTTTGGCTGTCCTGCATTTATCTACTATTAGTTTTAGATATTATAATGATCAGTTCTAACCCATGGTTTGTGCGACTTTGATGATGTTGCTTGTTTACCGAAGGCCACTCCGCCACTGTGGCTGTTAAAACCATTTTGATTGTTCTTATGTTTTGCTCTTGTCAACCTGTTGCCCCTGACTGATAGCCATGCAGTTGTATCCAATCATGTCAGATTTGTTGGAGTTTGTTTGGTTGCTTCCTATATCGGTTTGCTAAACATTTTCTGACTAATTCACAGAAATATGTATTATCTATGTATTCACCAAACAAAAATATAATTGCAATGTGACATTCTTAGGAGTCGGGACTTGGAATTTTTTTTGTAAAATGCAGCCTCAATGTTGTACTTAGGATTCTGTTGGGTGATTTAAATCATGTTTGAGTATACATGATTAACCATGAAAATTTTAAACTAACTACTAAGTGTGTCAACCTGATCACCTTTTCACTTTAGTTTAAAAATACCTGATCAGTACAGCAGCTTATAATATAGGATTCTTTAGTAGCTATAGTTCTGATTTATTTAATCACCACTATTCTTATATTGTTAAATCCTAACATTTAGGAGTTTGCCTGGGGTGTACATCTTTTTCCACTCCGCTGGAGTATGCTGGTGAAACCTAAAAACTGTGGAGGGCAAACATGCAGTTAGAGTTGGTGCAAAATTGCAAATGGACATAATATAATCTGCCATGAGCGTACCATTTGATGCATTTTTTGTTGGATGACAAATGCGCATTCAGGGTGAATTCCTAAAAGGAAAGGAAACAGATAGCACGTATCAGTTTATTGATACAGCAGATTTGCTAAACTGGGGTTAGGTTGTCAGCTAAACCTGGCAAATGAGTTTCAGCATTTTTTCCCACTGAGAGTTGGCTGTCATTTGTTTCTTTCATTTTCTTTCCCAAAGGCACAGAAGAAATGCGTGTTATTTCATTATAAAGAAGAAGACAAACAAGTTACAAAACCAAAAAGAGAAAAAGAAGTAACAGCTCTGACTCAAAACCTCAAGACTATGTGCTCCAAAAAAAAAAAAAAACAAACGAACAAAGGAATGTTGAAAACATGTTTCAAAAGGCTGAAAACATGTTTTCAGGTAAATGAGAAGCAGAAGAGGATATTGGAGTGTTGCATATTATTGCTGCTTCTGCTTTATGAACATACGTAATACATTGCGTGTTGAATAAACCCCCAAGTTTTCTTTTACATCTTCACCTATCTATGTGGATATGAAAATTAGCATGATGGATATCTAGATATTATTCAGGCTAACTATGAAATTCTACCAAAAAAATTGGCAGGTTCTTCCAGTTGAGTTAACACGCCTTCCACTTCTCGAGAAGCTATATCTTGACAACAATAAGTTGTCAGTTTTGCCCCCTGAAGTTGGTGCGTTGAAGAATATGAAAGTGATGTCAGTTAACAGCAACATGCTAGTTTCTGTCCCTGGTTAGTGTGCACATCCAATTAAATCTATATATTTCTAAAGATGGTTCTTTAGAGCTAGTTCTAACTTCTTCATATTCAATTGCTCAAGATTGTACCTAATCAACTGCCCTTGCCACAAACTAATTTCTTTTTTGTTTCTCATACAAGCAGTAGAACTGCGACAATGTGTCATGCTGGAGGAATTATCATTAGAATATAACAAGCTTGTCCGGCCATTGTTGGATTTCAGGTTATTAATGCTTATTTGTGGAATTCTTTGTCATAGTGTTGCTTCTAGTTGGTGCCATTTCCTCATGATTCATTCTCTGTTTCCCACAGGTCAATGCCCAAGCTCGAATTTTGCGCTTGTTTGAAATCCTCTAGAGTTTCTTCCAGAAATCTTGCCACTGCATAATCTCAGGCACCTCACACTTGCAAATATTAGAATTGAAGCAGTGGAGTCTCTTAAATCTGTCACTGTGCAAATAGAGGTACATAAACTATCCTGGTTTTCTGGCGTTCTCTTTGTTAGGTCATCCCATAACTACCAACTTTTCTGATAGAGCATTTGTATTTTATTTTCAGACTGAGAATAGTTCCTACTTCATTGCAACCAGGCACAAACTTAGTGCCTTTTTCTCTTGTTTTCCGCTTTCTCTTCTTGCCACCATCCTTTGCTAGCTTCTGCTTTGGCCAAAATAATGGAAGATCGCAGCAACCATGTTGCTATTAGCAAAGAAGAGAATGCTGTCAGGCAGCTTATAAGCATGATAAGCAGTGATAATCGTCATGTGGTACTGCGCATTACATACCCTACCTACCTCTCTGTAGGGATTCATGTTTCAATCTAATTAATATTCCTAATTCTTTTAATTTTCAATTACCTTTGCAGGTTGAGCAAGCATGCCTTGCTATTTCATCACTGGCATCTGATATTACATCAGCAATGCAGCTGATTAAGTGTGACATTATGAAGCCTATTGAAGCTGTATTAAAATCATCTGATGAAGAGGAGTTAGTATCAGTATTGCAAGTAGTAGTCACCTTAACTTTTGTTTCCGATCACGTTGCTCAAAAGATGTTGACAAGAGATGTGCTGAAGTCATTGAAAGCACTTTGTGCACATAAGAACTCTGAGGCAAGATGAACTGGATTTAGACTCTGGTTATATATTGTTGGATAACCACCAGCTCATCATTATTTGCTTCCTTTTGTTAGGTGCAACGTCTATCTCTATTTGCAGTTGGCAATTTGGCTTTCTGCTTGGAGACTCGTCGCACCCTCATGCATTCTGAAAGTTTGCGTGATCTTTTAATCCGCTTAACTCATTCACAAGAGCGTCGTGTCGGCAAGGCAGCTGCACGTGCTTTGGCAATCTTAGGTATGATTATTCTTGGTCATTGCTATCATTCCTTTTGAACATGTCTTGATGTGTTTATGGATCTTTTCAAACCATTTAGGGGAGAATGAGAACTTGCGTCGAGCAATAAGAGGAAGGCCAGTTGCGAAGAAGGGTCTACGCATTTTGTCAATGGATGGTGGCGGCATGAAGGGCCTTGCAACTGTTCAAATGCTTAAACAGATAGAACAAGGAACTGGGAAACGCATACATGAAATGTTTGACCTCATATGTGGTACATCCACTGGTGGGATGCTTGCAATGGCTCTTGGAATCAAGCAGATGACCTTGGATCAGTGTGAAGAAATATACACAAAACTTGGTGCATCTCTTTTTGCCTCTTGAAGTTTCCTTTCCAATGCCAATGTGTTTTATTATCAACTGAACTGTTGATTTTCCTAGGAAAACTTGTGTTTACTGAACCTATCCCAAAGGATGAAGCTGCTACTTGGAAGGAGAAGATTGATCAACTTTTCAAAAGTTCGTCACAAAGTTTTAGAGTAGTTGTACATGGGTCCAAGGTACTAATGAAGTAATAAATTTGATTTTGTTTGTGCTCTTTCATGTTATACATGCTGGAGTGACTGAGGGATTTATTGCAGCACAGTGCAGATCAATTTGAGAGGCTACTAAAGGAAATGTGTGCCGATGAAGATGGTGACCTTTTAATTGAATCTGCTGTTAAAGGCATTCCAAAGGTTTTTGCTGTATCCACTTTAGTCAGTGTCATGCCTGCCCAGCCATATATATTCCGTAACTATCAGGTTCGTCTTTTGATCCTCCCTGAATGGTTTTTCTCTTTTCAGTTCTAAATTAGCTTCTCAAGCTGTAGAATGGGACCAACTTAATCCTCATAGAAATACAGCTAAAATGCACCTTTTATACTGCATTGTTCATCACAATGTTATCTCGAAGGACATATCTTCCCAGTTGTTTCATTCTCTTTTCCCTTTCTGACTGTTGAGGATTGGAATATATATCCATATGTTAACCCAATAACCTGTTACAGTATCCTCCTGGTACTCTAGAGGTATCACCAGGAATGGCAGAAAGTCCATCAATTGGCGCAATTGGTACAGCTGTTTCTGGTGCACCAGTTGGTATTAAACGTGGTGCCTTCATGGGGAGCTGCAAGCATCGTGTGTGGGAAGCGATAAGAGCATCTTCTGCAGCTCCATATTATCTGGATGATTTTGCTGTTGGTAAATTTTGTAGACTCAACTATGGCTTCTATTTTGCGTTATAGAGACCATAACTCTATTTCTTCAAGGCCTTGGTACGGCATGTCCTCATCATTCTTTCTTATTCTTTTTTTTATCATCTTTTTTCAGATGCAAATCGTTGTAAGATGGAGCTATTGTGGCCAATAATCCCACAATCTTTGCCATAAGAGAAGCACAACTTTTGTGGCCAGACACACGAATAGATTGTCTAGTCTCGATAGGATGTGGCTCAGTTCCAACTAAGGTAATGCAATGGTTCTTGTTTTGTTGTTGAGATTATTTAGTAATCAGCTATAGGTAGTCAAATAATCTGAATATTTCAGAAATTGTTATAATAGAATTATAGGTGGAATTACTTTCCATGTTGCATCTAGCAACATCTACATTATAGTCAATCTACAGAAAACTTTATATATGAATGTCAAAGTTAAATAGTTTTACCAGTAAAAACCTAAAACTTCTTGTATTTTGAGGGAGTATTTAAAACACTTACCGGGGGGGGGGGGGGGGGGGGATGCCCCCTGATTTTGTCCTTATGGAGGTTGTACCAGCCTTTGAACGCGTGGACTGTTGAGGGGGTTTCATTGACCCACAGACTTCAGTGGTCTAACCAGTGTAACTCAGAGTATTTAAGTAGCATATATTGCCCTCCATCTTGTAGTAAACAGGCATACGTCATGAGTACTGATTTCCTTGTACATTTAAATGCTAATAACTTGTACACTAAATTACCGTTACACTCCTAGAGAACTTTGATATGAGATATTCATCTTTGGCCCAACTTTCTCTTATATATGTTTATTCCTTGTATGCATCAAGAGTCGGAGAGGTGGATGGCGCTACTTGGACACAGGGCAAGTGTTAATAGAAAGTGCATGCTCAGTGGAGAGAGTTGAAGAGACTTTGGATACACTGATACCAATGCTTCCTGAAATGCAATATTTCCGCTTTAATCCAGGTAATTCAACTTGAGGAAACCATTAACATTATCTCAAGAAAAAGGAAGCTATTAACGTGATGGGAGCCTAACATAACCATTATTTGTGATGTACTACTTTTGATATGTTTGAACCTATAAGCATGCATATTCAAATCAGTGAGCTTGTTATTTCGGCAGTTGATGAACGGTGTGGTATGGAGTTAGATGAGACTGATCCTGCTATCTGGCTTAAGATGGAAGCTGCAACTGAGGAGTACATTCAGAAGAATTTTCTGGCTTTCAAGAACCTTTGTGAGCTTCTGGTCCCTAGATATCCAGAGGAAGAAAAGTCATCTGATATTTACAAATCCCTGTCATTTTCAAGACTTACGTCATTAAATCAAGGTTTGTCTTTGCCATATTTCAGTGTTTCTAAGCATTTGGATTATTTGGTTAATTTTTTATCCTCTCTTAACAGGTTTCAGTGAAAGTAATCCTACCTTAGGATGGAGGCGTGTGGTTTTGCTTGTAGAGGCTTCATTTAGTCCTGATTTTGGGAAGAAAATAAATCATGCACGTTCCCTTGAATCTTTCTGCTCCCATAATGGTATTAGGTTAGCTCTTATGAATAGTGCTTCTGGGTTTGGGAAGCCAGCTACTGCTCTTCCTACTCCAATAACTTCTCCCCTGTTTACTGGAAGCTTCCCATCTAGTCCACTTCTATATAGTCCAGAGGGCACTCAACGGATCGGTCGAATCGACCTAGTTCCTCCACTTAGCTTGGATGGTCACCCAACTTCAAAGTCCTCGCCGCCAACATCACCATTGAAGTCAAGGCAGCCATCTGCACATGTTAGGTCACTGTATGATAAATTGCAGAATATGCCTCAAGTTGGTGTGATACACCTGGCTCTTCAAAATGATTCAACTGGTTCAGTATTGAGGTATCTTTCACATGCTCAGCATATTTTATTTTCTTCCAGGTTTATAGTTATGAGTGTGACACAAAACTACTGTTGCAGTTGGCAGAATGATGTATTTGTGGTTGCTGAACCTGGAGAACTTGCAGACAGGTTTCTGCAGTCTGTCAAAACTAGCTTGTCAAACTTGTTGCGTGGCCGTAATAGAAAAGGCGCATATTCATTGTCCAAGATTTCATGTTTGTCTGAGTTAGTTTCTGAATGGCCATCTTTTGAAATTGGTGGGATACACCACCGCTATATAGGTCGTCAAACACAAGTAGGAATTGCCTTTTATGGCTCTTTGTTTCCAATTAAGTCATTACTATGTATGTATACTAAGTTATCCTTTGCCGCAGGTAATGGAAGATAACCAAGAAATTGGTGCATATATGTTTAGGAGGACAGTGCCTGCTGTTCACATGGCACCTGAAGATGTTCGATGGATGGTAAGTCAATATGTGTAGCTTGCACTCCCTATGTGATGTTCTTGATATTATGTTTGGTGCTACAATTGATTCCTCAGACCACATGCCAACTGCGAAAGTTGCTAAGTATGGCACCAGAATTGAGTTGTACATGAACTGTGAATGGGATTTGAGTAGAAAACATGCAAATGGCACCACAATGGTTTGGTTAGCTATAATTTGGCCATGGAAGAAACAATATCTAAATTGAATTTGAATTATTATCCAAAGTCATCTTCCAACTCTCTAACTATGTCTTCCATGAAGTTGCTGGCTGTGAAAGTAGCCTTTCTGCATTTCGCACTGCTCCTCAATCAGACCCTGCTACCACCTTGTACCCAAATACCTGCAATCTAGCTCCTTTATTTTTATGTCATATACAAGGCTAATAGAATCTGTTTGCTAGGCCAAGTCAGCCTACAAGTAGCAATGAAGATGATTTTGAGTTGCAAAATACACTATCCTTTTATTCACTTCTTTCAATGCATATCGGAGTTTTAGGGCATCTGAATTCATTACATATATGATGTGTCTCAGGTTGGAGCGTGGAGAGAGAGGATAATTGTATGCAGTGGTAAGTATGGCCTTACACATGGCCTGGTCAAGGCATTCATGGACTCTGGCGCCAAAGCAGTCATCTCTTCATCCATGGAGCCTCCAGATTCCCAGACTGTAGTCTACTACGGGGTGGATGCAAATGGAAGCCTGGAGAACGGGAAGTTTGTCATCGGGGATGAGGAAGCCGATGAGTCGGAGCCTGAACCTGTCAGCCCTATAAGCGACTGGGAAGACAGCGATGCCGAGAAGAGTGGCAACCATGACCTGGACGATGAGGAGTACCTGGCTCAATTTATGTGCTTGTTGTACGACAAGTTATTCCGCGAGGGTGTGACGGTGGACACCGCCCTGCAGCAGGCGCTCCGGTCGCATCCCAAGTTGAAGTACAGCTGCCACTTACCCAATGTTTTGTAGTTAGTGACACTGACAAACCGTACAAAAACACATCAGAATGGACATGAAAAATACAGGAAAACAATAAGGATAGGGCGGGTTCATAGTGGGGTTATAGAGATCATATTGTGTTTGTTGTGCAGGCGGAGGTAACAGAATGTATCCCCTACTGAATCTTATGCCAAGAAAAGTTATGTAAAAGTGTATGTGCTCGTGGACATATTAGTGAAGCTGATTAATAAAAGCTTGTTTGAGCTTTGATATCTGCATTGTGTTTCATGGAAAGCATGGACATTTTGTAATGTTTCGGTGCCTGACGTTCAGTTTTTTAGCTTGCGGCTGACTCTCATGCTGTCTATGGTAATTTTCTTCAGAAAGTAGTACATCACTACAAGGTTCATGTCACCATGTGAAATCTTTGCACTAGGAAGATAAAGCTGCTGCGGTAATGTCTGGTCACAAAGTTCTGATTTTCTTCAGACCTTATGATTGACAGTGCAATATGTTTGAACTTCAGAATGCATAGATGGACAGCTCTAACCAAAGTGTGGCCTCCTGGAGCAATGGCAGGTCGAACACCACACTCAGAATCAAGTGGCAACGCAAGAAGATACATATCATTACTGAAAGCTACCTCTGCAAACAGCTGGTGAATCTCCCGGCTAACTCTGTCTACCAAGTACATACCAACCCCAGGAATCGAAACGAAAATTTACACCCAAAGAACCTCCAACCATCAGGAGACGATCATCTGTTCAGGCCTTCTTGGCGGCGGCGAAGCCGAGGATGAACTCCCTGGTCTCGTCGGAGGCCCGGTCGAGCGCCGTCCGGCCGTCGACGTCCTTGACGTCGTACTTGGCGCCGGCGCGGAGCAGCTCCTCGATCTTGGGCCTGTCCCCTTCAGAGGCCGCCAGCATGAGGAGGATGTCGACCGGGTGGATGTCCTGGTTCAGCAGCGCCTCCATCTTGTCGTAGGTGCCCTCCACCGCCAGCATCCCCATGTAGTTGAAGTACTGCAGGTTTCAACAGCAGGATTCAGGCACTGAGCAATGGCCAATGTTCAGAGCTACACTAACAAATCATCTCCAGCAATGGCACAATTCCAAATTTCCCATGAGGAGATTTCATGCGGCTCGGACCGACCTGCTCGACGTCGTCGCGGTCGAAGTCGTCCCTGGCCTGGCTGCCGTAGATGCCGGCTCCCTCGGCGTCCTTGTTCCCGAACCTGAACCAGCACGTGGGCCCCACACGCCCGCTCTCGCTCGCCGGCACCACCCGGCTCAGTCGCGACGGCCGCAGCCACCCGAGCCCGCCGCGCCGCGCCGCGCCGGAGCCCAGCAGCGGCGTCCGCAGCCCCTGCGCCTGAGCCGCCGCCCGCGGCGACACCCTCCTCGACGCCGCCGCCGTCGTCCTGCCGCTCAGCTGGAAGGTGCACGGGATGGACGCCATGGCTCCTCTTCTGCTTCTCGGGTTGGCTTCTTGGAGCGCGGGCGACGTGCGCGTCGGTGGAGAGCAGAGCGAGAGGCTGGGGAGGGCACTGAGCTAAGTGGAGGGAAGTGGATAAGTTAACACGCCGCTGCTGAACTCAACTGTCTGGCGCTGCACTTGTTTATATGGAGGGTTATATTGGCCCTGAAGAGTTTGGCAGAATCAGGTGGTGATCACTACCTGAATTACGAATCTCTCAGCTATTCTTTGATCTGGTAATGCAAGACAGCACGCCAGATATATTCAGATACCCAGAAAGTGCAAGAGAGATACAAAGTGTCTTTCTATTGTGCAGAGAAAAGGGCGTGTGAGAATGGGCGCAAAAGTTTGCTAAATGGGGTCAGGGCTGAACATGCCGGCCTTGGGGTTTTTTTTTCCGATTGAAAATAATAGTCAGGTGGTTTGCTAGGCTAGTTTTGGCCGCGTCTATCATGTGGAAAACATGCTCATCACATGGAAAATGTGAAGATATTAGTTTTGTACACTCACCCCTATGAGCACACGTACGTAAACTCTACCCCTATGAGCACCTCCGAAGGACTGAGTACCGGCGGATCTGAAGATTCTCGAAGTCACCACTGGCGCCTCGTCGTGACTTTATAATGCATAACGGTAAGCATCAGGATTTGAACTCTGGTGGGTAGCGTCCCACTGGACCGTCCTACCATTGGACTACAAGCCCATTCGCAGTTTTGTTGTAGTTAATGTGGAGGATGGAAGCATGTAAACCAGTAAAAGGTCTCTGTGAAAGGTGGATTTGCTCAATTGCCATATTGGGACATGGTCGGTCTGCAGGTTGCCTTGCGCCTGAAACCTGGGAAAGGGCCCTTGTCTGCTGCTTTGGCATGTGTTTAGCAAGTTCTGTGTAGGCAGTGTTTTGTATCTCCTGCTGACTGCTATTGATGGTTGGCATGTACAAAAAATGTGCATAGTAGTGCATGATGCTGGGAGGGACAGCAGGGCCGTCCCGGTATAAGTGGAGGCCCTGTACAAAACTCTAAAATGAGAACCCTAGTGAGTTAGTAAAATAAAAATCTTTAACATCCGTTGTAGAAGTATTCAAATGTTCACCGATATCTGCACATCAAAATACAAAACTCTTAGATTTTACTGAACCTCAAAATTATTTTTGGTACTTATCCGACAATTTATAGGATTATTGTGAATATTACTATCGATTATAAACCATATAAAGTATCTAATTATCTGATAACACTTGTGATTCTTCTATAATATACCTATTCATAGGTCGTAGTTTTTCTCTGACATTGAATTAAATACACAAATATTCATTGTGATTAGGAGACAAATATAAGAACGTGCACAGAGTCATAGACGCAGATAGAGAATGGTGCTTATTAGGATGTTTCAGAAGAGCTCCATCAATAAAGAAAAAATTTAGACCGGCTAATTAGCTAGGCAAATGGATTATAACACGAAAAATCGGAGATCCTTAAAAAATGGAAGCCCTGTTCGGTCGCTGGCCGGACACCTATGGACGGGCACAGGGACGCCAAGCGAGTATGTAACTATGTATGCTAGTAATAGCTACCCACTTTAGCGAGCATTTGCACTCGTTTCGAGCGGTGAAAACAACTTCGAGGAATGATCAATAGTGCCATGCTTCCTGGTAGTTACCGTCAACATTTCAGTTACCGTCAGAGTTCTGTCTAACGCTAGTATAGATTAATGAGACCTCTTTATTTTATTTTGGGTCTGTTTACCTCTCACCTGTGTGATTTAAGGGTTTCTGTCACATGTGTGATTTGAGCCCTCAAATCACACGAATTTGTTGGGGGTGGGAATCTGTGTGATTTTAGGCCTTCCATCACACAGATTTGTGAGAAAAGCCAAATCACACAGATTTGGCAAAACTATCACACAGAACCAAAATCTGTGTGATTTTTGGCACTCTGTCACACAGATTTTAATAAAAGCAAATCAGATTTCAGAAAAGAACAAGTCACATTTTTACATAAATAATATCCAGAAAACTTACATCTGTGAACTCAACAAATTACATATACCGGTTGACTAAATTACACCGGCATAATTATGGTAAATAGAAACTGCAAGCGATGTATATTAATCAAGAACATAAACCTTGATCAGGCAAAAGTAAAAAATAGAAAATAGGAGAACAGTTTATTGATCATAGTACAATTTATAACATCAGTTCCCTGAATGATCAATTATGCTATAGCAGGTGCATATGTATACTACAATTCACTCAAAAATCATTTCATAGTAATTTTATAACACACAGATTGAAAAGTTAAATGAACACTGCAATACCATCCATGAATCCAACTCAGAAAAATATTATGAAAATTAATGAAACACATTGGCTGCACATTAACACAAAACCCACCAGAATTTACTAAAACTAATGAAATTCACTATGGCTGCGAGATCTGAAGACATAACTGAAGATATAACAGTTCATCAGAACCGTAGATGGGGCACAAAACCGAAGATGGGACAGTGCAACTAGATTAAAAAAACAGTACCGCATAAAATAGAAGAAATTCAAAACAACAACAACTTGAAAATAACAGAAAGATCCCATAATCCATTTCCAAAAAGTAGCTAGGAACCCATATGATATCTGTTATGTACTAAGCTACATGGTATGACAGATCCTATTGACTAACAAAATTAGAAAAAGGAATTTGCCTCAAACAGTTTGCCTTTCTCATGACCTTGAACTTGGAGCATAAGGGTAAAAGACAAGAAAAAGGAGTTCATATCAACCATATTAAAGCATGCGAGACATCCATCCCTAGTCATGATAGAAACAAAAAGAGAGTTTGTGTCTCACATGTTCTAATGACAGACATGAGAAAAAGCTATATGTCACGCGCGCAAATCCAGTTCCTCACAACTTCAAGGTCATCAAAAAATATTTTTACAACTAAAATCTGGGCAAACATTTCAAATCATCATAGGCATACTCTCTACCTGCTAAACCCAAGGCAAACTATAATGATCAGAAACCAAATTCTTCTGTATACTAGGCAACAACTCAAACTTAAAATGCCAATTAGGTGCAGATACTAGCAGAACTTCCAAAAACAAAAAAGTTCAGATTCTGCATCTGAGATGCATATTACTTAAAGGAAAAAATGGTTTGATTCATGTTTAAAAAAAGGAAAAAGGACATTTGAGTAGTTGAAATGTGACAAAGCATTTCAGTTTGTACTATAGACTAGGCAAACAAACCAAAATTGAAAAACCAACTAGCTGCATTGAGATATATGATACATATAAATTCAGTAGCTGCCAAAATTGATTACCAAAAGTGCAAAAATAAGTAAAAGGAAACACAAGATTCAACTGACAAACAATTAACAAATGTCAGATGTAACGCCTTAGGTAGTTTGACAAAAATCATTTAACAACCTTGACCTCGGGGCATAAAAACAAACACAAGAAAAAAAAATAACAGTTCATGGAAGCCATGGAAACATCTGACACATCCATCCCTAGCCGCTGAGGCAAGGGAATGATGGATCAGATGTTTTGATGACAATCATGAGAAAGAGAAAAATCAAGGAACATTTTTGTATCTAACAAGGTCATGTCAAACATTTTTTATATCATCATAGGCGTGAAAAAAATCATCGTGGGCATACAACCATAAAAAAGAAATAGAAAAAGGAGGCAAATTTAACAAATGACCAAATAACAAAAAATATGCATTTTATGCATAGTTCCTGTTAGCACCAGGCTAATGCATGTTCCAACAAAAAAATTAGGCTGTGTTATAGACAAATATCAAATGAGAGCAACACCCAAAAAACGCAGTTCCGATATGATGTAGTTCCTATATAATGAGAAGAACATAGTTTGAACAAGTCAAAAACAAAGGAATATTAGCCTCAGATAGTTTGCCATTGATATAACCCTGAACTTCGAGGAAATTATAAACAGATCACACAAAAGGTGTAAGATGATGCTTAAACCAGGGGACACCACCATCCCGAGCATCAACTATTAGCAGAAAAAAAAAACCCAAGTGCTGGAAAGGGATGTCACACAGTCATTCAGAAGAAAATGATAACTATAACCATAAGAAGCAAAAAACTTATTCAGAAGAACCATTTGAAGTTCAGGGTTATAGCAAAAAGAAAAAATACACTGGGCAAACATTTGTAAACATCACAGACATGATAAAACTTCAGATATCAAAAAAAATAGAAATATGGTAGATACCTAATGGGTGTGTGATGCAAACACAATAGAACATGCATATTAGAAGAACCAGATATGCAGACTAAACAGATTTCATCAGACAAATAGATCAAAAAGAATGTAAGAAAAGGTTACTTAGAAAAAAACAGAAAAAGATAATTTTGATAATACTAGAGAGGTTCACATAACACACTAACAGAAACTAAAAGGATACATTGCACCCAGTAATAAAAAAAAGTCTGATAATGATGATAAACTAAAGTTTGGGTACATATAGCTGATAGCATCTAAGCTAGCTATAACTGATAATGTTGTTGTTCCAGATATAGGGACTTACTCCCTCCGTCCCGCAAAGAGTGTCCACTTTGACTTTTCTCAGTCAAACTGTTTAAAGTTTGACTAAATTTATAATGAAGAGTATCGATATTTATAGCACTAAATAGATATGTAATGAAAATATATTTCATAATGAATCTAATGGAACTTGTTAGGCATTGAAAATGTTTATATATTTTTATATAAACTTAGTCAAACATAAGATGGTTTGACTTAGGACAAACCAAAGGGACACTCTTTGCGGGACGGAGGGAGTAGATGCTTATTGAATTGGGAGTCATATGATCTGCATATAGGTGAAAAACACATATATTACAAACATAGAATAGGACAACACGTCAAGCTGCTTGGAAAAATGGACATACATTGTATAACCCTAAAATGAAGAAAATGAATATGAACATACCAGGATCATATTTTTCTCTTCTTAGAACCACTAGCTTCAGCATCATCTTTTTTCTCCCAGATAGGGAGGTTGGCCTCTGCCCTCTTCACAGCGGCTTCAATCCTCAATTGTTTCTTCTTGTAGTAATAAGGGATTATGCCATCTGTGAACTCATCAGGCTTGGCGTCACGGATAAGGATAGGATGAGTATGATCACTAGTCTCTTTGATGAAGACTCGAGTCATTTTCCTGAAGCCAACTGGAGAGCGGAGACAAATCATAACTTTACCATCAAGCATATCAGCGTCAGCTGCGGACGAGCATTGAACAATGAACTCCCCCATAAGATGAAGCTGACCAACTTTGAAATTGCCATGCTTCAGTAGTTGATGGCAGACTTCAATAACTTTGAACAACATATCTTCTCCATCATATTACTTCTCGACAGCAGCATACAGCAAAGTATCAGTGGGTCCTTCTTGCAAGTTCAGATAGGCAGCAGTGGCATTGTTGACAATAACATTGCCCTCATAGAGCCTGCCCCTAAGATTCAGCATGTTTCCTTGTAAAAAAAAGAAAAGGCAAACTAAGAAATGAAAAATATATATATACATTACATCAGATAGTGATGCATCATACACTTAAGAATGCATAAAGAAATTAAGATTAGTTATACTAATATATTATAAATATAATATAGAAACAAAAAAAACTGGAATGAAGTAAAATAGACTATACTTTGATATTTTGCACAGATAGAAATCACCAGATACTATAAAACTACATCATCATCCTGGTATTATAAAAACTATAGTAGCAACTACAATTTCATAAAGGTCTGCTACTAAAATATGACACAAAATCTGAAACTATAGTAGCAACTACAATTCATACATGTCTGCTGCTAAAATTTGACACATAATCTGAAACAAATGAAAATAGAAGTTGTATACCTAGATCAGACCATACACAAAAATAGTTGGGTAGAAAATTAAAACCTAGACACGTCAATCACGGGTAACCACTACCCCCCACCCCCTCCCAGGAATCACATACTCAAAGTGTTTTGGAACAAAAATAACCAACTGAAAATGGACATATAAAGTCAAACAAACCTACAAGTCCCAATCACATACCCAACCTGTGCTACTTAAAATGACTATGAAAAGACGGATCAATCAATCTAAAGGACAGACACCAATCGCATATACAACCTATTGAACTCAAATAGACAGAAATATACAAATGAGATACACATAAGCAGAGATAGGAACAAACACTATACAGAAAAAATCAGATAGAAAAAAACCTGTGCGAGAGACACGAGGGTTGGATTCTTGCGTTGGATATAAATATAACTCTCCCTAAACATATATGCAGTATAATGTCAGTTTAGATCTGAACACTTGGTATAGATAAAAAAAAGTGTATAAAAGAACCAGATCGAAAAGATTCGAAAGTAGCGTAGCAAAACACATAGAGAACGAGGGGTACAATGAAATGAAAAGAGGAATGATGCACAAAATAATCAGATCTATCATGTGAAAAAAAATAACAGAATGCATTTGTGAATGTGATTTGTTCCTGTAGCAGATCTTGTGATCCAGAAAACCTCAGATGCAAAAACTAAGAAATGCCCCACATATTATGCAAAGACAGAAGAGAGGGTAGAGGGGAGGGGGAGACAAAAAAATCAGATCTAAATAAAGGAAAAATAAGAGATTGGAACAAATAAAAGCAAAAAGAAAATCATAAGAAGTAATCCACATAGAAGGAGGAGACAAATATAAAGTTGGAAGGAAATAAGCTACCTCTGCTAGTTCGTCAGAAATAAGACAGATGGAAGAGGGACATGTGAAAATGATAGAAAGAGTAGATGGGGGATGGAGGTATATAAAGGCTTGAGAACTGGATAGACGTTGGGGAAATGAAGAGACAAAATGGGTGTAGTTACTCACCGTGAGAAACTGCACCCGAAATAAATGGGTGCAGTTAGTCACCCACAGGAAGAGATAGAAGAAGAAAGCCCACTAAAATAAATAATGATAAAATTCAAAAAAGGCCCATCTAAGACCCATTTTTGATTAGATTATTTGAAAAAACCAAACATAAAAAATGAAATATCTGGAGAGAATATGTTGACTATGTCAAAAAATCAGAAATGTAGAATAATAAGAGAGATAATCAAATAATAAAAAAACAGAAAAAAGGAAAAAAGCTCAATATGCAGCTGACTGATTGGGGGGAAGAGATACAATGAAAACCTTCAGCTTAAAAAGAGAAGAACAATGTGTAAAAGTTAACTTATCTTTTCCAGTACTACACATTCAGGGATGGCATGGTTCAGATATCCATCTAGTTGCAACACTCTGCAAAAAATAATTAATGAACTGGAAAAAATCCATATCCAGTTGCTTTAAGATCTGCATCAATTAGATAGAACACATATATGGAGGTTCCTATGTCCAAACAAACAAGGTATACTTACTGACAAACATATTATAGGAAAAATATAAAAAAGACTGTATAGCCTACACTCATCCAAGGTTTCAAGATATGGCTATAGCTATATACTAAGATGCACAACAAACAACCCCAACACATATATCTAATTAACAATTTACATCAACACTACGAATAAATTACATCGGCCATTTCTTTATAATTATAGCAGGTTTCACATGTAATTTTACAAAGCTACACCAGAACTACCTATCTAGATCAGTTGACAGCCACTGGCTACAAATCCAAAATCAAATCAAAAATATTTGATTAACCAATTGTTGATTAATTAATTGACAAAAACAGATCATACAAGTACCTATCTATCTACATCAAACCAACTGTTGACCTACCTATCTGCATTGTTTACATGTTACATCACTCGCTTAAAAAGTAATTTATATACAAAATCCCATGAATAGACTCGATGTAGAAAAAAGGAATGAAAAATATGATTTGTCAAAAATAGCTGAAAAAGGGGATAAGATAAAAAAGATAATAGTTGCCTCAGACAGTTTGCTATAGAGTTATTTGACCTTGAACATGGAGCTTAAGGAAATCATAACAGAGGGCCTGGTGATAAGCTTACACAGGCAGGCCCCCCGCCAAAAAGAAATCCGTGATGACAACATGAGAAATGAAAAGCAGCAGAGGCGAAGGTGCCATGGAGATAAGGCAGCATCCCCTTCCAAAAAAAATCAAACAGTTTTCGCTGCCAAACAGTGCCCACATGTTCATAGTCGGCTCAAAACTGAAACAGATCGCAGCAAGCAGCAGGCACAGATCGCGCGATCAACGACACACAAATTCATGTGACAGAGACGGGTGGATTGCGTGCGTGACAAATAACAATAAATGTGATTTCCAGTACCTCAACAAGTTCAAGATCATCAGAATGTTTCAGCAAAAAAACAAAAATAAAAATTCTGGGCAAACATTTAGATCATCATAGGCATAGCAAAAAAAACTAAACATGAGATTAGAATAATGCAAAACAGTCAAAATCTATTCAAAAAACTATATTCCAAAGAGGGGAAAATCCAAAATAGAAAAAAATTATAGAAGGAAAAAACCCTCAGATAGTTTGCCTTCAATATGAACTTGACCTTGGACCATAAGAAAATTATATTAGAAGTGCAAAAAGTGTATGGCAAATATTTACATCACACATATCTAGAGCTTCCTATGTCCAAACAAACAAAGTATACTTACTGACAAAAAAGGATTATAGGAGAAATAGAAATAGACTATATAGCCAACACTCTTCCAAGGTTTCAATATGTGGTTGTAAGCTATATACTAAGATGCACAACAAACAACCCCAGCACATATATCTAGTTAGCAATTTACAACAACACTACGAATAAATTACATCGGCCATTTCTTTATAATTATAGCAGGTTACAGATGTAATTTTACTAAGCTACACCTGAACTACCTGTCTAGATCAAAGACAGGCACTGAATAAACAAAAATTTGATATTGCATTAAAATATCAAATGTATCCATATCATGGGAAATCAGATTAAAAAACTACATCCATTTTGACGGGAAAACCATTTGATGCTTGAAGTCCAACATCAACATATGCAGCCTCTCATAGACTTTGCAAAAACCAAAGAACAGATGAAAACACACAAAAAATGCAGAATAAACAACAGAGCTAACGAAGGTTAGCATATAAACGTGTGGTCTGATTGAAACCAGCAAGTGACGGATTAAAAGAAATAAACCAGAATGAACAAATATTCAGTACTCCCCACCCCTGAAAATTACTACTACCTTGTTTACATGTTACATCTGGCTGGTTAAAGTAATTTATATAAGGTTAATCGGTAATTGACAAAAATCCCATGAATAGACTGGATGTAAAGGAAAGAAAAAGATGATTTATGAAAAACAGCTGGAAAAGGGCTTATTTTCAAAAAAGATAATAGTAGCCTCAGACAGTTTGCCATATAGTCATTTGATCTTGAACTTGGAGCTTAATGAAATCATAGCAGACAGCCTGGTAATCAGCATACACAGGCAGCCACCTGAAAAAAAAATAAGCAGTGAGGGCGAAAACAGCTTGAGAAATGAGCAGCAGATGCGAAGGAGCCATAGAGATAAGGCAGCACCGCTTCCAAAAAATCAAACAGTTGGCGCTGCCAACCAGTGCCCACATGTTCATAGTCGTGTCAAAAACTGAACCAACATCACATGAAGCAGCACGCGCATGACAGATACTAATAAATGTGATTTCCAGAACCTCAACAAGTTCAAGATCATAAAAATGCTTCGCCAAAAGACAAAAATAAAAAATTAAGGGCAAACATTTAGATCATCATAGGAATACAAAAAAACAAAACATATGAATAGAATAATTATAGAAGGAAAAACACCCTCAGATAGTTTGCCTTCGATATGAACTTGATCTTGGAGTATAAGAAAATTATATTCCAAGAGCAAGAAGTATATGGCAAACATTTATATCTTCATGTTCATAAAAAC
This sequence comes from Cenchrus purpureus, assembly GCA_022644695.1. NCBI lineage: Eukaryota > Viridiplantae > Streptophyta > Magnoliopsida > Poales > Poaceae > Cenchrus > Cenchrus purpureus. The sequence goes on along the minus strand of CP053467.1, from coordinate 117,354,173 downwards.
AAATTTTCAAACAAAACACGATACATGTAGATGGCAAAAAGAATGTAAAATAGACATATAAACACCATAACATACCACATGATTATAGAAAGTAACTAACATAGCAACATGAGTCCGATAAACTTAAGTATCACACAGATAAAATAAAATACGCTTAAATATCTAAATATAGATAACTGATGCCAGCTCTTTAGGACCTCCATGATCTGCACATATGCAAACTGTGACTATGAAAAAGGGGAGCACAAAATAAAATAAAAAGAAAAAAGGGAAAATAATCAGAGGAGAAAAAGAATCATACCATGGACAGATCAAATTTTGCGCTTCTTAGAGCCAGTTTCAGCATCAACATCAGAAGGGCCACCAACACGCATCGACTTGACGCCGAGGAGAGTGCGTCTTGGCGAGGAAGCTTGAACAACAACAGAAGAGCCTCCAAAGATCGCGGAAGAGCCACCAGCATCATCAACATCCTGCCCCATCAATTTCTTCATCTCCCTGACATAGTCTTCTTTAGTCTTCTTGAGCTTAAATTCATGCGGCAGTGCATCACGGATCATTTCAGCAACATGGCCAGGATTGGGGTCAAAAATCACATAGAGAAACTTCCTGAATCCAATCACTAGGTTGTCGCACACTTTGACTTTCGATGCGTAAGGTTGGCACCTCTGCAGATGAGCACTGAACAAGGATATTCCGATTCTGGAGTGGCCAACCTTCAAAACAACATCAAATAAACATAAATATTTTTTTTGAATTAACAAAAATGAAATAGCATAATTAACCAAGCAGATCGAACCAAGTATATCAAACATATGCATATAAAATATCTTGAACAAATGAAAGCATTTTAACATGTAACTTTACTAAGATAATCAAACAATGAAATGGGAGATTCAACGAGTTCTTTGTGAACATTTCCAACCTTGAAATCCCCATGGTTAAGCACAGAGTGGGTGACTTCAATCACTTTGTTCAGTACTGGATCAGTCAGCGACAGACGCCTCTGGTCCTTGACAGCTGCAAAGACAAGGGTCTCAGTTGAGCCCTCTTCCAGACCCAGATAGTTGACGATGGCTAGGCTTGGTGAGACGTAGCCAGTTTCAAGCCCTTCAGACAGGTACAACATTTTCCTTGCAGAAATGAACAAAAATAATATTATAAGTTGTCATAATTAGATGATACTATGCAAAATATAAATTGAAGACATAACTGACATGCCTGGGTGCAGGAGGCAACATGGCTGATTCTGTTCAAAAAACACATGAGAACAAGCAAATGAAATCAGATTTGGTACCACAAATCAAATACAAAAATCAAATATGATGTATATGAAAAGCATAACAAAAGATTGAAAAAAAGCATACATGAGCAAGCAACACAGAACATATGATGCAGCGCATTAAAATCCTAATAAAAAAGCATCTAAGATCATCTACTACTTTATATGGCTTAATGCCATTAATTATCACACAATATCTCCTAGTTAACAACCAAATCTAGCTAACAACTTATCTAGTGGCCGGTGGCCAAGAATATCTAAACAAATCCTAACAACCTTTAGCCACTAACAGACGCCTGGATGACCTTCGATTGCCAAACATGTTTGCTTACATGCTTGCATAACTGACATGTCTGAACTTATTGCCAAACATGGAGTCCATAACACTACTACATTAGCATTCCTGAGAAAATGAAGCTAGGACAAATAATTACCATATCCAGGTATAAGTAAAATTCAATTTAAACAACTCCAAAACAGCACCATAGCCAAAAACTAGACCTACTAAGTTTATGCAGACCTAAGAAAAATCCACATTTACATACAAGGGATCAAAAAGTAATCTGGTTATGCAGACCTAATCAATATAGCAAGTTAACTTATTTTAAATAAGTCAAGAAAAAGAAGATACATGAGAATATAGACATAAAAAAGAAACAGATAATAACAGTGGTAGATACATGATAATAGAAAAAAAATTAAGGAAGAGATGAAGATACAGAAAGAACAGTACCTCCTTAAAAAATAGCAGAAACCTTGGATCTAGAAAAAGAAACATAAAATAACTGATTATATAGATAGATGAGAATAGAAAACATAAAAGAAAAAACATACTAGTTAAAGTTAGATGAGAATAGAAAAAAAGTTAGGAGAAGATGAACATAGATAAAGAACATTACCTCCCTGAAATAGCAGAAACCTTGGATCTAGAAAAACAAACAAAAACACATTAGAAAATGTAGAAGGATTCAAGAAATGGGAATAGATCTATCTATTCTAAGAAAAACGAAAATGTTTGTAGGAAGATATGAAACAAGGCAAAAAAAATACCAAATCAAAACCACCAGATGAAAGAGGGAGGAAGAAGAACACAAGAAGAAGTACCCACCTCTCCTCGAGTAGGCATGACAGACGAAAAGATGGAATGGGGATAGTTGACGTGATGGAACAAAGAGGGAGTTAAATAAGGGGCGCACACAGCAACTGCTGAGAGAAAATGGGGGCGCGCGGCATTCGAAGAGGCAGGAAAAGACAAGAGGGCATGGTGTGATAACTGCAAATAAAAAATAGGGTGCAGTTATTGTCCACCAAATGAAAAAAGCCCATTTTTACAAAGTCTAACTAAATGGATGACAAAAAATTGAGAAGGCCCAAGAAGGAAACTGCTGCAGTGCAAAACCAGAAAAAGGAAGGTCCATGTAGGAGTAAAAAAAGCCCATATGAATGATTCGATAACAAAAAAAGCCCAATTACATGCAAACATGACTTGATCAGGAAGAAGTTGTGGAGGAGAAGGCAACAAAAGCAAACACAGATCCAGAACAAAGAAAAAGGAGAGAATGAGAGAAACTTATCTGATGGGGAGACAGGGGCTTGATCTCCATCGGGGTTGAAGCAGCCGTGGGATCAACCTCTACAGAATATGGGGCCTCTACAAGATATGGAAGGAGAAGATAGACACCAAGATCTACACCATAAAGAAACCAGTTAAGAAGCAGTCGTGGGAAGAGGGGCCAAATCTGCAAAGCGAAAAAACACATCAATTAGAGGCACAGACAACAAATCAACCACCTCTGCAAAGATTCAAAGTCAGGTAAATTATCTGGATATGGAATCCCAGTTGTGCTACGATCGATGGTGGAATTCCCTTAACCCATATACTTTTTTGCATTAAACTAAGGTCAAACAACAGGTCAAGCAGCTTCACAGCCAAAAAACAAGTCAAGCTGATCAACTTGGTGAAGGGCACCCTAGCAAGGAGATCAATTCATCAAACAAAGGATCAGAGGTAAAAGTACATGAGCCAAAATCAACATCAATATACAAAAAATCAAAAGAACTGATATACAGATATAAAATCTGCAAGCATCAGAATTAAAACTTCGGTTGCTAACACACATATATTTTGGATTAACTCAAACAGAAAGAGTCATCTGGGTTGAAAGGACAAGAATTGAGGAGCTCTGACCAAAGACAAAGTTTGTCCAGCAGCCAATCAGCAAGGAGAGGATCAAAGGTAAAAAATGGGTGGAAAACCTTACAAAGTAAATAGTTAGAAAAATACCTGCTTATAATTTGAAAGTGACCATGATATGCATAAGATTGAATCAGTACTAAATTGTACCTGGTATGGAAAAAAACAACATGAAAACACATGTTTGAACTAAAACTGAACTTCTAATTTATAGCTGGAATGCTGAGAACTAAAACTTCCAGTTTGATAACACATGTTTATTTTGCATTAGACCAAACAGAAAGAGCAGGTTAATGCGGTTCAGGGGCAAGAATTAAAAGATTTTGGTCAAGGACAAAGTCCCAGCAGGAGCCATTCATCAAGCAACTGATCAAAGGTAAAAAGCATGATTGCAAATATTAGAACAAAATTTTTGGAGATTACCTTGTAGTGATTTGAAAAATGACCATTATCTGCAGGGTGTTGAATCAATGTCAGATATGCCTGGAATGCAAGATGGACATGATAAAATAATGAGCAATATAGGAATCAGCGATTTCAATTATATGCAACATGGAGCTTCAAATTGCAACAGTGAGGTTAGTATGTTTAGAATTATATAATAGTGTATCTACATGACTAATGCATGGCTTAAGTTAAAAGAAAATAATGAATAACTACTGATATGAAATATTCACACTAACAAAAAAATGGTTGATATGCTGTTCTGAGATAGCCAATGGGCTAATCAATCAGGACATATAGTTGTGGGGCAAACCGAAGAGATTGATTTGAGTTATACTAACATGAATAACATGAACAACTCACAACAGGTGAGTGCAGCATGTAACACACATAAAAAATTGATACAACAAGAAATTGATACAAGACTTGTATTTACATTTAAAGTTTCTATCATCTGCAGGATTTTACACGATCCGCTTATGGTACAAATTAGAATTCTCAAGAAGCAGGACATTTTACAAATGTGAATGAGGTTGGTGCATTTAATATAAACACTTATGTCCAATAGATTATTGAGATAGGCAATGGGATATCATAGTTGATTGCCCATATGTTCTACAGGAAGGGATGCAAACATACATGGGACTTCTTACAGGAGAGTATGACATAGAGGTATGAACAATAGTCTTAACATTGTCAAAAAATGAATTTAACATGTTTACTTGACACAAGTTTTAGTCTTTGAAGCAGTAATTGGAAATGCCAGGATTTGAACAAACAAAATGGAATGCAGAACCTAATAATGATTATGATGCTGAGGTGAAGAATATAAATAAAAAAAGAATAGCAAGTTAGATATTGTGTATATGACTAACCTGCAAATCTCATCTTATTTGTGATAGATGGTGACCAACAGTACAGAAGATGATCCAAGAACACCTAGAGGAGTTAGAGAAATTGTGCATGATGTGGAGAACATAGAAATATTTAGTTTCATTGTCATAATAAAAAAAACCATATATGCATAGAATCAAAACTAATCAGCAAAACATACTTTTCAGGATGGGCATGATGAAGAATCTGAAGCAGTCGAATGGAATAAAGAGTGGAACGATGATGGTATCTGTAAAGATGATATATTCAGTAACCTTTAATTAGAAGAGGTGCCCACAGACAAAAAATGCCGACAACTAGCACATAAAGAAATAATAATTAATAAAGAAAAATATAAAAGATAAACTCACATTGAATTTTTATGTGTAGGACCGAGCTCCAACAGAATATACAAGAAAAGAAACAAAGAATTCAGAAGATATATGTGAAGGTATAAACAACAAAAATGAGGAGGAAGCAAACGGAAGCCAAGAACTTACCCAAGAAGAGATTGAAGAGTTCATACACAATGAGCGAGTTGGCGCACGAGGGAAACAATGCAGACACAGACAGTAAATACACAGCACACATAGGGATGGATTTCTAAAATAGAGATGATGCTCACCACTTTTTCTTCTTCTATGCATTCATTGCTGGTTTTGAGGTTGTAGTCACACATACTACAAGAACTACAAGCAAGAAAAGAAACAATGAGATATACAAGCAGGAAATGAGGTGCCACATGTATGGAAAACAACCTAAGAACAAACAGGAGGATGCTGCCTAAGACACTCTACTTGTTATGGCTGAAAGTACAGATAAAGAGAAGAGGAAAAAATGTCCAAGTTAGAACAGATTGCAAATGCTTCATGCTACTAAAATAAACAGCGGGTGTTTGGAAGATTGTTGCATTGGATTTGGAGCACAGTCATGATCTAAGTCCCCAACATAGAAACCCACTATTCAGCGGAAGAAAATACATGACAGACAAGGAGAAAGGGATGATCAGGACACTCAATGACAACAACATCCCTACAAGGAAAATGATAGCAATCCTGTCATATCTCAGAGGGGGTTTGACAGCATTGCCATACAAGACAAAGGATGTATGAACGTTAGAACAAAATTAATAGAGAGGTGACTGGGAACGACATGACACAAGCAATTGGCTACTTCAGAAAGAGAAAATCAGAAGACCCAACGTTCTACTACATGTTCCAAGTAGATGAAAACATGAAGGTCAAGAATCTATTCTGGAGAGAGGAGATGTCACTAGAATGGTATGCAAAGTATGGAGATTGTGTAAGCTTTGATACAACATACATGACAAATAGGTATAATCTACCCTTTGCACCATTTGTTGGGATAACAGAACATGCAAACACATGCTTGTTTGCATGTGCATTCCTCTTAGATGAAACAATGAGACTTTCAAGTAGGTGTTGAAACTTTTTGGAAAGTATGGGAGGGAAACACCCAAATTCAATTATCACAGAGCAAGACAAGGCGATGAAATCTGCTATAGAATAAGTGTTTCCTAAATCAAGGCATATGAATTGCTTTTTCCACATTAAACAAAAGTGCTACAACAAAAATCTGAAGGTATTCTCAAGTAACAAAGGATTACCTGAGATGTTTGAAGATACAGTGAACTTCTCAATTACAGAAGAAGAGTTTGAGAACCTGTGGCAGCATATGATTGCAGAATTCAAGCTTGAGAAGAACAAATACTTCAATAAAATGTGGGCAAACAAGAAGAGATTCATACATGTATACTACAAGAATGACTTCGACCCATTCATTCAAAGCACTGGAAGAAGTGAGGCGACGAATGCAAGGTTCAAGGACAATGTTGGTCCGACGTACAGCTTTGTCAGTTTCCTGCAAGAATATCAGATAATAATAGGTGTAATAAGTAACAAGGATGAAATAGATGATAATCAAAGTAAGCAAAAGGTGCCTAAACAACTGCATTATGGATACACTATAGAGCAGCAAGCGATGGAGGTTTATAACAGAAACATATATCTGAAATTTATGAACCAACTCAAGCAAACAGAGAGCTACAAGTACAGAGAGATATAGAAGGGAAAAGCATATGAAGTGTGGTACAAATCTAATCAGATAAGGGAAATACAAGTAATAAGGAAGTACATAGTATTGACTAACCTAACAGAAGGCAAAGAAGAATTCAGCTGCATATGTGCAAAATTCAACAAAGATGACATCTTCTGCGCACATGTGCTGAAAGTAATAGTGGAAGAAGAGATTAAAAAGATTCCTGATAAGTACTTCATGGACAGGTGGAGGAAGAAAGAACACAAAGTATCAAATCATCCAGTGCCAGTAAATTCAAGCACACATGATTTACTCAGGTTCAACATTATTTCAAGACAGATGGCATTGCTAGCATCAAAAAGTTCGAAAAATGATGTAGTAACAGAGTACCTTTGTGAGGAGCTGAAAAAGATTGACCAGCAACTAGACATGATACTAGCTCAGCCTCAGTGGGGGGCATCTTCAGTTGTAAGTGCGGAAAACAACCAAGAAGTTAGTTTGGAGGAATCAAGCTTGAACATTGCAGAAGGAATAGTTATACTAAGAGATCCAGAAAGAATACAGCAGAAAGGTAGACCTAAAAACCCGAAAGACTACCGACAATGGTTGAACAACAACGCGAAAAGGAGAGGAAAGCAAAAACCAAAAGAAAAAACACCAAGAAGGGTGCAAATACAAGTAAGAATCTGATTTATGTATCTCACCCCATAGTTAAAATACTAAGAACATGAAAAACCCCATTCAACATACTATCAAACATGTTTCATGACAAAAAAATGATTTTGAGGTTGTTGATACAGGTCCACAAGCAAAGAGTAAGAAGAAGATGAAAAAAGGAGAAACAAGCTGCAGTAGCAACACCTAACAGCGAAGAGAAACAAGCAAATGAAAAAGAAGAGGATGAATGAAAAGAAGACTAGAAGAGACACAACAAGATATATATTTATGAACTAGATGCATCAAAACATAGTATTATGTATTTCAGAATTAACAATTCGGATTTGTTTTGTAAAAAGAGTACATGATTTGATGCATCAAGGTAGTGAGGACTAAATTACATGGATTGCTTGCTAAACATACACACATCTGCATACAGTGAAAATGAGTATGTACCCATGTAAAATTAATACTGCAAACATCTTCCTCAGCTTCAGCTTCAGAGAGACAAACATACATTTATACCAAAATTCACCAACTAAAAAAGGAAAAAGATTGAAAATGTTGTCAAGTACCTAACAAATTTGAAAAAAAATTACATTTGCGGGTACTTACATATTCCTGGTTTTCTGGATGCTGCTGATGGAGAGTCTCTATTAACAAGTTTGTATAAAAGGCATCTGTCCATGGGAGGGTCTCTGGAACAAAATGTAGGTGCATGCAAAAAATTAGTACAATACTTAAAGAAGAAATGAATATGACAGAAAAATGAACTACAATAACCACAAGAAAGATAAAAGTGCAAAAAAGGTAGGATAATTGAACCATGCAACCCATAAATGAAATGAATAAGAGGGTAAAGACAGTACACATGCACATGCAGCTCAATGTAGCTTAAGTCTTGGGACACACTGCACATGCAACTAACTTTAAAAATATAAACAAAAAGTTCCACTGAATAGAAAGCACAGTGTATGCAGCATACATATTTTTGATTCTTTGTTCCATTACAACTGATCAAACAGGAACACAACTGGAAGGTGGCTCGCAGGCTAATAACACCTATATCATCACTTGAGTTCAGTTTTTTATATTTTGAACCGATACGAGACATATCAACCTAATTGAGTTCTAACTCTGCAGCAAAGTGTCCAAATAAGTTATTGCTAACTACAGGAGGATGATTGTCGTAGTTGAAATCTGCACGTCCGATCTCCGTGATCAGCTTAAAACATATCTTGTAGTTGAAGTCCCTTCTCTTGTTGTGGAGTGTGTTTGCATCAGCGACAGTTCCACAAGAAATAAAAACATCACCATTTTGATTTTTTGTGACAACAAAATTATAATGCCTCAAAATATGTCTTTGCTGCGCTCGAACAACACAATACACTACATCGAGTGGTGTTAGCTCGAACAACAGCGACATACAGAACATTATTAACTAGCCCGTATCTGACACCAATATACCGGACACAGCTGCGAGTCATCAAAACAGGGCGGCAGTCGTATTTCCTAAGCTCTCTCAACAAATCCCAAAGAAAAACAACAAGAAAGTAGGTTGAAAAAGCAAAAACTCTGAGAGAAAAGATTTAAAAACATAGAGTATGGAAAAAGGTACCTATTCTCCCTAACAAATCTGATTCCACGGAGGATATGATAATTTCCACGCTTCCTAGTTAGATGAAACATCTCACTATCGAAGTTCAGATCTGAGGGGTGAGGGGTTGGGGAGGGGGGAGAAGTTGTATGTTGAAAGAAAAATGAGATGGAGTGTTTACTGTGAGAAATGGATAGTATTTGATAAAGAAAGAGTGTGCGTGAGAAAACAGATGAGTGCTTGGTGTCTTATATAGCGAGAATGCAGGTGGCACTTAAAGAAAGTTGGTGGGTCAAAAATTAAATGTGTGGGAAATTGGTCACATTAAATTAGTCACCTGACAAAAAAGAAAATTAGTGCCATTATGTTATTGGATTGCAGTTTACAAGACCAAAAGACATAACATTCATGACTGGTGCATAGTGGAATGGGCTGTGGTGTTTGGTAGGTGAGTCAAAACTATTAATGGTGTGTTTGTGGGAATTTTGCAAAAAATAACACAGAAATCATAGCAACAAATAAATATTAAAAAAGATTTAAGCTGAAATGAATTAAACAATTGATGAGGGAGAGAATAACAAACTACCACAAAATAACCAAAACAACCACCACCCATCTCCCCTATATCATCTTATTTGTACTTCACATATATGTACATGCTACCAGTTTTGCATTTCCACAAGAAAGGGTAAAAAATAATACACCAAAACATATTCTAATAACAGTAGTAGCTAACACACTATTTGGCACTCCCCATTGATGTCTTGTATATAACACATATAACATATATAGTGCCAACTATATGAATGCACATATAATGAAAAATTCACTTGAAAATGAAAGTTAAGAACCTGTTTACCTGGATTTACATGGATTACTTGCTAAACATATACACACCTGCATACAGTGAAAATGAGTATGTACCCATGTAAAATTAATACTGCATAAAAATAAAAACAAATGGAAGGAAAATGGTAAACTGACCTGATGAAAGATGCAACAAGTAGAAACATAAACATTTGAAAAGTGCATCGAACAGGAATTCAGAACCAAAAATTGACAATAAAACAAAATCATCAGAGAAATGGGTAACACAATGTGAAACAAAAGGAAATAATTAAATGAAGTGAAATTTAAAAACCAGCAAAAAGGGGGAAAAGGAATAACTAGAAGAAAAAAACAGACAACAACAAAGTGAAACGGAACGAACATAAACTAGGCATTACGTACTAACTCTAATAAACGATATTGTTCACACCACTACACCATGAAACACACGAAAAGTGCATAGTTTGGGGCATTATTTAGCTATTCCATTACACGCTCGAGAGAGCATAAAATGGATCCAAAGACAGGTTCAACAAAATCGAAAGATCGCAAAAAACGACCCACGAGAAACTCTTTGATCCTGAGCAGAGAAGCAAGATTGCAAACATTTCATCAACATTACTCTAATTATTGCCAGGTTCCTGAATAAACAAATAGACAACTAAAGAATATTACAATGTAAGAATAAATACAAGAACCCAATATTTGAAATGAATAATTAAAGAACTATACCTTGTGATCAAATGTGATAACAAGACTCTTGTTACCAGTGTTTTTGTGAGAGAAAACCATATCATTAGCTATCTTGATCCTAATATTTGGAATATCACTCTCTCGGAACAGATTAGCAATCATGGATCTAGGGGAATGCCAATGCTCAAGAAACATCATAACGAACACCCCTGAGTCAACTCTGTAAATACAAAAACAAGCATAAATAAAATGTGCATAGCTATGATCTAGATAAAAGAGTATAAAAGCACAGTGTAAAAGTGCGATATAAGGTTAGTGTCATACACATTGGATTCAGACTGTTTTGGCACTCGAGGGTAGAGCAAGTCAAACTCATCAAAATTTGTTGGAGTGTTAACAAACTTGTTCCACCGTAAAAATAAAGGAAGAAATCTAGATGAAAATGAAATATATTAGACAAGTATGTCATAAAGGAAAATATAATACTGCTATATATAAAAAGAAAACACACAATTTACCATATTGTCTCTAATATGAGTATGAAACTCATCTTCTTCTTTGTAGTACGAGTCAAGGAAGACAAATTTAGAATCTTTGATATCAACAACAAAAACCAACCAATGATCGTCATAAAACGTTGGGAAATACAGCTGCAAACACAAAGTTTTATATTTGCACAAAAGAAAAGTTAAATAATGAATTTACTGCACAATAAAATATGAAAACAGCATAATGCATAAAACATACAAGATCAGTTGTGCTGGAGTTTTGAAGATCTCTGATGCTCTTAAAAGAATATCTCCGTTAGCATCGAGGATCTCTTAGCCGATCCTGTAAGATTTTTTTAAAAAAATTATAGAAACAGTAAAACTGAAACTAAGTTTAAAAAAATGAGAAATCCATAAAAATAAAGAGTAGAGACTAGAGACTACATGAATTGATGTGCATGATGAGGATTGTAACAAAAACAAAAAAATCAGTGAAGGTGACATCAGTCTAGGGGCACAACCCAAACATATTAGAGTGAAAAAAACAAACATGAAATGTAGCTTAATTTGTATGCTATAACCTATACCATTAGAATGATGTATATTCAGTCTGATCATGTCCCGATAGAGAATGCAAAAATAGCATGAACTATCCTTAGTATCCAGATCTAACAAATTGAAATTTAAATGAGAAATGAATAATACACCTATGGTAACAGAGATCAACTAACAGATTTAACAGAAAATGACAAAAATACCAAATCCAACATATGACAAATTCAACATTGCCAAATATACATAATAATAGCAGATTCAAATTAAAAATTTCATGAAGTACAAATAGACAAGTTTCATAAAGCACTTACAGCAATATTAGAGAAGAAGTAGTGACGCTTTGAATCATTCGGATGTCCTTTAGGTGAGCAAAATAAGTAGTAACAGAATGTAGCAATGACAAAGTTGTTAACATAGCCCCCTGGTTTTAGGGATTCACCTAGTGACCAAAAATTGCATCTCACTCCGCCGTAATAAACTGCATCCTCACTAGAACAAACAAACAAAACACTGTGCAAACAACTAAATTAAATTGCATGAAGAATCAAAATATAGTTACTTATGAACAAAAATAATAAATGAGAATATTATGTCATTATACTAGCTTTGCTTTTGGAGAGTTTGCCAAGCGCAAATAGCCTTATAATTCTGAATCTCGACTTTGAAACATGCCACTTGTTATTACGTGTAACAAATTCATCAACGAGATAACGGCTTGGAGCTACACTCGTCTTGGACTATGGATTGGAACTTTGCCACCTTGATGAATTTCTCAATTTAAAATCAGATAACCTTGCAGGTCGGGATCAAGGGATGAAAGCGAAGGGCAAACATGAACTTGTGAGATGATGGAGTATGCAATGCGGACTTCAAAGTACTGTTTGCATTATAGATGACATCGACTTTCTTGACCATATTGTCCAATTTTTGAGACAAGGACCTTGACCCAACAACCTCAACCTCGGGAGAAAAGCAACCTTGAAATAAAAAGAACAAAAATTGTATAAAAGTAGTGATACAAATATATAAAAGCAGTGGCAAAAGTGTAAAAATAACACTTACATTTCTTTTGCTGGGATTTACGATGCAGATGATAGAATGCCGACTTCTTAGGCGGTTTAGGAGTGATGCGAGACTTATCATCTTGATGAAGGGAAGAGTTTGCATAGTAATAAAATCCTATAAAAGAATGAAAAAATATAGATGAAATTATAGCAAAAGATGAAAACCAAAACAGAAATACAAGGATCAGAAAAAATAATTAAGTCACCTCCTCTGGATCTAAATTAATACAACCATCAGGTTGTGGTGGAACCTGACAAAAAAAAGGAAGTAGTCTAAGCATAAGCGTATAGTGGCAAACATAAACAATGAAGGAAATGTCACAACTAGAAACAAACAAAGAAGTAACATATTGAGGTTGAATCTTTGTGCGCGCTTAAAACGAGAAGGAGATACATCTTCTGCCGAATCATCATCAACAATTTGAGTAATTGAAATCCTTTTTGACTGTTTAGGACTAGTTCTTGGAGATTTAAAGACATGAGAAGCAGATCAGTGAATAGACACTTGCTGGGTTAATGGAATTTGATCAAATGAATCATTCAGATTGCATTTCATCTGTCAAGAATATCGACTTTGACACCGCAATATGAAGGAACATAAAATAGAAAATAAAAATGATTACAATTAGAAAAAAATTTAAAGTATATGCAGTGATAAAGAACATAGAATAGAGTGCATACTTGAAGGAGAAGCATGAGTAGCAAGGCGTTTCAACGAGCTATGAAACGACCTTCCCTCGTCAGCAGTAGCAACAACTGCATGCAAAGAAAAAAAACAAAAAGATTGTATGCTCAATTCAGAAAAATTAATAGACATAAGAAAAATGAGGAAAAATGATATAAAAGGATAATTGAAATAGTGGAACTATGAAAGGACCTTGATGTCGCCTAGAGGGGGCTGAATAGGCGGACGACCGATTTAAACTTTTCTTCCCCGCAAACTTGAACTGCCAGCTTCACTGTTCAGACCGGTGTGCCTCACCGGTCAACCAGTGCTAGCAAAGCTCCACAGGTGATTAACAGTCAAACTGGTACCCTACACCGGTCAGGCCGGTGCAGCACAGAGCACCTGCAAAAATAGCTTCAAGCCCCTCTTGACTTCTAGCAGACCAAACTTGGTGAGTGGCCTTGTAGATGATCTCAGCGGTAATGATCCTGCACACAAATAGCACACCCAAGTAGATCGAAGCGGAAGCAAATCAAATATGCTAGAATGGCAACTTAAAGAGGCAAACCACAAAGAGACGCAAGGATTTGTTTCCCGAAGTTCACTTCCACCAAGGAAGCTACGTCTCCGTTGAGGAGCTTGTAAGGGATTCGAGTTCTCAACTAACTCTTCGCACAACAAGCCGGGTCTCTTTCAACCACTTTCCTCGATTCCACTAAGGCGATCTTTTCCACGAAGAGGCAAGATCACCCTCACAAACTTGCCTTGCTCACCACAACTTGGGAGCTAGCCGTGACGCTTAGCCGAGGCAAACCTCCAAGAGTAACAAATGCTTCAATGCTTGTAGACGCGAAACTCAAGTGCTCAAGCTATAGGAATGCTCTTGTTAGCTCACAAAGGCTCTCAAGATCTCACTCTCTCAACCCAACTCAAAGATATGGCTTGAATCCACAAATCTCACAAAGAGAGAGAGATTGGGGAGAGCCACTAAGGCTTTGGGCTTGCTAGAAATGACCTGGAAGCTCAGCAAGTTCACCAAGAACAGCAGCCCATCCAAGAGGAGGGCTAGGGGTACTTATACCCCTGTTGACGGTTCAAAGCCGCGTTCAACTTCACCGCAAGTCCACGGAGTGACTTGGTGCCTTTTCACCAAGGAGGGACCCCTGGGTTCTTGTCAATCCACGGAGCAAGGGAATTACTTGCGTTTAACCTAACACTAACTTAGTTGATTAGGGACTTTATGATACAAAGATTAATCTATAAAGTAAAGACAAACTAACCCTAGATTATGTTAAAGAGAAAGAGAAAGGTGGTTCACGAGTATGAAAGATGTATGCCCATGGAGTCTAGGTACTTGAGATGCAATCACCCAAAATATGATAAAACTCCGATCCAATCTATCTAAGGATGTGAACAAAGAGTTAAGCGTTTCCCTTCTCTCGTACTTGTCACTACGTGAAGGTAATCGTCTCTAACCCTAATGAACATGGTATGTTGACGTGATCTACGGGAGCAACCCCGATGGCAAAGGTAGCTAACCTTAAACATTAAGCATCATCAACCTGAAGATATGATAGACAAAGATCCAAACAAGAGAGTGGGTGACTACATGTCAAGATCCATTACAACTCCATGGACAAACGATTACTTTACCCCATCAAGACGCTAGGCATGGCACCGTTGAGCATGGTGGATGCCTCCGATGGAGTCCGTCTCTCGGTGTCCTTCAACTCCGGTGGTGTTGTGGCAAGGCCCCAGCGTCCTTCTTCCTCGTGGTGGCCTCCATTGACCTAGGTGATGATCCTCACAAATCTTCACCCTCTTGATCAATCCTCTTCCTTGTGTGTGATCTCCTGAGGCTTCTCTGGTCGTCTTTCGCGAATGGCTCCATTCCCCAAACAATTAGGGTTCTGTGAATTTATCACCGAAGAAAGGCGGCGGTGAACCGAGGCGAAAAGAGGGTGGGCCGACTGGCCTGGGCCGACCGGCCTGGCCCATCCTCGGCCCGGTTCGTCTCCGTCTTTTGCCACGTGTCGTTTCTTGCACTTTGGGGTTTTTCCTCCTTCGGATATGGGCTTTGGACGTCATTATCTCCGCAACCAAGTTAAGGGGTGTTTATGCATGATCTTCCGGTCTTTTCATCTTGGTCCTCGGAGATTCTTCTTCGAAGCACATTGGTCCTTGTCACCTTTGAGTCAAATTCACGCACGGTCGGAGCCTCTTGATCATCATGTAAATCGTCCTCTGAATCGAATGTATTTCTTCTCATTTAGTGCACGAATTCCTGCGCAAACATTATACTCCAAAACACACATCCAACGATGAACTTGTCATATCATTAGTATGCCTAGTGGCGGGTTAGTTCCAAAATGAAATCCAAACTATAACATAACACGTGTTCTTGGTTGACGGAAATCGACCGCCAACAACCCCTCAACAAGAAAACTAGCCGTTAGTCATCGGGCAGCACCGGTCAGACTGATGCTCCTCACTGGTCAGACCGGTGTTTGAAAAACTAGTCGTTGGGCCTAGTTGCACCGGTCAGACCGGTGCCCTTCACCGGTCAGACCGGTGAAGCCCGAGAAACCCCCAAAAACCCTTTCTATGATACTAACACTTCACCCAAGTGATGAAGTGACTCAGGTTAGGTTAGGAGGGGTTGTTAGCACACTCAAAGGCTATTTCTCACAAAGGTTTTTGTTGACGGTCAATTTTCGTCAACCAAGAGCACTTGATACACTTTGGTTTGAGCTTTGATTTATAACTAAACCACCACTAGGCACACTAATGATATAACAAGTTTGCACTTGCACGTGGTTTTTGGAGTGTGTTGTTTACGCAGGAATTAGGTACCTAAATGAGGACTTCCGGGTGGAGTTCATCTAGCACTTTGTGAGAAGATTACGAGCGAAGCCGAGTCAAGACACAGTGAACATGACTCCAAATGACCCAAGGACGAAGCATGAAGTTGTGAAAGTCCAAGGACCTAACGAAGATGTGGGAGTTTGCAGTACCCTTATCCAAACCGGAAAACGACATCAAGGACCCACATGGACTTGACAAATATTCAAGAAAGCACGAGAAGCATCATGGAGGAAGATGGGCTGAACCGGGCGAGCCGGGCTGGGGGCCCATGCCGACCTAGGGTGTTCGGGCCAGTTCGGCCTCCCTTTGACCTACACGCTCCTCGGCTCATTTATACCCCTCGACGCCACATCCATTCATCGAACTCGGCGAAACCTAGAAGTGAGCACGGAGAAAGCGGTGAGTCCTCGAAGTTGTCTAGGGGATGGCCTAGGCCAACCCTAGCCGCCATGGCCTGCGTTGTGCCATGGTGGAGTTCGAGCTAGTTGAGGTCATAAATGGTATGTACTCGGTGGTGGTGACCCAAACACATCTACTATTATGTGAGCAATTGTAATCTTGTTTCCGATCTTTAAGCGATTCCATGTCTCCGTCTTTACTTTCTACCTTTGAATATGTTTGATCCTTAGTCTAATGCTAGGTTAGACTACATAGCATGCTTTATGTAATCATGGTGATTAGATCTAGTATGTGACCCTTCATGGTTGTAGACTTGTCCATGTTTGGGCACGTCGTGGATCCCCGCTTCATTAAGGGAGCATCGTGATATGATTTCCCGACGGCGGATGTCTTGAGGAGGTAGGCGGAGGTAGGAGTTTAAGGATGCTTTTAGATGAGATGCTTGGTTGTTGCTCGTTTGCGAACTACAACTAGAAGGCGATAGGGTTAGTCATCCCCTTGGTGGCGCTTTACCTTGCCTATGTTCGTGTGATCAACCTTGTGCCTATCATACTCTTAAAGGTTACCTTATATGCAATCTCATGTTAGGTTAGTTCGATAGATTAGGTAGAGATCCTTAGCGGTTTGCTTCGATCCTTGGATTGACAATCCTTGGGGACCCTCCTTGGTGAAAAAGGCACCAAGTCACCCGTAGGCTTGGTGAACTTCAACACGGTTTTGAACCGTCAACAAGCCCTTTTCTAGCGTTGCGGGATCGGCAACTCGAACCCTAGGGTGATCTACCTTTCTATTTAACTAACCCTAATTTTATTGCATATACCCTTGTTTTATTGTTTGTGTCCTTGAAAGCAGGTCAAAAGCTAGACACAAGAGTTCAATGAGTTTCTACATACACCCCAACAAGATCATTGCGACATCAAGATTTGCTCTTTAGTGGTAGGTGCTAACTTTGGTTAGTGGCCCATCATCCTTCTCGAGCCCACCCTACACAAGAGCATGTGAACAAGGTAAGTCAATGTGTCAATTAAAATTTTAAGACTAATATTTTGTGGAAATTTGTTTGTTTAAGCAATAGGTATTGGAAGCAATCACGATGCCCCGAATCACAAGATCAAGCTCTTCAACATCTTGAAGTTTCTGTTCGCATCAATTTTTGCACAGCCTCATGGGAAGAACAATAGGGTATCTTTGGATATTTAGAAGCCCCATGAAGTTACACGAGTCAAGAATCAAATCGATCGGAGGTTCTACAAGCGGATATGGCGAATCACCGATGATTGCACATCTGAAAATTTCTGGACAGCAAGCAAAGCTGAAGTGAAACAGCCATAACTCCCTCATTTGGACTCCGATTAAGATGAATGAGTACCCGTTGGAAAGGTAATTTTATAAATTTTCAATAGAATTATATTTTGGTATATGTTCTGTTATGTATACAGGGAAATCAAAGAGAGGCAGCTGCAATATGATGAGAACAAGATGGCGAAGGTGAGGCGACAACAACGAAGAGGAGCTTAGGGAATGCTTCCATTAGACCACTCATGAAGAAATTCAGAGGCTTGGAACAAAAAAGACCCCTGGAGCATTGGCAAATGAAGACACAAGTTGGCGGCATCCAACGCAGGAGATGTTTGAAGAAGACCACAATGGACTACACATAAGACAACATCCAATGGCGGATATTTTGGGCTCTCACGAAGGATCATGGAACAATGAAGACATTTAAGACATGTGTGAAGCCCTACAAATGAAGAGAGGATCCCACTCAAGCAACCTTGATGACATGTGGCACAAAGGGAAAATTGAGAAAAGTCTCGCGAGCCACCTTGATCATCAAGGATTGTTCGCTTTCAACTCGAGGATCACTCATGATGAAAAGCTCGAAGGCTAAGGTACACATTAACTCTCAAGATACTTTTGGTGATGATAATGTCTTTGATATTTTGATGTCCATCCAAAAGTATGTTTCGATTCTATGCCTTGCACCTTGATGATCATGATAGGCTAGAATTTCTTGAGATTGATAAAAGTGGCTATGTTGTGCTTTAACTTTGATTACATACCTAATGAACCTTTGCCTAATGAGAGCTTAGCACTGATCAAGAAACTTATGCTACTTTTAATCACAACTTTCTTTGTTTACCATATTTAAATTGTGGTTATGGTTGCATATGTTTGTTTCACACTTTGCAAATCTTGGACTTGCTTCATGCTTGGTCGAGCTCGTGACCTTAAAAGAGCGTATGTTGGGAGAAAACCTGAGTTTCACTAATGATGCAGGACATTAAACCTTAATAAAGAGGAGAGAAGCCATGCCCTAAAGGAATTGCAAGCTTCGCCTCCCGAATCAAAGTACGGACGTCGCTGTTTTCATCAATTTTGAGCACCTGATCAGATATGTAGAAGAAGGAAAAAGTTGAAAATCAGAAGCTCCATCAAGTGCCGATTCCAACGCCTCCAAGATCGATGAATTTGAAGGCCAGTAGAAGGAGATATAGCAAAAATAAGAGGCACTGCACAATCTGAAATCAGATTTGGACAGATTGCAGCGTTGGAGTAAAACGAGCATAACTCTCGTTCGAGTCCGTTGGGGGTCAACAAAGACTTGATGGAAAGACAATTTCATGCGCCACGTGGAGAAATTGTTTGCTACATGGTCTAGTCTGGGCAGAGAGGAAATTCATGAAAGGAAGCAGCGAAGAGCAAAGGAGGAAGGTCGATGATGCAAGGAACGATCGGGCAAGCCTCTCATCAAGTAAAATGATCGTGTCAAGCATGGAGAGTGGATCAAAGCTGCATGGATATCTTCAAATCTTACATGAAGGACCATGGCCCGCGACAACAAGAAGGTGCGTAAGAAAGTCAAGCTCTATGACTTTAAATGAAGCGCTTTGGAGGCAACCGTTTTCTTTTATTTATATATATATATATATATATATATATATATATATATATATATATATATATATATATATATATATATATATATATATATATATATATATATATATATATATATATATATATATAATATGATCATTGTGATCTTAAATTGAAACATCAAGTAACATTGTACCATTACTCTAATAAATACCACAACACCATGTTGTTTGATTTAAATGTTATTGAGGAGCACTTTGTTCTTGATCTTGGAAAACTTGCAGACCTTTTTGTGCCTATTAGTGTTTAGAGTCTTTTTCTTTTGTGTCTTTTAGAGATCTATGAAGTTGGCACCATCCTTTGACTCTAAACTTGTGGCTAGTTAGTTTAGGCTAACTCTTGCATTTGGTTTAGACAACCACCTTACCATGTCATTTTGTTCATCCTTGTCATATTGCATTGCATGTTTTGTGTTGATCTAACTTTTTGTCCAACCAACCTAAGCCTACCCATAGCCCCACCAAAAACCGTACCAACAAGGGTAGGGTTGACTTGTGGCAAGCCCATATCCCTTGTTCTAACTAAAACTTTGACTAGCCCTCCTATGAGAAAACCTTTCTCACCTTTAGCCTTCCCAAAACCATATGTTTGTTTTCCTTAAAAAAACTTTCAAACACCACCTTAGATAGAATTTCTAAACTTGACTCCCTCTCTTCAAAATTCTATTTGAGCCAAAATATAGGATACCCATAACCTACCCTTAAAACCTTGTTAGTTTGGTTGTTTGATCTTTTCAACCCTTGCTAACATTTGCCTAACTCTTTGCATTTGCATTTGTATCCCCTCATTGTCATCTTGCTTTATGATAGCTTGGTCTTTTTGTGAAACTTTATGATGAATGCTTTCATATCTATGAACATTTACTCCTTTTTGCAATCTTGTGTAAACATGGTGTTTAAACATGATTGGAGACCACCATCATTCAGTTTTACATACCTTGCTATCTTGTTGCATTGGTTGGTTATAAACTTTGCAATGCTCTACTTATCTTACGCTATAAGGAATTGTTAATATTGGACTAAGCATGGTGTTTTGACCTTGGTTAATAAATCTTTATGGCAAGGGAGTTTGGCAACCACTTTGTAAGCATGGAGCTTAGAATTTGGTGTAAACATTGTTTTGTCTTTATACCATCCTATCATTTTATGCACCCTTGCACATACACCACTAGGTTTTAATTTTCACTAGATTAACTATGCCACAAGTTAAGATCTTAGGGATGTCTTTGGTTTGTCGCATAGAGTGAGTATTCCGGTCACCTCGTACTTTGTGCTTTAAAATTGTTTTGCGGGCATTGTGAATCACTCTCATAAATTCGGTTGAGGCTTGTGACAAAGGTGACGTTGGTGGACAATCAAGACAAAGTGAAGAGTATGATCCACACATGGCGGTAGACTTCAAGATGGTTCATCATCTTCCATGCTTGCTAAGCATGGGGAGGATTTGGTGGACATGAGAAACGGCATGGAGCAAGGATCGCGGTTCTTCTTCCATGTTAAGCACAATGCTTAAGCATGGGGAGGCCGCTACACTTCAAGCATCAAAGGATGTACATCCTCAACCCTCTTTTGTCCTTGTCTTTCTATATGTGCACATATGTATATGCCTTCAACAACCTTAGATGCAACCTTTATATATCTCTATAGAATAACATGGCTACTTGAGTACAACCTAGGTTTGTTTGTTTTCAATAATAATCACATTACCTTGTGCTCACCATGATGATATCTCATATGCTCTTACATATGGATATATGATGATTGTTGCCACTTTGATCATTGTTGTGCTTGGTTTTATGATTAAGCTAGTGCTCTCTTTTAATATGAATCTGAAATTTATTTAATGCTAGCCTAATCTTTTGTGGAGGTTATGATAACTTAAGTCCCATAGTTCTTTTCATTGCTCTCAACTTTGAATGAATCAAAGAACCTTTTATTCTCAAAAGTTATGTTAACCTTGTCATGAGTACCACTTGCATTTTGCTCTACCATCCAAAGCCAAACTTACTTGAGTGCAAAACATTAGTATATACAAGATTTATTTTTGGGTGCATTGATTCAAGGCTTGATTTCTCGGCTCGAGACTAAGAAGTTGGTCATTTTGTTTTGTATCATTCTTTATGCTAGCCTCTTCTACGTGCATATTGTGAGTTTCCACATTGGGAATTTGCAAACCTCGGGATATCCAACCAAAACCCAAATATATCTTTTTGTGTTCACCTCCTTGACCACAACCCAATATATGAGTATGGATGAATATTTTGAGGAAGATTACAAGAAGGTGCTTCAAGTAGGAGACTTCCAAAAGGACCCTTAGAAGATTTTTTTTATCTCTTTCTAAGAAAATATGAGAGCTTCAATTTCTACCTTGGCGTCTTATCACCTCTTTTGCGTGGCGAAAGCGTCTAAGCATGGGGTTGCCAAGGAAGTGCTAGTATAGTCTAGAGTTCAAGGGGCAAATAAAAAGAAAAAGAAAAGAAAAGTATGATGAAAGAAAAAAATGAATAAAAATAATAAAGAAGAAAAGTATGAAGAAAAAAGAAAGAAGAAGAAAAAATAAAGCTCCCGGTTCTCTAGCTATGTTTAGTGCTTTGAGTTTTCAAGAGGATTCAAGATCAAGACCCATACTCATCTTTCCAACCATGTGCAATCGATGAGGACCTCGTTTGTGCCTCGGGATCACTCTTTGCCATTTGCACATGTCCACCTATTGTTGACGGTGAAATTCACCATTTCCAACCTCAATATTCTCACATAAATGGACATATGCATTATTTACTAGCATTTAGGTTTGAATAATGTAGTTCCACTTGTCCTTGGAAATTATTTGTATGGGTGATTTACTTAAAAGAAATGGAAACTCAACTCCTATGAAGAAACCATGCCAACTCGGTGAGGAGGTGGCTGCCACCAAAAACATGGCAAGACACGTCATCGATCCAGGCACTCACCTGATCGAGGGCGCCACATGGACTTCACATGGATCAAAGGGCCCTCGGATACCAAATCAAGCCATGCAGGGATGGATCGGAGGGCCCAGGCGTCAACAGGAAGCACACGGTGGGGCGCCTGTCTAGATCCTAGGATCGGTGAAGCCTTAGTGGCGTCCATCCACCTTCCATTGCTCCTCATTGGTCACTGCTGCTCCGGTGTTTAGGGGCCATTTGGGCGTGCAAGCCATGTCTCCCTCTATAAATGGAGGGCTCATTTCTCACACACCACTCTCATTCTCCTCTCACTTTTAGTTTCTAAGGCTAGAGGTAGGCTAGAGTAGCTCTTCTTGATTCCAAGTAATCTTGGAAGTTTAGGTATGAGTTCTCTTTTATCTTTATTTCTTTGTATGACTTTGATCTACTTATTATTCCTATTTCATATAAAGTCATGGTAGATCATATTCTGTGTTCTTGAGTTCATCCTCTGTTCATCATTTAGAGGCTTGTGTTCTTTGTGAACACTACCTTTTGATCCACTTGAAGAATGATAAACTCCTTCCTTATGTGTTTGTTCATAAGTTAGAGGCTGTTCTTCACGAACACGACCCTTTGATCTTATTGATTAGACATAGAGTTCATATCTGTTATATGTCTAGCCTTAGTTGATCTTGTTAGATAGCATGAGAGTGTTGCATGTCGTGTTCAAGCTACGGTACTCGGTCTAGTTGACCCGGTCTTGGTGGCTCTCACCACAGGTCACAATAGCCCGGGCGGGTGAAGTCTAGCAGCACGTAGGCATGGTGCCTGGGTTGTCAGCTACGATAGTTATGAGCAGTACGAGGTCGGTCCTCGGTGGTGACAGCCTGTTGGATCCTAGGGCAACCTCCGTGTTGGTCTTTGTGAGTCTAAAGTCTAGTTTCAGTCTTTGGTCGTCACGGGCTAGCTCCCCGTTTATACACAGGTCTGAACCATGTTTCCCTTATGCAATACTCATGCTTATCTCTTGTATCTTCTAGCTTTGTATGTTTAGTACATTAGAACCTAGAGCTAACTCGTATGTTCCCCTAAGCCGTAGTGTGCTAGAGTAGAGGTAGATTTGAGGTGTGTGTCACTACTATTATCTTTTATCTTACCCGCCTTTGAGTGTGTTTTCCTATATTTATCTCTTGGTTTACATTGAGCAAAAGCATAAGTCTAAGATATCCATTGCCTTCCTTGGATTCGATACCCGGAATACTCTCTTTCCTTGGGAAATGCTACAATGGTTTATCTCGCGGATTCGTTCATGATCGTTTAGATTAACCATGGCAAGTCGATGTTCACGCTAACTCATTAGTTGTGACATTGGGAAATGCCAACAAGTATTCTAAGACACTAAGGATGGATTTCAATCTGTTCTTAAGTGATCGGCGTTTAGAAATGTCAACAAGCATTTGCGTGTTTGGAAGGCAGGATTATCATGACTATGCTTTGCATCTTTTATAAACTACGGTAGGTTAGGACAACCCTCAATGCGGGCTAACCTTGATTGTCTTCTTTATCTTTGGATGAAGGCGGTAGTGTATATGGTTTCGACTCTAGAAATTTCTTGAAGATCCCAGTCACTTGTGAGGAAAGCTCAAAATCATTTGGCTCACCTCGTCATACTCGTGAGCGAACCGGCTTCCTTCATGATCCGTCAACGCTATGGCCCAAGACACCGTGAGTACTCACTCTTTCGGTCTTGCAAGGCCCTAAGGTGGCAATGGGGGCAAAATTTTGAGATCAAGGCGGGTTTAATCACGATGGTACTAGCCCATTCGTGGCAAGCCAAATGAGGATGCCAATGCTCATCTGCAGCAATTCCTAGAGCTGCAGCACTTTCGTCATCGGTGCAAATATGGATCTTTGTTAGTTTACGGTTATTTCCATTCTCCCTCTTGGGAAAGGCTAAGCAATGGTTCTATGGAAGAATCTATTGACACTTGGAGCAAGTGTTCACAGCATTTCTCAAAAGTTCTTCCCATTGGGTAAAACCAATGCTCTTCATGGAAGGATTTGGTTTTAAATAACAAGTGAATCTATCGGAGGCTTGGGAGAGGCAGAGTATGTCTGCTGTCCTCATCATGGGATGGAAGATTGGCTCATTCTTCAAAGTTTCTATAATGGGTTGACTCACGGAGGCCATATTGATCTTGCTCAAGGAGCATTCTTCTCACTCCGTTGATAATGCTAAATTACTCATGAGAAGATGGTCTCCAACCAAGGGTGGAGTGATGAAAGACTCCACGAGTACTCATCTTGTCAAGGAAGCGGACATGATTCGCCAAGATGGATCTTCTTATGAAGAGATTGGATGACTACACCGGTGAGAAGGCTGCCATGGCCACTACTTCTGCCTATGGACTCACATGACTGTGAAGTCATGGCAACCTTGGGCACTCGGGCAACTTGTCCAGGAGACTCGGAGGAAGTGATGTACATAAATGGCAATAACAATGGTTATCGTCCATCTCAACAAGGAGGCCAATCATGAAATCAACAACGCCCTATCAAGGAGGTAACCAAGGACAAGGAAGAGCAATGCTATTTGGTGCAAGATAGTGTTGAGCGGCTTGGAGGAAGGACGGAGCCTTCACCCCCAAGGAAGAAATCTCCGTCAAAGAGGTTAAGGAAAATTCGGAAGAATGGCGGAAGATTGAGATGGCACCAAACTCTACTTCTCGGTGGGGTCTGAATGGAACTGATCCGAGAAGAGTCCAACTTGTCGGACTAAAATGATGGGTCCTTTCTAAAAAGGTTAAAATGGTATTTATCTCATATTTCCCTTTCCAAAATTTTATTTCCAAAATTGCATATTTGATTTTCCAAACTCATTTGCATGCTAGATTTATCTAGCCTTTTCCCTTTTCAAATAAAATTTGAAATTAATTTGAGTTTGATAGAAAATTCATTTGGGAAAATTCTGGAGGCTTTGGCGTGCACCTTGGCATCTCTTCAGAGCGTTGGTGGCACACACCAAAGGGGCCACCGACAGGGCCGGAACGAGTTCGGCGAACCTGATCATGTAGGCGGCTTTGTCCACGGCTCTAGCCGTTGTGCAACTATCCGCGATGTCTGCCCTTTGCTCTATAAATTGGACGAGAGGAGTGTTCTTCACCCATGCAACTCATTTCATTCACACTCCCCTCCTTGCTCTCTTGGTTTTCTTGGATTTCTTGCTCAAGATTGGATCATCAAGTGGTCTCTAGTGTGTTCTTTGAAAATATTGTTGTTGGTGGAGCAAACTCGGTAAGAACTTCATTCGATTTTACTAACCCATCGAGTTGCTCTTGTTGTTGTTGTGCTAGCATGAATTGGGCGAACACTCTCGGAGGGTGACACGCTCACACTCGTTCAGCGGGAAGCAGTGCATCCACCCGAGCCGACAAGCATCAGATGGATTATGAAGAAGAGCAAGAAGAGCAAGGAGCCACAAGCCGCGGTCGTCGATGACACCCCCTACCTCACTTGCGGGGCACTCGAGAGGCGCCTATGCTCTCTGAAGGAATGAGTCTTGGCCACACTAGGGACTTGACCCGACTCTCATGGAGAAGCATGTATGAATCTCGAGTTCACTTCCATTTGGCACTCTTGGTTGGGAGGAGTTTTGCGATTCTGAGCTTGGCTCTCGGCCCCTCACCATCAGTTCTTTGCTCTCTTCGAGAGGATGGTTGAGTTTGTCTTTTGGGGTTCATCTTTCTTGGAAGGATCTTAGTCGTCTCCTTGGTTTTAGTCCTCGTTGTGTTGTCTTTGAAGCGAGCTTGTGAGGTTATGTTCGGAATCTTCTGCGGATATCTCGATCTTGTTTACATGACAAGTTTGTACCTTGGTGCACGATATTGTGCATCCCACTCTCGTGGCACAAGTGGCTCGCCATTACTCTCTTTCCACGAGGATGTTGGTGCATGGCGATGAGATGATGCTATTATATCTTCGTCACCGGATCATGGTCTCTCTTTAAAGCAATGATTCGGTGGATGGAATTTTAAGATGATAGGTCCTATTGAGTGTACGACTTTGGTGACTCGTATTGCTCTCAAACTCGGGGTTCTTAGCGGAATCCTGTACCCTTCATCGGACGTCGAGTTCTCATTGATGAGGCATACTTGATCCAGGCATATACTCAAGAGGGCCCAAATAATTCTTTGACTTTCTTCTTTCCGGGTTATGCAAACCGTCCGTTACCTAACGGGGTTTGGATTGTATAACTCGAATCACTCATTCCTTGTTACACAAGAGGAAAGCCGTCGTGCTAGTGTTTGAGCAGATCCACGGGCGCAAGAGAGCACACACAGGTGCAGCGATCACAGACACCACCACCACACCTCACGGCTGTTACGCCCGGTGGTAGGAGGCCCTGAGTACATGTCGTTACCCACGGATATGCACTGGTTGGGACCAGCCACCTACCAGTGAGTCGAGTGCTTGCAGGCGAGCGAGCTCGATGGGCCACACTAGTTCCGGCTCGGTGGTCCACCTCGTCTCATCCTTCGACACTCTTCCTGCACGCGATGCTCGGCTCGCGGATGGAGAGCTCACCATCCAGTCACGGGATTAGAGGCGGGAACACCCACGTCGAGTCTACCTCTGCGTGGCGGTCGGTGGTGAGAGGATAGCAGCCATCGCAAGATCGAGCGATACATGGATGCGGGAGGGCTTACTACAGTCGGTTTCTTCTACCCTCCTCGCTGAGCACGAAGCTAGCAGGAGGACCCCATCACGAGGTAACTTGTATCTTCCTGCATTTCGAATATCCTATAAATGAAAATCCAAAAAATCTGCAAAATAAAAGACCAAAAATATTTATTTGCTTTCATCATTTGCTTAGTTTGGTTTGATATGCTTAGTAAGAATGCTTTGCCTCTATGGTTGAAATGATGAATAGTTGCTCTGTTTATTCTCCTTGTATGTCTTGCTTACAACTTTGTATCCTGCCTAAGTTTTGAGCTTGTTGGCTTGTATGTTCAAACCTTAGCTTAAAAGCGTGTAGCATGAAAGCATGATCCTTGCCTAAGTTGTTGTGAGACATGATATGGTAGAATAGAGTGCTATGATCTTGTGCTTAGTGATGCTTGACATCTGGAGTTTTCACTTTTTGAAAAATCAAAACATGATGAGTTCCTCAATTTTGAGAATTTCCCATCCAAGGCCATATGTAGATCCTAGTTCCTAGCCTCCACATATGCAGCTTGTTCTCTCATTGAGCTTTGTCAAATTGTTGTGACCCTTATTAGAACTCATACTCCCCTGATCAAGATCACGTACACATTCATGCTAAAACTTCTACACTGGAAGTTAAGTATTCATCATTTACTCCATACTGCTTATGCATTCTTCCACAAATAAAACTCTATGTATCTTTGCATTGTTCATCCCTCTCCAAATATCTCCAATAGAGACAAAGGGGCTAGCTAAAAAAAGAGAGAGAAAGAAAAGCATGCTCAAAATTATGGCAAAAATAAATAAAGAGAGCTAGCCCAAGTCTCGAAAAAATTTCAAAGGAGAAAAAGGGATTGATATGTGCAAGAAAAAGAGTTCCACCATATAGATGGTAATAACTAGTACCTACTCCGGGGCTAGTGTCCACCTTACCATCAATCCCTCATTTCCTCATATAAAACATGGCAATATCTAGCACCCATTTCCGGGCCTAGTATCCACCTTGCCATGCTCAAATCCATCACACACATATGCACATCTTGATCAGGATGTATGTTTGTTTCTTCCAAGGATCCGGTTTTTGACTTAGCAAAACATGAGAGACAAGTATGCCACATCTTCCCTACCTACAGCTCCACATAAAGCCTATTAGGAGTAGGATGTGAAGAAAGGCAACATTGATGCCTTGGTGAGGAATCATACACCTTTGAGCGATCCGAGAGTATCATTTGAGGAACTCTGATTTTCTTTTGAAAATTTGCAAAACCTCTGGATTGCTAAGCTGATCAAGGTATGAGTGATTATGTGTTCTCTATATAACCATTCTGTCTCTCAACTGCCCAAGGCAGGTGAAGCTATATGTCCCACGTATCAGGCGAAAGGTAAGAACATTGCCAACTTGTTCAACTCTTGGTAGAGTACTTTGCTGTATGTTTGCCATAAGTTGAGAATACAATGTTGTAGCAACTCCTGATCAACCAACCTAAGTCTCTAATGTCTTGCTTCGAGACGAGCAAGAGGTTAGCTTGGGGGAGTTTGTTGACGGTGGAAATTCACCATTTCCAACCCTCAATATTCTCACATAAATGGAGGCATATGCATTATTTACTAGCATTTAGGTTTGAATAATGTAGTTCCACTTGTCCTTGGAGATTATTTGTATGTAGGTGATTTACCCCTTAAAAGAGATGGAAACTCAACTCCTATGAAGAAACCATGCCAACTCAGCTGAGGAGGTGGCTGCCACCAAAGGAAACATGGCAAGACACGTCATCGATCCAGGGGAGGCACTCACCGACGAATCAGAGGACGCCACATGGACTTCACATGGATCAAAGGCCCACCTCGTATACCAAATCAAGCCATGCACCGGGATGGATCAGAGGCCACAAGGCGCCAACCGAGGAAGCACACCGGGCTGCCCTAGGGGGCCGCCCGATCCTAGGATCGACCGAACCGCCTTTAGTGGCGCCCCATCCTCGGCCTTCTATGTGGTTACCTCATTGGTCACTTGCTGCAGTCCCGGTGTTTAGGGGCCATTTGGGCGTCCGAGCAAGCCTTGTCTCTCTATAAATAGGAGGGAGGGGCTTCTATTTCACACACCACTCTCTCATTCTCCTCTCACTTTTAGTTTCAAGGCTAGGGGTAGGCTAGAGTAGCTCTTCTTTAGGTTCCAAGTCCTCTCGGAAGTTTAGGTATGAGTTCTCTTTTATCTTTATTTCTTTGTATGACTTTGATCTACTTCAGCTTATTCGGCTATTTCATATAAAGTCATGGTAGATCATATTCTTGATGTGTTCTTGAGTTCATCCTCTGTTCATCATTTAGAGGCTTGTGTTCTTCGTGAACACTACCTTTTGATCCACTTGAAGGATGATAAACTCCTTCCTTATGTGTTTGTTCATAAATTAGAGGCTCGTGTTCTTCACGAACACGACCCTTTGATCTTGTTGATTAGACATAAGAGAGTTCATATCTGTTCGTATGTCTAGCCTTAGTTGATCTTGTTAGATAGCATGAGAGTGTTGCATGGGGTCTGTGTTCAAGCTACGGTACTCGGTCTAGTTGACCGGTCTTGGTAGCTCTCACCTGGTCACAATAGCGGGCCGGTGAAGTCTAGCAGCAACATAGGCATGGTGCCTGGGTTGTCTAGCTACGATAGTTATGAGCATACCCCCCGTAACGAGAGGTCGGTCCTCAGGTGGTAACAACCCTGTTGGATCCTTGGGCAACCTCTGCGTTGGGGTACCGAGGGAGTCTAAAGTCTAGTTTCAGAGTGCTCGTCATGGGCTAGCCCCTGCTTGTACCGGGTGCTGAACCATGTTTCTCATGCAATACTCATGCTTATCTTCTAGCTTTGTATGCTTAGTACATTAGAACCTAGAGCTAACTCAGTATGTTCCCCTAAGCCGTGAGGTGCTAGAGTAGAGTAGATTTGAGGTGTGTCACATCACCCTATTATCTTTTATCTTACCCCTGCCTTTGAGTCTGTTTTCCCTATATTTATCTCTTGGTTTACATTCAGAGCAAAAGCATAAGTCTAAGATATCCACCATTGCCTTCCTTGGATTCGATACCCTTGGAATACTCTCTTTCCTTAGGGAAATGCTACAATGGTTTATCTGTGCACTTGCGGATTCGTTCATGATCGTTTAGATTAACCAATGGCAAGTCTCGATGTTCACGCTAACTGCGCCATTAGTTGTGACATTAGGAAATGCCAACAAGCATTTCTAGCGCTGACACTAAGGATGGATTTCCAATCTGTTCTTAAGTGATCGACGTTTAGAAATGTCAACACCTATCTAAAAGTGTGTGTATTTTTTCTCTCCCCCCTCCTTGATAACATTATTTTTCCAATGACCTTTTTGACGAGTCTCGGTAAGTCCATGAGAAGCTTGTCTTGTTTTGATAATATCTCAACTATAATATCTTGGTAGGACTAAACTTTCCCATAGCTCCATATAAAGTCTTCCACCAAATATTTGAGAGAGGAAAAGAGTAGAACAAGTAGGCTTGAGAGACAAGATGAGATGAGAGTTCATGAGCAAGATGCAAGGATGTTTATTATTGATCTGGGTAAAGCAAAGTTTTCTTCATCCCGCTCTTATTTTTTTCAAAATTTCTGTGATTTGTTTAAAATTTGAGAGCATGATTAATTACTTGTGGAAAGAGCTTAAATGATATCTACCCTCCATAGAGATGAAAGCTAGTTACATTATGAAACTATAACATATATAAACTTGGAGAGCATTATGTTTTCTCATGTATGAACAAGTGCAGGGTATGAACATTGAAAGGCAATACTGACATCCATTAAAGGCTTACTCGAGGACGAGCAAGGTTTAAGCATGGGGGTATGTTGACGGTCAATTTCCGTCAACCAAGAGCACTTGTTACACTTTGGCCTGAGCTTTGATTTATAACTAAACCGCCACTAGGCACACTAATGATATAACAAGTTCGCACTTACATGTGGTTTTTGGAGTGTGTTGACAAGAATTAGGTACCTAAATGAGGACTTGGGTGGAGTTCATCTAGCACTGCGAGAAGATCACGAGTTGCAACGAGTCAAGACAAGTGAACATGACTCCAAATGACCCAAGGACCAAGCATGAAGTATGTGAAAGTCCAAGGACCTAAACAAGATGCGGAGTTCGTACGCCAAGTACCCTTATCCAAACCGAAGGGAAAATGACGTCAAGGACCCACATGGACTTCGGCAAATATTCAAGAAAGCACGAAGCACAACCGGCCGAACAGCCCGGGCCGACCGCCCATGCCGACTCCTAGGTGTTCCGGCCCGCCTCAGCCTCCCTTGACCTACACGCTCCTCGGCTTATTTATACCCCGCCCGACGCCACCACATCCAATCATCAAAACTCGTGAAACCTAGAAGTGAGCAGGAGGAGACGATGGCGGCGGAGTCCTCGGTTGTCTAGGGATGGCCTAGGC
This sequence comes from Cenchrus purpureus, assembly GCA_022644695.1. Lineage (NCBI taxonomy): Eukaryota > Viridiplantae > Streptophyta > Magnoliopsida > Poales > Poaceae > Cenchrus > Cenchrus purpureus. The sequence goes on along the minus strand of CP053467.1, from coordinate 117,322,502 downwards.
CAACCCTAGCCGCCATGGCCGCCCTACGTGGTTGTGCCATGGTGGAGTTCCGAAGCTAGTTGAGGTCATAAATGGTATGTACTCAATGGTGGTGACCCAAACACATCTACTATTATGTGAGCAATTGTAATCTTGCTTTCCGATCTTTAAGCGATTCCATGTCTCCGTCTTTACTTTCTACCTTTCATGAATATGTTTGATCCTTAGTCTAATCCTAGGTTAAACTACATAGCATGCTTTATGTAATCATGGTGATTAGATATAGTATGTCGACCCTTCATGGTTTGTAGGCTTGTCCATGTTTGGGCACGCCTGTGGATCCCCCGCTTCATTAAGGGAGCATCGTGACAGGGTGATTTCCCCGAACGAGCGGATGTCTTCGGGAGGTAGGCCGGAGGTAGGAGTTTAAGGATGCTTTTAGATGAGATGCTTGGTTGTTGCACGTTTGCCGGAACTACAACTAGAAGGCGATAGGGTTAGTCGCCCCCTTGGTGGCGATTTACCTCGCCTATGTTCGTGTATGTGATCAACCTTGAGCTATCATACACGTATCTCTTAAAGGTTACCTTATATGCAATCTACGCTTCATGTTAGGATAGTTCGATAGATTAGGTAGAGAACCTTAGCGGTTTGCTTTCGATCCTTGGATTGACAATCCTTGGGGGGGACCCTCCTTGGTGAAAAAGGCACCAAGTCACCCGTAGGCTTGCGGTGAACTTCAACACGGTTTTGAACCGTCAACAATTTTCTAAGAGCACTTGACTTGGTCATAAAGCGAAAGTTGCATCCCTCTTGATAGTACGGCATACCTATACTCAAGATAAATAAAAACACCTTATTAACTTCTTGAGCATGAATGTCTTCAATCTTGCTGTACTTAATCAATTTCCACTTGAGGGTTTTCAACTTTGACCAATGTCTTGAGCACGTCCATACTTGAGCTAGTGGCTTAAGATCTTTCCATATAGTATAGAAGTGCACACTTAGATCCTTAAGTCACTCTATATTGCCAATCACAACATGTGAACTTGACGCAATGCTTCCCTCGGTTAAGGCTTGGATATGATACTTGAAGACCCCACGGATTCTAGAACTTCACCTTAGCAAAACACAAAATGGCGGTCTAGCTAGGACCCCAATGATTGCTTAGTCCCTCACCCTAGTCATCTCGGTTGATCTCTTCATCACTTATCCGATCCACGTTGAGTTAAGCTTTGCTTCATCCAATTAGTCTTCATTTGAAATCCCGCTTCAAATGCTTGTTCTTGATTGATAACGATTATGCAAGCTTCCAATTTAGAACCATAAAAACTACACTCATCCTTGTATCCTCTTTTATTTACCACATGAAGCCTTGCATTTGACTTATAAAGAATTATCATCTTCTCTTTCTATGATCCTTGTATTTCAACCAAGCTACCATATTTATCAGAGACCATGAATTGACTTCTCACAATATCCCCGATATTTATCTTTCCTTGATGCTTGATATTTGCCACTATGCTTTAGGATCATACACATATTTGTCTTCTCCAGTGTGAGCCATATAAAATTCATTCACCAATATATATCCCATCAATAACTCATGGATATATAAATAATTCCTGCTCACAATCTTAGACAAATATGTTAGACCTTTAATCGCTTTGTCATTCAATTCACCAAAATCCACTTAGGGGCCTAGATGCACTTTCAATCTCTCCCTTTTTGGTGATTGATGACAACTCGATTAAAGCTTACAAATATATCAATAAAGCGCATTTCAATTCTTAGATATAGCCGGAGCTCCCCCTTAATTTGTGCTTTGAATGGAATGTCAAAAATTTGGCCTCAAATGCCAAAAGCACAAATTTGGGAGAAACACGTGAGAGCTCCCCCTATATCTTAGAATCAGTGGAGTGCAACAAGTGTGAGTGACAAAATAAAATGTGTGATGCATATGACAAGTTAAGCACAAAGCAAAACAACAAGTGTTCTGGCTGAGCGCCATCGGGTCAGCTCAACCAAGACAAGGACAGACGGTCAGACCAGTGACTGACCGTCGACCGGGCCAGTCCAACAAGACACAAAGCGAACCGTGCATGCTATCTCGGGCCGAGTAATCGGTGACCGGGTTGCAAGCCAGTTTAGATCACTTTGCCCCATCTAGCCAACACAAACAAATCATCATACAAATCATGCATCACAATCTAGCATAAGGTCACTTAATTATTACATAAATAAGTTCAACACACATATAAGCACTCATACAAAGTTCTCAAGTCCACAAAGAAACAGAATTCCAACTTTTATTACAGCTCTCATCACCGCAGTCGAGCCGGTGACCATCGCCTGCTGCTAGCTCCATCAAACGGTAAGCTTTCAATCCAATCTTCTCCCCCTTTGTCATCAAGCATCCAAGAAGGGCCTGGAGAAGGTGTAGCTGCAGCTGATCAACTCCAAGTCGACCATCCGGATCCATCCCCTATTTTAGAGATAAACGAGGCATTGCGTAGGAGATGTAAGAATCTTGGGAAGGGTTTACTTTAGATAAGGATCTAGAGAAGGATCAGTCATACCCTGAGGTGGAGGTGGAGGAGGCTGAGGATAGGTCCAACCAAAATTGTCGGTAGATATGCAACTAGCCCAATCCTCAGGAGCCTCAACCTACTGAGAAGTCCCTGCTGAATCAAATGGAGGAGGAGGTGGTGGTGGTGCCGAAGAACTCCCCTCGCCTGACTCAAATAAGAAGTTGCCATACTGATCCACTAATCCTGAATTTGCCATGCTTCTTATCCTCTTCTCAAAAGTGGGTATAGGAACCTCAGGTGGATTAGGAGATATGGGTGAGCGAGGCGGCTGAAGTCCAAAGTGTGCATGCAACAACTTCATAGAATCTCTCTCCTTCTTCCTATCTCTTCTTTCTCTTTCTTGTGCCACTCCAATGTCATGTTGGCTCTTGCACATACCAAAAAGAAAGTTTATGAATTTACGCATTGGAGAGGTGGCCTTTGGGTCATCTGCTGCTCGAGGCCTCTACGGTTAGGCAGGTGGCGATCAGCAGGCGGTCAGCTCTATTCCTGATTTTGCTCCCATCCTTGCCCTTCTTCTTCTCTGATTTCTGGTTCATGCTCAGGATATGGGATACTTGGGAACTTAGTGGGATTGGGCCTAAATGGTTTATGCTTGACATCCTTAGGAAACCCAATCTTGGAGACTTTTTCCACCATATACATGATGTAGGGGCTATAGCTGCAAATCTTCTTTGGATCTTCCGATAAGAGTTTGATTTCTTGCCAAATGAAATCCCACACACTAAATGGAGGTGCCCCCGGTCGCAAAGCTATCATCAAGTTTTTCATGTACTTTGATACATCGGAGGGGTCGCCATCCCTAGGTGTAGAGGTCCTTCACGTGTCCCACACTAGCTCTCTTATCCCTAGGGTACATGAAACACATAACCTCTGGCTCAAGCAAACCCTCATCATGTAGCTTAGGATAGTCCTTGTCTTGAGGGGAAATGTTGAAAAGAGCTAAAAATCTAGTGAAGCGAATTCCATACTTCACTCCATTTGACATCCAAAGCATAGCTCTTTCACCATCCTTATATCCAAAGTACACTGTGGCATAAAACTGAACTATGATTTCCCTATTCCAATCATACCTAAATCCCATGAGATCTTTCACCCTTTGTTGCTCACAAACTCTAATGATCTCATTGAAGATAGGATCATTTTTCTGCTCCATAAAGTTCCAATCCACATATTGTGCCTGATGGGTGATTTTGGGTTTCTTTATGATTACTGAAGTGTAATAGTCCTGCTAAAATTGAGCCCAAAACCTATTGTCTGAAGCTATCATGTCACTAGCATAAGGATTTATGTCCCTCAACTTCTTCAATTTCTTTGTTTTCCCTGAGCCATGAAAATTTTCTGCTTTGTTGGAAAACATGTATATGGGCTTTTTGATCCTAAGCCCACCATGATCACCGTCGTCATCATCATCAGCCTCATCCTCATCCATAGGATCATCATCCTCATCTCGCTCTCGGCCCTCTGTGTCATCATCCTCACCCTCTCCAATATACTCATCTTCATTCATGTTGGCTGGCCCCTAGCCATGTGGGCGATCAAGAGCCTCAGTGTATGTCTCATCCTCAACATCATCATCACTGCTTGCCCCTTGGATATCATCAACAACATTCTCAGCTCTCTCATGAGATGCACGCGGCCTCAAAGTCCTCCCGCTGCCACTGCCTCAAGGAAAAGCACCTGGAGTGACCGCTCTCCGAGCCAAGATCTCCTCTTTTCTCTTTTTGGCACCTTCTTTAACTCTCGGCATGGCTGTTGTCCTGTGTCACAAAAGAGATGATAGGAATGTATAAGACACCAGGATAGAGAATGAAATTGATTTGAAAACGAAAAACTCAGTTTCGAGCAATTGGGTCTGCTCTGGACACCACCGGTCAGATCAGTGGGGGCCACCGGTCAGACCGGTGACCTCCAGAACAAAGCCAATGGCCCTAACTGTCAATCTTAGCAGCCTGAACAGGTTTGATATGATCAAAGATGAACACAAGACATATCTAGATAGATGATGGTCAAATACACGAAGAAAACGATATTTAGGGTTGGACGAGCCGCACGCGGTCGGGCAGCTCACCGGCCGTCAACCGAGAGCCGTCCACCCCCAAATTTCGAAACCTCACAATGTACCCAACGAAATGTTATGGATCTATAGGTATGTCTTCTATATGTTGCCAGGAGATGTTCTACCAAAGGAATCGTTAAACTTTCAAAGGGGTAGAGAGATCGGGCAAAAGAAAGTTTTAGATACCTTTGGAGAGGAGAACTCGATATGAAACCAATGAGCCACCTTAGATCCTTCCTCAGCAGCCCTACGGGGTTCTTTTCCACAAAGGAGATGTGGTTTTCCTTGGTTGAAACCCTAGGTCTCCACGGGAGGTGCTTGGAGGAGGAAGAGAGATGGAGAGAGGTGTAGAGAGATAGCCACGGGGTGAAGGAGGTAGAAGACAGGTGAAATGATAGAGGAGAGAGAAGAGGGAGGGTAAAAGTAGATATTCTTTTACTGTGCACTCACGGGTGACTCCCGGGCACCACCGGTCAGACCGGTGATCCCCTTTGGTTCAACCAGCGGGGCCTTAGCGGCAGTTCCGATCGGGTGTCGGAAGTTCTGACGATTTTGATAAATCAAACAGAGAATCCTTATCGGAAGTACTGCCCTAGGCTCGGAAGTTCCGTACCATCCTTCCAAATCTTGAGATTTTACCTCTGAAAACTTCACCTAATAAAAGATTAACACCTTTCTTTCCACTTATGATCCAAAAGAGGGAAAAGTGGCTTTAGGGTTTCACCGGTCAAACCGGTGCTCCCCTGTGATAGACATTGATCTGATTTTGCAAGAATTTGATCCTTACTCCTTCACACAGGTTGGATAGAAGATATTGACAAGATTTTGATCCAACTTTTCACAGACCTTAGAAGAATATGGAACATTATTCGATGAACTTGATTCTTCCAAGTGAGAGAGAAATTGATAAAGAGATTATTATGGACTTGAGATAATCTCCTCATTTGTGACTAGCCATCAATCAAGCATTGGGAACAATAGTCACAAATAAGTTGATCCGGTCACAAAGACCAAGAACCAAATATTTTTCAAATTTCACACTTCTTACACATGCTAGTATATTTTTTGAAAAAGTATCCTATAACACAAAGTGCATGCATCTACTTCAAACAAATAGCCATTCTAGTATATTTAACTCATACCCTTGACCACAAGACACAAAGTCGAGTGAGCGCAATGGTATCAACCAAATATCTAGAGAAGCACACAAAATTCACTTGAAGCAATTACATGCTAAAGGAGGCACACTAGCATGGTAATATGGCCTAGATGCATTACAATGAATAAAGGAGATTCGGAGAACATACCTTTGCCTTAGGCCATTTTATTCGTGCATATTTTCTATTTTAGTAGTTGCTAGCTCTTACTTGAGTTCTTTTGAGAAAAGTGATTTCTAAGAGCTTGCTTAAGGTGCACAGATACATGAGACAACAAGATCATTAGAAGAAACTGTTAGTCCCACAAGTGACACAAGTAATGAAGTGAGCTCCCCCTTAGTTAGTGCATAGAGATATCTTGAATTTCTTGATTATTGCACAACATTCAATTAAGAGAATGGAGTAGCTCATTCATATACTTGGTCATGACACATAAATGATAACACTGTTGAAATGTGTCAAGATACTCATACCATTCACTCATGATCATCAAGAAGATGTCTCCTAACAATCTTGAGGCATCTACCGGCCGGTGGTATCCACAGTGTCGGACCGGGCTCTCACCTCGTTTGAGGTTCGAGTCATCCGGTGACTGGATTCGGGTCACCCGGCTGTATGCAGAGACGTATCGGGTCACCCGGCCCTGTGGTCCGGATCACCCGGCGCCTGTAGGAACAAGCGCAGACGCGGGACGCGTGTCAGGTCACCGGTGACGACTGTCCCAGCGTCCTTGATGATCTTGTTTGTCTTGCTTTGTGATTTTGTGAACATATCACATTTTTGGTACCTGCATATACAGCAAGACATTTGCTCTACTAGAGAGCCACTAAAAGCATCAAATGGAATGAGAGGGTAAATTTTATAGAAATTGTCAAAGTCACTTCCTCATGCTTCACTAATCCAAGATTTGTGACACATGAGAGTTCACTAAGAACCGAGAGTGACTTAGACTCATAATTAAGTACAATTTACCGAGATGTCACTGAAAGTACGATTTTGACTCTTAAGCTCTTCACATGGCCAATTTATCAAATTAAGAATTCTTTTCACTTAGCCATGTCTTCAATGCATCTCTAAGTTCCTGCAAGCTCAAGAAGCATTTCTTGGTACCCAAAGCTTGTTGGGTCCTATAGGGTTAGTCACAAGATGCTTAGGGACCCAAATGGCTCTTATGCTAGTTTGAGGTGAGTTAACCGCTCTTGTAGCATAAGTAATATTTTTATCTTCCCTAAGCTTATTGAAATCATAATGGACAAGATTTGATTTAGGAATGTTACCATTCGAGCAATCTTTGCCCATGTGACCTTTTTGACGACATTCATAGCAAATGCGGCTTTTATCCTTGTTGGTCACACCATTTCTTGTAATTTCTTGTCCGTGCTTGCTTCTGAGCCTTGTTCTTGGAGAAGGGTTCTTTCTCACCTTGTTGCCTTGGGAAGTGGTCGACTGGTTGTCATCGGGACCGGACATGACCGGCCCGACCGATCACTCGATCTTCCACTTGCTGCATCATTTGGGCAAGCGTCGACAAAATGTCCCTTCTCTCTGCACTTGTAGCACACTCTCCAGTTGTTTGATCTTCTTGTCTTCTTGGAGAGTGTTTCTTGTTCCTTTTGCTTAGTCGGGCAATGGAGTGACTTGATATGCCCAACTTTGCTCTTTTCTTGAATCTTGTTCTTATAGGTCTTGGTATGTTGTTGAGGAGTTGAGCTAGTGACGATTGATCCCTTTTCAAACTTCTTCACCATGTCATCACAGTTATCTTGAGAAGGTTGCACTTGACTCTTCCCTTTCAACACATACAAGTTTCTTTTAAGCTTTTCGACCTCTTGCTTGAGTTCATCATTTTCTTTAGCAATGAGGTCATCACAAGATTCTACAAGTACATGCTCAATGCTAGATTGGCTTGCTTGAGAAAAATAATCATTAGTGCAAGACAAATCAATTTGAACTTGTGAGCATGTGCATGTGTGAGATAGAGGTTGCATAAATTTAACTGAAGAAAGCACAACCTCATGAGCTATCTCTAGTGATGCATAAGAATCTACAAGCCTCTCATGAGAACACTCAAGTTCCTTGTGCTTTGCTTGTACAGCCATATGCTCACTAGTGAGCATCCCTAATTTTTCTTTAAACATTTCATTATCTTGATCCACTGCAGCTATGCAAGCAAAGGATTTGATAACTTTATCATATTGCCTAGTGAGCGAATCATACTTACAAACCAAAGAGGTATTTTCGGATTTGAGAGCCTCAAGTTCCTTAGTCGAGGAGCTTGAAGCTTCATTTGTCTCAATCTTTCCTCCTTTGGTCTTCTTCTTCTTTTCCTTCTTGGCCATCAAGCAAATGTTGGTGCCTCTGTGCACGGCCGACCGTGAGACACACCGGTCGGCCCTCGCAGAGGACAGTGCTGTTTCTTTGGCCTTCTCCTTGCTTTGGGAGTGACACTTGAGGCTCAATGTTGTTGAGTGATGACTTTGAGCACTCCTCAAGTGCCTTCTCCATGGTTTGCCCTTGATCAATCCATTTGGGCTTTTCATATTCTTCTCGAAGTATTTCCCAAATGGTGTGTGCATCAATCTCAATCTTTTCATAGATAAATTCCTGCACATCATTACTCAACATACTACAGATGAAGTTAAATACTCGAGAGTTGCATTGCCAACACTCTAAGTCCTCTAGGGATGATTTTGACAAGCCAATCTTGTTTTCCCTAAGGTGAGGAGGTAGAATGCTAGCAATAACAATCTTCTCAGCAAGTGGACCCATGGTCCTGATATAATAGAGTACATGAATTGACCAAGAAGCATAGTTTGAGCCATCTAGAGCTAAAGGCTCAAACGGTACCTTACGAGTTGTCGACATCGTCAAACTCCAAGCGGTTAAGCTCGAATCGGAGCACTCGGCTCTGATACCAATTGAAAGGACCTTGATGTCGCCTAGAGGGGGGTGAATAGGCGGACGACCGATTTAAACTTTTCTTCCTCGCAAACTTGAACTGCCGGCTCACTGCTCGCAGGTGTGCCTCACCGGTCAGACCGGTGCTAGCAAAGCTCCACAGGTGATCACCGGTCAAACCGGTACCCTACACCGGTTAGGCCGGTGTAGCACAGAGCACCTGCAAAAACAGCTTCAAGCCCCTCTTGACTTTTAGCACAAACCAAACTTGGTGAGTGGCCTTGGTAGATGGTCTCGAGCAGGGTAATGATCCCTGCACACACAAATAGCACACCCAAGTAGATCGAAGCGGAAGCAAATCAAATATGCTAGAATGACAACTTAAAGAGGCAAACCACAAAGAGACGCAAGGATTTGTTTTCCGAAGTTCACTTCCACCAAGGAAGCTACGTCTCCGTTGAGGAGCTTGTAAGGGATTCAAGTTCTCAACTAACTCTTCCCACAACAAGCCGGGTCTCTTTCAACCACTTTCCTCGATTCCACTAAGGCGATCTTTTCCACGAAGAGGCAAGATCACAGCCCTCACAAACTTGCCGCTGCTCACCAAAACTTGGGAGCTAGCCGGTGACACCTAGCCGTCTAGGAGGCAAATCTCCAAGAGTAACAAATACTTTAATGCTTGTAGACGCGAAACTCAAGTGCTCAAGCTATGGGAATGCTCTTGTTAGATCACAAAGGCTCTCAAGATCTCACTCTCTCAACCCAACTCAAAGATATGGCTTGAATCCACAAATCTCACAAAGAGAGAGAGATTGGGGAGAGCCACTAAGGCTTTAGGCTTGCTAGAAATGACTAGGAAGCTCAGCAAGTTCACCAAGAACAGCAGCCCATCCAAGAGGAGGGCTAGGGGTACTTATACCCCTCAACAAGAAAACTAGCCATTAGTCGTCGGGCAGCACCGGTCAGACCGATGTTTGAAAAACTAGCTGTTGGGCCTAGTTGCACCGGTCGAATAGGTGCCTTCACCGGTGACCGGGTGAAGCCCGAGAAACCCCCAAAAACCCTTTCTATGATACTAACACTTCACCCAAGTGATGAAGTGGCTCAGGTTAGGTTAGGAGGGGTTGTTAGCACACTCAAAGGCTGTTTCTCACAAAGGTTTTCTAAGAGCACTTGACTTGGTCATAAAGCGAAAGTTGCATCCCTCTTGATAGTACGACATACCTATACTCAAGATAAATAAAAACACCTTATTAACTTCTTGAGCTTGAATGTCTTCAATCTTACTGTACCTAATCAATTTCCACTTGAGGGCTTTCAACTTTGACCAATGTCTTGAGCACGTCCATATTTGAGCTAGTGGCTTAAGATCTTTCCATATAGTATAGAAGTGCACACTTAGATCCTTAAGTCACTCTATATTGCCAATCACAACATGTGAACTTGATGCAATGCTTCCATCGGTTAAGGCTTGGATATGATACTTGAAGACCACACGGATGCTAGAACTTCACCTTAGCAAAACACAAAATGGCGGTCTAGCTAGGACCCCAATGATTACTTAGTCCCTCACCCTAGTCATCTCGGTTGATCTCTTCATCACTTATCCAATCCATGTTGAGTTAGACTTTGCTTCATCCACCATTAGTCTTCATTTGAAATCCCGCTTCAAATGCTTGTTCTTGATTGACAACGAATATGCAAGCTTCCAATTTAGAACCATAAAAACTGCACTCATCCTTGTGTCCTCTTTTATTTACCACATGAAGTCTTGCATTTGACTTATAAAGAATTATCATCTTCTCTTTCTATGATCCTTGTATTTCAACCAAGCTACCATATTTATCGGAGACCATGAATTGACTTCTCACAATATACCCGATATTTATCTTTCCTTGATGCTTGATATTTGCCACTATGCATTAGGATCATACATATATTTGTCTTCTCCAATGTGAGCCATATAAAATTCATTCACTAATATATATCCCATCAATAACTCATGAATATATAAATAAATCATGCTCACAATCTTAGACAAATATGTTAGACCTTTAATCGTTTTGTCATTCAATTCTCCAAAATCCACTTAGGGGCCTAGATGCACTTTCAAACTAACCATTTGAGACCGAGTTCTTCATAACACTATCAACATTTCCGCCAACCAACTAGACGATAGATAAAAAATATATTAGATTCAAAAGAAATGCAGGAAAAAAATGAAAAAGAGGAGATATATAGGAAAAGTCAAATGAACAACGCATATAGGCCAAACCACATACATTTCTCTTGGCAGAAGTTCCAAAACTACGATTGTGTGTCTTTGGAGGAGAAGAGCGTGAAACTTTTGAACCCTGAAAGAAATTGAAACATTAAAATAATAGAAATTATAATAAATATGATATGAAGATAAATAAGTAAAAATATATCAGAGAAATACATAAGAACAACATCAGATTTTAGGATACATAAAAATACAAAGATAACTTCAGAACACATAGTCGGGAATTACCTTTGCAATGGAACCACCTTTACCAGAACTGGGATCTTGCTCTGATGGTTCTATTTAAATAAACATAATTCATTATACAATAATTAAGAAGGAAATTTTTGAATAAAAGAAACAACAAGAGAAGAAATAAAGAAAAATTATAAAAACACTAACGTGGATGATGTTGGGAGCCTGGAGGTGGTGGCGGATCAGATGGAGGGCTACCAACCAAGTCACTATCATCATGATCCGGTGAATCAGACCTTGGGTCTCAGAAATAATTTTGACTATTTGAATGACAAGATCCTTGGTTCTCTCATTGAGATTAGTTGCATAATTCATCATCTTAACAAACATCTTCTTGAGATCATCAGGGAGTGCAGATAAAGAAGAGACATCCGGGTTGATGCAAAGACCAGGCATCCTGCAATGCTTTTCAACCAACTCAGAAAGTTGAAGCTTCAAATCTTGAGAGAGCTGACAACCAGCAACCTGATCCAACTGGTTCAGGAAATCATCATCAACTTCGAGGGACTTGAGCCTTGCACTGCAGTGCTGAAAAACAAAGAAAAAATACAATTAATAAGATTAAAATAATAGACATAACAAGATAAAAAATATGAGAAAAATAGAACATAACCAGCCGATAACATGTGGACTCGTAGTCGAGTAGAGGCCTTTGTCCATACTCTCCTGGATGTTTCTTGTCAAGCTCTAAATATAATTGGATCATATTATCTTTCCAAACAGATATACGAGGCATATCAGGTCTAACTTGGCGGTAGCGAAAGTCAACATGATCCAAATACATTACCTTGTGGATAAGAAATAATATAAAACATAGGTTGGAACAAATAAATGGCGTTGATCAGGATAAAATGACAAAGAGATAAATGCAGTGATAGATTAAAGAACACAAAAGAAAATGAACTAAAGAAAAGGATAATACATACAGCCAGATAATAGAGACAACCACCAAGAGATTGGCGTGACTTGGAGCTTCCGGGACCAGAACTTGATCTGTTAAAGGACTTGATATGACCTAACAACCAAGAGAGTACAAACCCACACCAATCGTAATCTTTTGCATTGTCAATGTCTTCAAACGCAACAAAATATTTCGGACTAGGGACCAGATTAGTGTTCGAACAAAGAAAACTGCTAAGTGCAACAACCATGAAACACATAAAAACATCTTCGTAAGACATTTCAGCTTGCTTGATTATCTTATTAGCAAAGAATGACACCTGGAGGAGGTGGTCCAAACCAAACTTTGTAAGCACTATAGTCTTGCCAACACTGTAGTCAGATGGAATAGCAATGTGTCCAAGTGGAATACCCAATACTAAATTGACAGATTCCCTGGTAAGTGAGATAACCTAAATATACATAAATAACACATATTCAGAAGCGAAAAGAAAAAAAAGAAAAACTATGACAAAGAAGCAGCCAAAAAATATTTAGAATTCAGCAAATAATTTCAGATGCAAATGTAGCAAAAAAGAGAAAAAATAAACATATAGATGAACTGACACAAACAATCTGAAATATATTACGCACATAAGGTAGCAAAAATCATACCTTCCCTCCCAACATTATGTCCCCTGATTTAGCATCAACATGACGAGCGATCCACATAGCAAATTTTTTGGGGACAAAACACTTGCTGAAGTGAAGAGGAGACCCAAATCTATAATTTTCAGTGACAGATCTTTGGTGCGGGGTAAGAGCATCAATAACATTTGATAGTGCAGTGGCAGACTACCTAGAAAACCCATCTTCAGAAGATTTTGTGACCTTAGCCCTCTTAGACTACAAATAAAATAAAAAGATCAATGAAAACTAAAGTAAAATGAGAATATGGTCAGTTATACACATAAAAACACCTAGTACATAGCTATGCTATGCTGAACAATACTAACCTTATGGTGAGAAGACGAATGTAACTCACACCTCAACTTCCTGATAAGCTTGAACTGGAAAAATACAGTTCTCTAAAAATTAGGAAATAAAGAACAAACAATGATCTATATATAAACTAAAGCAACAGACATGACACATTCAACTACAAAATTAGCAATAAAAAAGGATAAATGACAAAGGAATCATACATCTTTCATAACAAGTGCGAAGAGAAACTTGTTATATCCTTCACCACCATCGGAACCCGAAGATTGATTCTGCAGGATATGAACCACATGAAAAAATAAGAATCACCTAAACAATGAAAAGACCAACTGAAATTTTTTTAAAAACATACTAACTTTGGATTCCACTTCATGATCAGAGGAAGGGAATGCAGCTTCAGAGTCAACAGATGACATCTGCGAACATTGGACGTCTTCAAAATCAGCATCTTCTGATTCAGCACTAGGAGTGTCACCATCACGTGTTGAGCATTTACGAGACATCTAGAAAACATGACCCAAAATCATAACACATAAAAATTCAGTTAACTGCACTGAATAATACATGCAAAAACACAATAACATATAGAAAGCCACATATGCTGAAACAATTATCATATCCCAGACCATAGTAACTTAATATGTAGAATACCCAAAATAATTACAACTAATATAATTTGAAAAACTAGATCAATCATTTCAACACATAACTGAACCCACCACCAAAACCTCTAGCATATAAATGAAAATAACCAAAATCAACTACAAAAAGTGATTGAGCTAAAAAACATCATGTTTAATTGACACAACTACAAAAAAGAACATAAAAACTCCAAACCAAGATTTCACTACAAATACACTGCCAAAATCATATTCAACACCTAGCATTTACATACTGCAGTAGAAAAATAGAAACTCATAAAAAGTACAATGACATCACTTATATTTAAACATAAAAGAAAAACTGAATGCAACAGACATGAACTAAACTACAGCTGCACATGATTGAGAAAAAAAATACCAGGTGTTGTTGCCAAACAGACAAAACAGGAAATTCACATAACTACATGTGTGGCCAAAAAAGCTAATGAAGTTATGCTATACTAAATAACTAAACATAGCTACTGATAATTAGGACCTATGAATACAACATACTACAACATAACATATCGCATTTTAAAAATATGCCAATATCCTACACAGGATGACTAAACACAAGCATGATAAACAACATATATATCCGGGGCAAAATAACAGGCATGTGACAAATAGTGGAACCCACAAATTTCACAGAGCAATTGCACAGTTCATTGGCATTTCCTAGTATATATTAGGGGGGATAAACAATAAAATCCAAAATTCCACATAGAAACCCTAGAATCAGCACCAAACTAGTCACCATGCTAATGTAAAAACCCTAGAATAACCAATCATCATCCAGGAATGCATAAGAGTAACCACAAATCGTCAGATCAACAAACTAGATCAACCTGAACAACAAAAATCGCCATAGCAAACCACATTAGATGAGAATGCGAACCAACACAACCAACGGATCAGGAGCTAATCAAACAAATCAGTAGGTCAGGAATGAATCATGGAGATGGGGGCTCACCGGTGACGATCAGAAGCCCTAGAAATCAAACCTCGTCGCCCGGAGAAAAAGGTAGATTGACACAAACAAGAAAACACCGAATCAGCACTTCCACGTACGATTGATGACTCGAATCGACTAGATCGGCAGCTATCAAACTCACCTCGGCACGGTGGGAACCTAGTATCACCTCATCGCCGGCGAATACATGAAAAAAAGAGAAAACACCACAAATCCGCACGAATCAGATGAATCCCAAGCGACGAGGAGACGGGAATAGCATAGATCCATGGATAGTCGTGGGAGAAGAGGGGAAGGATAGCCGCCGATGCAGCGTCACCGTCCGTCGCGACGGAAAGCGAAACGCAAATGAGAAATGAAGCGGCGGGCGAAGGAGCCGAAGGGATAAGGCGGCGCGGTTCCCAAAAATCAAACAGTGGGCGCTGACAACCCGAGCCCACATGTCATAGGAATGAAGCGCGGGACAGATCGTAGCAAACAACAGCCACAAATCGCGCGATCGAAGGCGCACAATTTCGTGTGACAGAGGCGTGTGGATTGCGCGCATGACAGATAGTTTTTCCTTTTATTTTTCTCACAGAATCATGAACTATGACGATACGGAAAGCTCCCTCTGCTATCTGCCACATGAAACACCATCCATCATGATCTTGGGCCTGATGGGAATTTGCCTTTCATGAAACAGCATGTGATACACAGAGCACAAGGGCAGTTTCCACAGGAAAAAAAACTCCTAGATGCAAACTTAAATGGGCAATGTCAGGTGGCTGATTGCTCCACTCTGCCACATGGCAATGCCCTCTAAAGCCTAATAAGATGCCCTCAGGGAAAGAGCAGCGGCCCTTCAATTCAGATGTTGGAGATGGACAGATGGTCCTTGCCGAACTCCACTGAACCTATGCAAACGTCTCCGACAACTTGGAGAAGCCGAGCTTCCTGAGCCGGCTGCTCATTGGGTTACCGCACCTGACGTCCACCACCTTGACGTCATACCCACTCCCCTTCTTCTTCCCCTTGCTTGTGTTCGGGCTCCGGTCGACGAGCGCGCAATCGGAGCGCAGCATCGGGGAGTCGAATGTGTTTCTCCGGGAGACCCTCCTCGGCTTGCAGGTCTCTTCGGCGCTCACACGGTCGGTTCTGTTGCCGTTGCTGCTGCTGGAGACGTCTGAAGAGCTCTTCCTCAGGACGGTCTTCCTGGGGGTGCCACATGGCACTGAAACCGGACAGCCTTGGCGCCTCAGGCGTGGGGTGGCGGCTGCTTGTGGCGCGACCTTGATGGAGTCTAGCTCTCTTGTCATGAGTGAGCCGATGGTTCCCGTTGTGCCCACCTTGATCGTGCCGCCCTCGCCATGGACGAGCTCAGTCGCGCGAGGCATGATCTGTTTGTGAGACAGAAGAATAGTGACTGATTAGCTTTTCATACAAGTAACTACTGAGCAAAGCTTGAAGCAACAATCAGATCAAGCAAGCAATAGCTGTTGAGTGCTGTAGCAGTGTACTGCAATGGTTAAAAGCAGGAAAAAGGTTGCGTAAGGGGAGGAATAAAATCATGGTCTTTAACATGCAAGATGAGAAGGGTAAAATAGCAGACAATTGCCACCATGATTGATGTTTGGTAAAACAGAGAGCATGAGAAGATTGGAATGATTCAACCACCATGATAATGGCATCAACCCATGTGTCTCTGATCCAAGAATTTATGATAAATTCACACATACAAATCCAGTTATCCAACAAATAGTTTTTTCTACTTCAAGAAATATGATACCGACACAAACAAATGCTACCATGATGCCAATGTAAATATTTCGCACCTAATATATGAGTACATAAGCAGCATGCTCAAACACCACACATTCTTTTACTTTTTTTCCTTATGAGGCTGTTCATTATCTGCACAATGAAGACATACTGCATATATTGCCAGAAAATGCATCAACCAGTTAACTTGACACTACAATTAATGCAGCATGACCAATATGTCACGAAGATTGGGAAATCTCAACAATATCTGAAGTGGCGATCTGAACATAACAGGAGCTAATATAGAAATATAGAATGTGATGTAGAAAACGACCCGCCGTCTGTGTGGTTTGTAAAGGAATTTCAGTGGAAGATCCCACCACCAACAAATTGAGGTGTAAAGATGCACTGCCCTATGCTCTCCCTTTCCCTCCCATCCTTTCTATCCCCCTCCCTTTCTGCCCTGATTTCCTCGGTGCATCTAACCTTTTCAGGTCATGCATGTACTGTGTAGCCCACTTTGGGCGGCCTAATGTTTCTTTACATGTTCTAGAGAGGAAAAAAAGTAGTGCTAATCAAAACTATTTACCACCAGCAGCAGCAAGGGAGAGAAGCAGGTGGTGGCAAGCATCCAGCATCACCTCTCATGGGATGCCAAGAGGGCAAAGCAATGAACCTACTACCATCTCCTCTCCTGTCCCTTTCTGCCTTTGGATTCTTGTTTGTATTTTAGTCACTGGATTCCTTAGGCTAGTAATTTAATGGGTAACTGGAAATGCGGCACTAAAGCATGTGAGATTGTTCACCAAACTCATCACAATAACCCACTATATACTGGAACGAAACAAAGGAAAACTTGAAGAGAGATTTGCTAGCAAAAATATAAATGAGTGCAGACGACAAGAGTTGGGACAAATTTTTGACTTTGGGGGGCAGATTTTGTACTGGGTACCACAAGATTGCAAGTCAAAACCCAGAGGCAGATTGGAGAGTACAAGGTCAGAGTTCTGAACCAGATTTGGTTGAGTCCCATCAGAGACGCACATCAAGAAGCAAGCAGATAAACCAGAAGATAGAACTGACTCCATTTCGACACCCGCGAAGCAATCTGAAGCGACAAGAGTCTGCAATCGCCAATCGGGAGCGACCGAGACGAGTTGGGAGAACGAAATCAGAGCAGGAATTTGGGAGAAATGGCATGGAACAATCCAGATTTGCTCAGGAAATCCGAAACGGGTGAGTGAGGCGATGCAAGGACCTCCGGGTCCCCATCCCATCCCCCCGCTGCAGGTTCGAGTTCGACTAGTAATCTCCCGCAAGAAATTCCCGAACCCAACAACAAAACTGTCAGCAGATCACACAAGGCAGCTAGAAACTGTCCACGGATCACACGAGGAGCATGGATGATGAGCCATACCAGTCCACTGGTCGTTGGTCGTTGGTCGTTGGGTCGCTGCAGTCGGATGAACGGCGGGGCGGTTTCAGCTAGCTTCCGACTTCCGAGCTGAATTGAGGAGCGCAGGGGTGGCTGGCTGGGCGAGGAGAAGGGAAGGGAAGGGAGGCGATGTCGGATTCAAATGGCCCGATGCGTGTGTCCGTCTTGAGAGGAGCGCAAGTTTTATGCCGCTGCCTCTTTCGTCCCTCCCAATTTATGCCTGTCTTCTTCCTCCGCTCCTCGGGGTCGGGGAGCTAGAGCTTGCTGTCACATTTTTTGTCTTTACTAGCGCCATGTCATGTCGAGCGTGTAAAGTGTGTGAACAATTTTTAAAATTGTTTTAGGACGGCTCTATTATTATTATTATTATTATTATTATTATTATTCATAGAAAATAGCACAGCAATACGGCAAGGGTGAATTTTCTATTATTTAATCCATAGGAAAAATGCAGGGAGTAGTATTAATTTAACCGTTTGGAGCTTGAACTTGTGCATACACGTTGGAGACGAACAGGGAGAACTTGTGTATTAAGCCATTGACCATAATTTAGATTTTATAGGGCACCATGTCACCAACCAAACATTGCACATGCATGCATGGTACCAGTAATTAATATGGTATCCTTGAACAGGAAAGTTAACATGGGTCACGTTTAGATGGCTAAAAAGTAGTAAAAGTAAGCTCTAACTCGTAGAAGACTCAGAAGACGTTTCGTTTGTTTGTGGTAAATATTATCCTACCATGGGGTAACTAGGCTCAAAAGATTCATCGTGTGATGTACAACAGAACTGTGTGATTAGTATTTTTTTTTACCTACATTTACTACTCCGAACATATGTCTTTTGGTGTATTTAATGTGATGTGATGGAGAGAGAGTTGAAAAAATAGCAAATTTTTGGCAAAAAATTTGCCATCTAAACGAGGCCATGGTATCCAAGGGCCAAGGCCAAGATACTTCTCAACGGTAGGTTGGGTAACTAACCAGTTCAAAGATAGATAATGTAGGAATAATAACAAATAAAAAGAAACTGAAAAAAGCTGGTGATCTTGAGAGGGCAGAAAGGCGGTAGTCAAACACACTGGCGCGATCTTTAATAAATAATTAAAAAAAACACTGGCGTGGAGCTGCGGCGCCGCGGCGTGTGCGCTCTGCTTCTGAAAACGGAACAGGCCATGATTCCTGTTCCCTCCATGATTTGTATCCAAATGTTATTATATTAGAAAATTCGCAGTATTATTGGATTTTGTCAGGTTTGACCTTCACGAACGCCCAAGTTTGAGCTGCTACAGCCTATACAGTGCCCAGCAAACCTCTGGAAACGCTCCGTTGACGATGTGAAATTGGCAATACTAAAATCGACAAATCGACACCATCACGTTCACGTTGCAGTTGCATACTAAAAGCAGTTTATGTTCACTGGGACTGGGTTTTTTTTTTTAGAATCACTGGGACTGGGGTTTGGCCTGCTCGATTATATATTTATCTGTGTTAGCGATGTTTAAACAAGCCCAGAGCGCGCTATGCAGTGGTGTTAGTTGGATTGATCCGTCGTCTCCAAGAAGACTCTGATCGATCAAGCAGGTCAATGCCGGCACTCTCGACCGCGCCATGCTTAAGAAGTTGAGGCACCGTTTAGTTCGGTGAAATTTTAGAAAAAATGATGAAAATTTTACACTGGGAAGCGTGTTTTGTTCTGCGATGTGAAAATTTTTGAGACTTTTGAGGAACTAAACTGGGCCTTAAGATCCTTTTTGGGCAGACGCGGCGATGGGTCGGATGGGTTATGCTGCTAATTAGTACTCGTACAAACTCGTTATGTTCGTCTTAAGCAAGCGGTACTATTCTTTCAGAACAAATCAGCATCAGCCACCAACCAACAGTCAAACAACAATATTTTTCTCGCATAACAAATTAGGGCGTGATTGGTTTCCTGCACGCCTCGTCGTTGCATCGCACCGGTGAGCCAGGCCCGTCCGGGACAGGCTGCTACCATGCAAATGCCCTTCGTTTGGTAGCCTGCGCGCATGCAGCATGGCTAAGCAAAGAAGCTGATTGGTTGACTGAATGCATGAGTTGGCCTTGCACCGCTGTTCTCTGCACTCGTGCACACCGTGCGCTCGCGCCGGCCTGGCCCGATAGAAACGCTCGGTTCCTGCGTTTCTAGCGAGCCTGGCTGGGAGGCAAATTTTGCATCGCCGTGGCCTGGCTCGGCAGCTGGCGCACGCAACCAATCACGCCCAAGTCGCATGGCGAGAGCCTGGCCGGGCTGGAACCAGACAACCAATCAGGCCCTTAACAACAGTCACCAACCAACCAAAGTGGCTGATTGCCGTAGTTTGGGCACACAGGAGAGAAAGGAATCCTCCGCCTTCGCCCGTGTCATCTCAGCGGCGGAGGGAATGCATTGCACACGGAGGAGATACGCCGGCGGGTGACCTGAGGTTGCTGTTTTCCTAGAGAGTTCGGTGGGTCGCCGACCCGACAGTTTTGTATCGGAGGGAGTCGGGGCCAATGCGATATGATACGATGGCGTGCCTACGGGTGGTTACCCCGCGGCCGTGCCGTAGTGTGAGTGACTGTGCGGGGGTGAGGCCTTGATGAAGTCGGGTCGGGTGAGTCGTGAGTGACCAACCGCAGTAATGACAGCCTGCAAGTGCAACACATCCGGATGGGCACGTACTACACGCACCACCCCACGCTCAAGTACTACGGATTGCGCAGCGCGTTTGCGGCGACTGTACGTGCAGCACTTGTACCAGATTATCAGCATCATCAGGCAGCGGGCAGCCCCTCGAGGCGTTGTGGTCGATTCCGCGTGGAGTGAGGAGTTCTCATCCCAAAACTTCATATGTATCGAATATTTAGACACATGCATAACGTATGAAACGTATATTAAAAAAAGTTAAAACATCAAATGAATATTTTAAGTTTAATTATTTCGTAAGTTGATAACAAATTGCTACAGTAATTATGTGCTAATGATAAATTAATTAGGTTTAAAAATTTTGCCTCACGATTTACATGCGAGTTTTGAGATTAATTTTTCATTAGTATCCAATCACTCTTTCTGACATTCCACGACCGACATTCCACGGAAGATCCGATGTGACATCCAAAACTCACAATGGCACAAAGCTTCCGCTCTGCCAGACAGTTCATAGCCATCTGTGTGCAGGCAAAAAATGAAACTAGGATCCTGTTTAGTTTGCAAAATGATCATTATTCATCTGTCATATTGAAACGTCCCACTCTCCATACACAGGACTCAATACAACAAGTTACTACCAAATTTTTACTATTCATACATCACGAACTAATCTAAATTCACGTTGACTGTGTCGAGACACGGGAGCGCAGCCAACGTCCAAAAAGAAGATTAAAAAAACATGACAACGACTGTCTTTGGTGGAAGCGGATTACATGTGGGCTGAATCCGTTTGGAAAAACGTTTAAGAAAACAGCACTCCGATTGGGTAAAGTGGATAAGATGGTGAAAAGTCCATAATGCCCTTCCCTTCCTTTTTTTTCTTTTTTCTTTTCTTTTTCTTTTCCTTTTCTTCTCATTCTTTTTTCTTTTTCTCCTTTTTTTCCTTCTCTCCTTTCTCTACTTATCCACCCGACCACCCCTCGGCTCTGCACCGCCTGTCGGCCGACGCCGCCCATGGCCGGCCACAGTCGGCCATGTCCTCCCTGCAGCGCCTCTCACCGGAGCTCCCACAGTGGCGTCGCGCATCCTCGGCCTCGGCGGGATTTGGCGAGGGACCCAATGGCGCATCCTCGGCCTCCGTGCGGCCTCCCTCATGCGGCCTCCTCTCCCGTGATGGTAAGAACGCCAGGCGGCAGTGCGCTCCATCTCTGCTCCCAGCGCCGGCGGCCACCACCTCCAGATTCCCTGCGCCGGCGGCCATCTTTGCTCCCAGCGCCGGCCACCACCTCCACCTTCCCTGTGTCGGCCGCCCGTGGGCCCTCCCCAAGGGCAATCGATGGAAATTGGGAGGCGGAGCAGCTGAGCTACGATTTCCAGCTCCCTCCCCAGCAGCTCCGATCCGGGAATTGGGGACGCCAAGCGCTTCCTGCGAGCCGTTTTTGAGGTCTTTGGCACCGCTGCAGGTGCTTTCAGCGAGCCGCCCATGAGCCGTGCCAAAGGCACCCTGACTGTATCGCCGTATCGGTATCGGCAACAACAGGTCTGTGGACCGGACCGGGCCGCTGGTTTTTTTTTTGAGAAACCGGGTTTATATTTCACATAAAAATATCAGTGGTTACAGTCCAGATCTTACAAGGACCCTCATGAAAGAAAAGAAGATTACAAACTAGTCCTCGTAAACTCCTCCTCCGGTCTTCATCCATGGTGGCGAACACGCAGCTTGAAGCCGACCTCCTCCCTGACAATGGAAAGTAGATTTTTGTTGCCGTCTTGAGCAGCACATCGACTCCGACATGCCTTGAAAACGTTGAACGACCCGGCGAAATCACATCGCCAAGCACTGAGGAATCTGACGCCTCCGCCAAGAACTCCAGCTCGCCAGACGACGAATCACCCCGAAGGGAACTGAACCACCCAAGCAGGTGGGAGCCATAAACCAACCCGATTCCTCGTGTTGGGAAACTAACGAGAAAATTGCAAATTTAGGACTCCAAACATTGCGCTTCGCGGTTTTGCCATTTCTAACATGGACTTCGCAAAAAAAGGTCTCGAAACGTTGTCCTCTTGCAAACCATGCCATTAGGTGTATTTCCCATCTTTTATAATCAAAATACATGTATTTGCCACCTAAAAGGACCGTTTTACCCTCTTCTCTTTTTCCCCTCACGTTCCGGTCCAGACGTCCGTCGCTTGCCTGCCTGCCGGCGCTCCTTTTAGGCCTCCTGGCCGTGGCCTGTTCGCAGGCTGGCTGCCAACCGTGGCTGGCTGCCTGGCTACCGCCCGTGGCTGGTTGCCTGGCTGCCGGCCGTGGCTGGTTGGCCTCCGGCGGCTGCCATAGGTTCCTTCACATGACAAATAAATAAATATATATATATAGACACAAATGAACAGAAATAAATTAATCTCCAACCACAAATGATTTCAAAGCACAAATAAAGAACATCTCACAAAATGAGTTAAGCTCACAAATCCACAAATTTAGCCTAACCAACTTTATCTCACAACCATAATTTTGCTCTAAATGAGTTCCATCTCACAAATAAAAAATGAGTTCACATCTCATCACAAATACAACTATTCATCTGATGTTTAGCTTTCTCTTTGGTGTCATCTTTTTTGGTGCAGTCACAGTAGCCATCCTCACAGGACTAGTGGTGTTGGTGTTGGTTTGTGAAGAGGTGGCCTCTCCTAGAAGGAACGCGAGCCGACTGCACAAAATGTTGGGTCCACAATTAGATGCATAAAAAAAATATTGTAGTGCAAATGTGTTAATATTTCTTACCTTCTAGTGACCCTTCCTGGACTATCCCGTAGTATTTCTTCTCTAGTCTGTCTTTGTGAGGTGCTAGGTTCTCTTCGTGTAGCTTTTGTAACACTCTTTTTAGGTTGCCTCCGCTTCCTACAAGGAAATTAGATAAATTAAAAAGAAAATGTGTTGTCCAAAATTTTAGACGAAAACAATTCAACAATTACCTCTTTTTTGCTGTCCCATTAAGTCTGCACTTCGAACTAGCTTGCCTATGTCCTAATTCACCACATCTTGCGCAAGTCATAGGTCCTCTTATCATTTTTTCCCCTTTGCATTGACAGGAACAGTACCATTTTCCCCTCTAGTGACACCTGCACCATCGTTGTCACCTTCTATAGATTTAGCACGTTTCTTCTTATGTCCACCCTCAAGACACCCTTTAATTCTAAGTTTTCTTCGTCTTCCCACTTCCCCTTTAGGTAGAGGTGCACCAACAACAAATGGCAGCTCCACTTGTGGCCACTGTGTTTTGTCCGTCAGTGGCTCAGTCTCTCTAGCGTAGGCAGCTCTGAACCTGTTCACTGAGTAATAATCATGCACAAATTGCTCAATACGACCTTCGTCATCATGTGTCTCCACAATCCGTAAACTATCCCAATCCACTAATTCTAAATT
Source organism: Cenchrus purpureus (assembly GCA_022644695.1). Taxonomy (NCBI): domain Eukaryota; kingdom Viridiplantae; phylum Streptophyta; class Magnoliopsida; order Poales; family Poaceae; genus Cenchrus; species Cenchrus purpureus. Next base: position 117,298,552 of record CP053467.1, on the reverse strand, counting down.
TTCCAAGTGATCTACTTGTGACCTAAAGAAGCAAAATCATTTTTTTAATAAAATTGATTGAAGTGTTGTACGTACAAGTAACATAATAGAGATGATTGAAGTCATTACCTTTGCACATCAACAACAGGAACATCGTACTCTACCACCGGAGGAGGAGCGGTAGGCAGCAAAGTTCTCGCCAAGACAATGGCGTCGTGCGCGGCCAGACCCTCGGCGTCCATCACGGCCAGACTCGGCGTCCGGCCAAGCCATCCGTGGCCTGCACGGCCACGCTCTGGGCGGCCGGCGCGACTACTTCCTGGCCGGTGAGCGCGGCCACGCTCTGGGCGCTCAGCGCGACTACTTCCTGGCCGGTGAGCGCGGCCACGCTCTCGGCGGCCGGTGCTACCACGCCATGGCCAGCCGGCGCGGCCAGGCCCTGGCCGGCGAGCGCAGACACGCTCTGGGCGGCCGGCGCAGCCACGCCCTGGGCGGCGAGCGCGGCCAGGACGACCTCGGCTGTCAGTCCCTGGGCGGCGAGCGCGGCCAAGACTTGCTCGGCAGTCAGTCCCTGGTTGGGCGGCGCGGCACCGGGGACGATCAGAGATTCGCCGGGTAGCGCGGCGTCGGGTGCAGCGGCGCCGTGCGGAGCGACGCCGGGCGGCGCTGTGCCTTGCGAAACGGCGGCGTGCGGAGCAACGCTGAGCGGCGCGGTGCCGGGCGGCGAGGCGTCGGACGAAACAGCGCTGGGCGGAGAGGCATCGGGGGCGCAACGCCGTGCGGCGCGGTGGCGGGCAGAGCTGCGCGCGGCGCGGTCTCGAGCGGAGGGGCGCCGGGCGGAGGGGTGCCGGCCTCCATTGCTGCGGCGAGCGCTCGTCTTAGGGTTCGACGACCGCGAGATACGAACCGTTCGTGCGCTGCAGCAAACGTTCCGTCTGGACTCGTGAGGAAATTGTCTGGACTCGTGAGGAGGTCTGGACTCCTGAGGAAAAAAAATAGAAGAGGACAAAATAGTCTTTTCAATTACCAAATACATGTATTTTGATTATAAAAGAAGGAAAATACAGCTAATGGCATGATTTGCAATAGAACAACGTTTCGAGACCCATTTCTGCGAAGTCGATATTAGCGATGGCAAAACCGCGAAGCGCAACGTTTGGAGTACCAAATTTGCAATTTTCTCGAAACTAACCTCACAAGGCAATCCCAATCAACACCGCGGTCAATCGGATCACCCATGAGGTACAAAAGAATCCTCCTGCCTTCAACATTCATGTCATCAGCAGCAAGGATGGCGATGCCGCTGACACCATGGACACAGCCGGCGCAAAGAAGCCCACAGAGGACTTGAATACCAACGCATAAGACAACATCAAACGAAACCACATTGGAACAAAATCCTCCGCAAAATACACCGACATCGTGCACCACAATCTCCTCAACCATCACCAGCCTCCCACCTCCAACATCAGAGAAGACCAGAAGGAAGCAAAAGATCCTGCAGACTTTATTCACCGGCGCAGTGGCTCCAACTGCCCGCCACTCCCGGGACCGAAGAAAGATAACTAACCTCCAAGCTAGCTCGTCGGAGAGGCAAACACCGCCGGAACCGTCGACGACAAGCTCACCAACCGCAACTTGAAGGGATAAGCAACCTAGGCACCGCCGCATCGACGCCACCCAGGGGAACCCTAACCCTACCAGACTATAACCTAGGCCTATAGATAGTAGGTATATACAACCGGCCACGAATCCACACCGATTCCACTCCCTCCGCCGCCGGTGAAGGCACCAGAGGGAAGGAATCGGTGGGATCGGACCGGGATCGATGGATCGCCCGCCGGTCGCCGCTTTGTACTGTGGAGAAGGGAAGAGTCGAGCGAGAAAGCGAAGCTCCCCCGGAGACAGGGAGGGATTTGGAAGACACCGGGCCGCTGGTATGTGCCGCAGTTAATGCAACTCGACGATGTGGCCCAATACAAACCAAAGGCCGAAACTTCATTCGTGGGGCTTTTGGGCCTTCGTCCTTATTCGTCCGTCCACTATGTGTGTGTTGTTTGCCAAGAATTGGGGGTTTGTCTTACGTCGTCTTTCTACCAACTTTTTTTTAGTCTACTGTTGTTTGCCAAGAATTTGATTTGTCTTGTGTCTTTCCACCAACTTTGCCAACGACTTGCTGAGATCGATGATCCTCCCCAAAACTTAGTTTGAATTATATAACACTTTCTTTGGTACGATCACTATATTCAGAGGCAACAAATAAAATGGACGTGCCAACCACCAATGCCGAACGGTCGTCTCCCAAACCTCCTTGAAACCCTGTGAGGACTCAGGACTGTACCAACTAAACTTGGGCAACATCTCTTCCCTCCCTTACCTCTTTCATATAAATTCATATACACCTTTTCGCCACCAAATACTAGTACAGTAGTACTACTGCACAAGTTAAATTTACAACTTCACATAGAAAAGAAAAAGAAGATTACAAAATTAGCTAGGGCCGGTCGCCATGTTGGCAACGAACAAAATGGACGTGCCAACCACTCGTGCCGTTTGTTTCCGTCGCGACAATGCAAGGGCGTCGTCCATCGCCGCAGCTTCTTCTTCCGTTGCAAGGCCGGCTGTTGCTGCATGATGTGCCAGCCTCTCCCACCAATGCGCCTCCCTCCGGCACCTACCTCACCAACCGTCAACCGAAAGCTAGCTGGAGCTCACCACAACAAGCTCCGTACCGTAGTAGAGTAGTATTTTTTTTAAAAAAAATAGAAATATAGTACAAACAAAAGCGTTCATACACTCGCCTCGATGTCCCTCGATGTCCTAATCCCTGGCCGGCTTAGGGTTAGTCAGCGGCAGGCGGCAGCACATCACTATCACGCTCAAACTCACAACTAAGAGAACCGAGTCGGAAAAAACTCAAAAGTTGATTAAAGTCACAAATTAACTGTTGTAGACATATCGGTGTTGAATATATGTAGTCGGAAATATACTCACACATTGTGAACCTAACTAAATGAGCTAACTATGATTAGCTCTTCCGTTTCAAATTGTACATCGTTATATAGCTTTTCTAAGCTCATAGGGTCAATGCATTCACTGTATTTAGATGTATAAAAAATTATACACTAAAAAAATCAGAACCATCTGCAATTTGGATCGGAGGGAGCAGTAATTTATTTATTAGTCCTGCATTCACTCCGTATAGTTACTACATCCGTCCTTAAATATATAACATTTAGAATAAGAAAATTAGTTCAAAATGAATTAAATTTTTTGTCAGAACAAAGGTAGTACATTTGAGCTGGAATCAAATCGATCCGTATGGCTCCAATTGCTAGTGCTGGGGTCTACTGTCTGCTGGTCATTTGTAACAGGTGTACATATCCATATACAGATCGCACGCCTGTGTCAGTCTCACTCGTGTGGTCTGATGAGCCCAGCCGACCACAGTGGCCTGTCGCCGGCACATGGCCGGCCGGCCGCCGGTTGGCCTTGGCCAAGCAAAGTGGCGGCTGTGAGAGCACGTTTTGTACATTGGCACTCCACATTTTGACGTGCATCGTCATTTTGTTCCACTCGTCGTAGCGTTCGTTTGGCTTGTCGCCACCAAATTTCTCGGTAAATCAGATTTTCTCTCGTAACAAATCAATCGTCGCCTATCAACTTATTGATACATTTCTCTATTTCCTTTCGCCATTGGTAAAGGTTGTTTGGTCCAAGGTTATATAACCATCTCAATCTTTATTTTTTACTAGTTTGGTTTGAGGAATAAAATAGCTTGATAAATACGAAGTCACACCGTTAAGTACTCGTCATAAAAAACGTCTATGTACTCTTCATAAAATATTTTGTAACAATATACTCCCTCCGTCCTTAAATATATGACGTTTAGGACAACAAAATTAGTTCATTTTGAACTAAATTTTTTGTCCTAAACGTCATGTATTTAAGGACGGAGGGAGTAATATGTAATGTCTATATGTCATCTAGCAACATTTAAACTTAAAACGCCGCAATTCTCATTACTTGGCTGTAGGGAATATTTTTTAAAAATAAATAATTTTTATTATGCACTTAGATAATGTACGTTTAAATATATAATTATATTTTTAATTTTTTTTTGAAATCATCAAATTTGGGAATGGAGGGAGAAAGCTTCTCTCTCTACCTTAGTGGGCCCTCACTGCGGCACTGCCCTCCCTTCCTCTAGTCCTCTTCTCAACAGCCGTCACCCTTCTCAAAGAATCTTGAAACCCTTCTTCGCCGACGCCTCCCTCCCCCATCTCCCCTCCCAAGGCGAGATCTCATCACCACCGCCATTCCCAAATCAACCCAAACGCCAAAAGCGCTCAAATCCCACGAAATCCACCTCAAATTCGCCACCAAATGCTCCAGATTGGCACCCAAACCCCGCACCCACCAATTCAAATCTGACCTCGCCATTTCCCACTACCCCTCTCCGCATTCCCCAGATTCCAGCCGCAATGGCGACCGCGCTCTCCAAATCCGCCGTCAAATCCCACCCCAGGTCGCCCACCACCGCGCAGCCGCCGCCGCCGCCCAACCCCGGCGCCGCGGCGCCAGCGAAGAGTGGCGGCGGCGGCGCCGCCGCCGTCGTCGGGGCCCAACGTCGGCGCGACGCCGTCGAAGAACGCGGCGATGGCGGAGCTCAAGTCGCGCGTGCTCACTGCGCTGGCGAAGCTCTCCGACCGCGACACCCACCACATCGCCGTCGAGGAACTGGACCGCATCATCCGCGCGCCGCCGTCGCCCGAAGCCGTGCCCATGCTGCTCAACGCGCTGGCCTCCGACTCCCCGGGGCTCGCCTCCCCCGCCAGGCGCGAGTCGCTGCGCCTCCTCGCCACGCTCTGCGCGTCCCACCCGGACGCCGCCGCGCCTGCCTCCACAAGGCGCTCGCCCACCTCGCGCGGCGGCTCAAGGACCCGGCCTCCGACACCTCCGTGCGCGACGCGTGCCGAGACGCCGCGGGCCAGCTCGCGGCGGTGTATCTCCGGCCGCTGGCAGCTTCGGGAGTTGCTGAGGCGGGCAATGCGACCGTCACGCTGTTCGTGAAGCCACTGTTCGAGGTGATGGGGGAGCAGAGCAAGGCGGTGCAGGGTGGGGCGGCTGCCTGCCTCGCCAAGACGGTGGAAGGGGCTGGACCTGGGCCTGGTGTCATCGGGATGTTTGGGAAGCTCGGTCCTAGGATTTGCAAGCTGCTTGGTGGCCAAGGCGTGCGAAGGCAGCACTGCTGGGCGTCATGGGAAGTTTGGCACAGGTGGTTGCTCCCTTCCTAATTTGTTGCGCATGCCATGTATTTGATGATTCTGACTAAGGAATACCAGACATTATTAAGGTTTGCTAGTTATCAGTCATTTAATGGCCATGTGATATTTGAGGCAGGAATTTATCCTAGACTATTGAAGTTTCGTGTTGTTACTTTCATACTTTGATTGTAATAGCCTGTGCATTTCCTGACAACTTTACGTATGCTAATACTTGTAGTGTTTAGTGAATTACTTGGAGACTTGTATTGTTCATGACAGTCGATGTAGCTGGTTTGTTCATGACAGTCGATTTTAGTTGTCTTGTGTATGCCACGGAAAGTGTAGACTATAGAGATGTGAACACTTCAAAGTTTACAAGTTGCTTTTGAATTATTACTGAGAAGCCGCAAATGGAGATTGGACATGGAAGCATTGTGATCACATTGTGGCTCCTGATAGATTGAATGTGGAAGATTTAATACTTAACATCCTCCTGGAGAACAGAAAAATATTATATCGTTCTGATTGAATGCAGAAGAGACTTGTTTAAATTTCTGTTTTAATGTGTGGACAACAGAAAATATTATATTATTGTGATTTTTGTGGTCTAAACAGGAGCTTAATTAACCTGACTAGCAACATCCTTTGCCCCCTTCAGTTTCACTATGGATTTTAAGATATCCTCTTTTGCCTGGTCATACAGATGATATGTATACACTAGCGTTTCAGTTAGATTTTTTTTTAGGTTTTGTACATCAATGTATTGTTTCATGTATTATCTGAGACACTGAAGACAGACCTTTTATCTATTGTATCGCTTGTTGCTATATAAGTCAATGGTGGTGGTGTGTTACTATTGTTCTTACTTCAAATGCCAGTATCTGTTGGATTATTTGACATTATTTTTTCAAAAATATTTTTTGGACTTCTACAGGAGCATGTTGTAGCTTATTAGGTTGGATTTTACTTGTGGGTCTGTTTCATTATTACTTTTACATGATTGATCTATTACTATAACATCAATGTAAGGTCCTAGCTCATCTGTTTGAGTTCTGTTTTCTGGTTTCATTCATAAGATTGCAGTGCCAAACTGTTTTTTAGGGGCTTTAGATAGTCTTATCATGAAAAGATTCCAATTGATGCTTGCATTATTTTGCTATGCATATGCCATTCTGCAATGATATTTTGTGAACTATCAGCATGTTTAATTTGAGTATCTGTTCATATCCTGCCTTTCAGGTTGGAGCAATCAGTTCGCACAATATGCCGCATACTTTGCAAAGTATTCGTGACTCTCTTGAGAACAGCGACTGGGCTACTAGAAAAGCAGCTGCTGATACATTATGTGTCTTGGCTACCCATTCAGGTCACTTGATAGGTGACGGGGCAGCCCCAACCATAGCTGCTCTCGAGGCTTGCCGTTTTGATAAGGTACTAAGAATTCTTTGCGGTCACTCTAAATTTGGGGGCCTCTTTTTTGCTCATGGATCTTTTTCCAAATCACCACAAATTATGTGCTTTTGTGTTCATATCTCACAGTTGGCATTTCTTTCCACAGGTAAGGCCTGTTAGAGATAGCATGATTGATGCAGTACAGTTGTGGAAAAATTTGACTGGAGAAGATGCCAATGGTAATGATCTGTTCATTTGTTTGTCAAAGTCTACTCTATTATTTATGGTTTTACTATTTCATACTTAATGTAAAACAAACTTACATGCAACAGATGGTAGAAATAAGGACCCAGCTGATGGTGAAGGGAAACTGGACACAAAAAGGTCAATGCAAAGAAGTGGAAAATCAGAATCCTTTGAAGATTCCTCCCCAGATTCACCTAGTAACAATGCGAAGGGCAGTAGCATAGCTGAAAAGGCTGCAGTTCTTTTAAAGAAAAGACCAACATTAACTGACAGGGAACTGAACCCTGAATTCTTCCAAAAGCTTGAGACAAGGAAAACAGATGGCTTGGGCGTTGAGGTTGTAGTCCCCCGCAAGACTCTACAATCTCATTTGAGAAGTGTAGAACCAGAAGAAGATGGTGATCATGTTGGTCCAGCTAACAGCAATGGATCAGCTGAAGACGAAGCAAATCTGACTCAGATGCGTGCTAGCTCTAATTTTCAGAACATTCGAGATAGATGGACTAACCAAAGGGGAAATAGGAACAAAGATGCAAAAGCTAGGACATCTGATGTTGAAGATAGGGGCGAACCCAGAGCAAAAGACTCAACTGCTGCAACCATGAACATCCCTGGAGAAGGCCCATTCATAAATAATAAAACGAATTGGTTAGCCATACAAAGGCAGCTGACACTTTTGGAGAGACAGCAAACCAGTCTCATGAACATGCTGCAGGTTAGTGCATGTTTACTTCTCTGAAATGTTTGAGGTTTTATTATCTATTCTGCTAATGCTAAGAAAAAGGATCTAGAAATGAATGCCACACTTTTGACTTCCTGAGTGTTGACAAGAAACTAACGTCCTTAGACCTTACTATGAAGTATCTCTGCTATTAATATTTTTCACAATTTTGTGCCCCATGTTACTGAAATTATGACTCTTTTGTCATGAAGTTATGTTAGTGTATTGGCATCTTTTGATGTCATTTAACCATCAGACACAGACAGGGGATGTTACTTACACAACAGCATTAATGACAAGTGAACTAAGCTTTGCAAATACTGAAAGCTTTGGTCTGACAAGCTTTGAACTAGGATTAAGCCCTAGTAAGCTGAGCTTGAACCTGTTCTTGTTCTCAAATCCTTATCGGTATTAAGCATGAGTTTAGTCAAACTCTCTTGACTTCAGTCTAATTAGGCTTGAAGATATACATATATTAATACATAACATATTATATCCCTATTCTGGTGAAGGTTGAGCTTATTGAACCTAATATACATTTGCACACATGCATCAATAGTTATGGTGCCTTTTAAAGTTGAGTTCGAGCATTCTAACATATAATCTATAGTTCTACACAGAGACATGCAATAATGCAGGCTTCTGGCCTTATCAAGCTGAGCTTGAGCTTATTTGTGCCTCACTTGAGCTGACCTCAGGCTCAAGCTTGAGGTTGACCCAAGTCTTTACTGGGCTTACTCATGCTCAGCTTGTCGAGGGCTCTAGTTCCAATTTTATTTGTTATTTAAAATAACTGCCACATCATTTGGGAAGAAAATTGACTGCTTTGTTGCCACCTGACTTGGTACATGACTACTTGTCGCATAGCTCGGATATGTGCTTTAACGACCCTATGCATTTCCCTGGTTATGCTCCAAGTTTTTTATATAGGTGGCAAATGAGACCTCAATCGCTGAGATTTATGGCTGTGCTGATTTTCAGGACACATGCAAATTTACTTACCATATTTGTTTTTTAACTACCAAATAACATTTTTCAACTTTCAGGATTTCATGGGAGGATCTCATGACAGCATGGTTACTCTAGAGAACAGAGTGCACGGTCTTGAGAGTGTTGTTGAGGAAATGGCGAGGGAAATATCACTCTCTTCAGGCAGGAGAGGTGGTGGTTCAGCTCTGGGCTTTGATTCATCTCCTGGCAGATCATCTAAGTACAATGGTTTCCATGAATATTCTAATTCAAAATTTGGGAGGAGTGGCGATGGACGGATGGGATTTGCAGAAAGGTATTTTTCTGCAGACGGTGCTTCTGGTTTAAGAAGCCAATCTTGGAGACCAGATTCTGAACAATGGGACTACGCTTATTCTGGATCAAGAAGTGGCATGAATGCGAGAAGAGGATTAGATTCTGTTTCATCTGACAATAGGATGCCGAGAAATGAACGAAGTAATGATCAAGCAGGTCCTCGAAGAGGTTGGGACAAAGGGCAGGGACCCTTTAGATTTGGTGAGGGTCCTTCTGCTCGAAGTGCTTGGCGGGCCTCAAAAGATGAAGCAACACTGGAAGCTATTAGAGTGGCTGGTGAAGATAATGGAAGTTCAAGGGCTGCTGCAAGGGTAGCTATTCCTGAACTGGATGGAGAAGCTTTGAATGATGACAATCAAGGGGATGAAAGAGGGCCACTTTGGGATGCATGGACCCGTGCAATGGATGCTGTTCATGTTGATGATATGGACTCTGCATATGCCGAGGTTCTTTCAACTGGTGATGCCGAACTACTTATAAAGTTGATGGAGCAAACTGGACCAGTTGTTGATCAACTTTCTAATGAGGTTGCAAATGAAGTCCTACATGCTGTGGGGCAGTTTCTCGTGGAAGAAAGCTTCTATGATGTAGCCTTGACCTGGCTTCAGCAGGTAACCTTCATATGCTCATTGCAGTAATATGTTGTTGTTTGGATTCCTTGATGTTTTCATTGACAAAATATATTAGAGAAATTTTAACTCTGAACATTTTCATTAATAAATATTTTCCATCTTAAGATTGTGGGCAAGATTCTAAAATGCGCCTTTTGAGCATACACTATTAATTAATCAATCTAATTTGGTACTGTGATAATTGGCTGTCTAACATTGTTCGAGAAAAAAATGTCTAACAAGCTTGATGATAGCGTTCTGAAAGGTTTAAGGTTTTCGAAAGAAATACATTTTTCTAGGGGAATGAAGAGCCAAGGAATATCATAAAGAGTGAACTAATTGGTAGATTTAGCTAGCCCATTAAAGTAATTGAAGCAGTTGTAACATATCTTGATAAATGATAATTTGGATAGAGTATCAAATTGTTATTGATTTGACTTTTGGTCCTTCTGCCCCCAAACAGAATCCTGGCTTTTCATTGGGTCTAGAATGAAGGTCCATCAGTTTTACTGGATTGCTCAAGGTTGAAGGGAAAACTGTAGTGAAGTATGTGATGAATTTTTTATACTTTATTTATTGAACAGATGGGTTCCAATTTGGTGAAACTTATTTTCACGTTCTCTTTTGTTTGCTCTATGATAATTAAAGTTTCCACCTGGACTAATTCAGCTGTTTCAATCCACTTGTGAAACACTGAAACCAATGCAATACTATTTTTTTTAATTTCCTTGAATGGTTATTAAACTGGACAAATGGCTGTATATACCTAATCATGTAACATTGGAGTACTTTGGACAAAGAACAGTTTGCAAAGAAAATCCTTAACATTTAGTTCCTTTTCTGTACTCAAATATTTGGCATTATCATTTTTTTACATTTCTGAGCTGAAAGCATAACTTTAAGCTTGACATTTCAACGATGGATGTGTTGGTTGTTGCAGTTGACTGATATGGTAATGGAAAACGGTTCTGATTATCTTGGGATCCCTCTAGACGCAAAGCAAGACCTTCTACTGGGACTTCACGAGGCTACAGCAATCGAGCTGCCCGATGATTGGGAAGGAGCGACACCGGTGCAGATAATGAAGCAGCTGGCTTCATCCTGGCGCATTGACCTGCAGCAGCTTATCAATTAGGCTTACATTGGTTGTCTGCATACGAGTTTCATTTCATTTGTTCATTACTGCCTGTTCTTGCTCGGTCTATTGCTAGGAGTATTAAGTGTTAGATTGGGCTGAGTGGAAGTGGAACTGTGTTGAAATGGATTGGTTGCGGGAAATATGATGTTGATATTTGTGTCACCTGGGTCGAAAGTCTCGTAATACATAGACACATAGTTTGATTTTTTTTTAAAATTATACTGTAATATTGTCCTTCTCGAGGTGGTGTATGCGGTTGCGATGTATTGGTGCATTTACACACTGGAAGTTTAAATGAGTATAAGTGTAATGTTATTGTCACCGCGTCAACATCTGTATGCAATCCTGTGATGCAGTTGCAGATTCAGTATCAGAGATTCAGAGATGGAGCCGGATCCTCTGCCGTTGGTCCCTCTGCCGTTGGGTCACTGGCAGGTGGGTCCGGCCCCACATGGCAGTGGCTCAACGCCAGAGGCCCAACGGCAGGCGAGCCCCGTCGGAGATTCAGAGCACTATGGATGCGATCATGCGAACATGTTTGAACTCAGGACGCGCTCTTGCATGGAGAAGCCACGCCTAGCCTATGTGCTCGAGCTCGATCGGGAGCCCATCCAGCGGCGACGGCATGGGGTCCCTGACGAAGCTGTTCTCCTTGGAGAGTAGCCTCCACCGGAAGCGCCTCACCAGGTGGTGCATGGTCACCAGCGTCTCCACCCTCGCGAACTCGATCCCGGCGCACAGCCTCTGCCCGCTGCCGAACGCCACGAACGCGTATGGCGGCGCCGAGCTCTCGAACCTCTCCGGGTCCTTGAAGATGGCCGGGTCCATGTGCGTCACGCTCGACGCCCAGAACACCTGCCACCCCTTGGGGATGACGTAGCCGTCGAACTCGATGTCCTCCATGGCTCGCCGGAAGCTCCCGAAGATGGGCGGGATCATCCGCAGCGTCTCCAGGGCCACGCGCCACGTGAGCCTCATGCTCTGAAGGTCCTCCCATGTCAGCGCCTCGCCGTCGCCCTTGTTCTTGGCGATCTCTTCGTGCTCTGTAGTACGTCGCAGAGAGAAACAGGAGTCGTCTCGTCAGGCGACAGGCATGGCGCCATGAATTCAGATTCGTAGCTTGCCGTCAATTTCTTACCTTGGACCATGGCGGCGAGGGTGTCGGGATCTCCGGCGAGGTGGCGCATCATGAAGGTCATGAGCACGGACGACGTGTCGTGGCCGGCGACGAGGACGACCATGGCGTTGTCCACGATCTCCTCGTCCGTCAGCAGCCGCTTGCCGCTGTCGCCGTCGGCACGCAGGCTGGCGAGGCAGCTCACGAGGTCGTCCGCGGGCGACGACTCGCCCCGCTCCAGCCTGGCCTTCTTCTCCGCGAGCGTCGCCTCCAGCACCAGCCGCGCCCGCGCGCTCGCCCTCAGGCTCTTGCGGAACGCCGTGAACGGCAGGTCCAGCGGCACCGACCACATGCCCTCCAGCATCTCGCCGAACGCCGCGGAGAGCCGCGCCCTGACGGCGCCGCGCTCGAGGCCGAAGAGCAGCGTCGCGATGATGTCGAACGTGAGCCGCTTCATCAGCGGCAGCACGGCGACGGTCCGGCGCCCCGCCCACTCGGCGCCGAGGTGGCGCGACACCTCGGCGTCGATGGCGCCCACGTACCTCCGCAGCGAGTCGGGCTTGAGGAACTGCATCATGGCGCCGCGCACGCGGCGGTAGTCATCGCCGGCGAGCTCGAGGATGTTCCGTCGGCCCAGGATCAGCGGCAGGCACCGGGGCTGCTTCGGCGCCAGCGCGTCGCTGCCGAACACCAGCTTGTTCGCGGCGGCACCCGTCACGAACACCGTCGGTGCGCCGAAAAGCGACAGCTTCGACACGGGGCCGTACCGGCCGACCCGGTCCCGGAGCCACCGCTCGCCGGTGTTGCTCCGCATCGCGCGGAGCAGGCCAAGGCTCTGCCCGATCACCGGCAGGCCCAGCGAGCCCGGGGGCAGGTTCGCCGGCGACGGCTTCTTGGTCCTTGTCGTCAACAAGTAGACGACGAGCGGCGTGAGGAAGGCGGCGAGGAGCGCGACGGCGATGGCGACCGCCATTGTCGCGCACCAAGTTGCTAGAGCTTGATTCTTTGAGACGGGGGTGGTGGTGCGATATATTTGGCGCCGTAGCAGTGTGCGCCGCAGTGGTGGAACGCATCGACGAGCTGCTGTGAAAGAGGACAAAGCGGCATCTTCACCTAGTGTGTTGCATTGTGATTTCTAGAAGATGGTTAGAATCTGGGGTGTGGAGGGATGGTTTGCTTTGCCTCGATTGGTTGGATTTAGCGTTACAAACATTCAGTAACGTGCTGAAAACGGCGATAAGGGACAGCAGGAGATTACTCACTGATCGAAAGAACAGAGACAGAATAAATTAACAGAGTTTCGATCAGCTTTATTCACAAACAGAATCTTGTTGTTGCCGGGTAGAAATGCGCATGGATTCCTCCTAGAAATTACTGACAGCTGAATAAGCATGTACTAATCCTCATCAGGGGAAAAAAGATTGGTCAGGTTCAGATATAGTATGTCCAGAGAACTAAACTGACGTGCTCTTTCTTCTTGAAGTATAAATAGTCAAAGACTATTTTTTTTCAAAAAGAAATGAATAAAAGGACGGCTGGAACGGCAATTCAAGTGCAGTTGTGCAAAGTGTTGACTGGTGGGTGAGTCGAGGTTCAGAATTCAGAGCATCAAAACACGCATGGCAGTGACTAAAAAAGAATCAAGACCAGTTGCAAGCTGAGCTCGGTCGTGATATGGAGCATTGGCAGAGCCTATCTCCAGAAAGCTTTGTCTTCTCCTCCCTCGGAATCTCCAAGATGCTCAACAATGGATTCCACAAAATCAACGATCGATAATCTATTCAGCTCCTAACAAAAAACCACATAAGCAACCTGCAATTGCGATCATGCATTCATGCTACGACTGCACGTCTATAAATACCACCAATCACTTGCAATTCTCCGTGTCCCATCCCCAGTTCCAAGCATTTTGCTTCACCAGCAGACACCAACTTCTCCAATGGATTACTCCATCCTCCTAGCGCTCACTGCCATCGCCTTGCCCGTGCTCCTCCACCTCCTAACGAGAGCCAACAAGCCACGGCATGGCACGACGGCCAAGCTGCCCCCGGGCTCCCTAGGTCTGCCGCTGATCGGCCAGAGCCTGGGCCTCCTCCGCGCCATGCGCGCCAACACCGCCGAGCGGTGGATCCAGGACCGCGTCGACCGGTACGGCCCGGTGTCCAAGCTGTCGCTGTTCGGCGCGCCGACGGTGCTCCTGACCGGGCCGGCGGCCAACAAGTTCGTCTTCTTCAGCAGCGCGCTGGCGATGCAGCAGCCCCGGTCCGTGCAGAGGATCCTCGGCGAGCGGAGCCTCCTCGAGCTCTCGGGCCCCGATCACAGGCGCATCCGCGGCGCGCTGGCCGAGTTCCTCAAGCCGGACATGCTGAGGCTGTACGTGGGCAGGATCGACGGCGAGGTGCGCCGCCACTTCGACGCCGAGTGGGCAGGCCGGCGAACCGTCACGGTGATGCCGCTGATGAAGCGGCTCACCTTCGACATCATCTCCTCGCTGCTCTTCGGCCTCGAGCGCGGCACCGCCCGGAACGCACTCGCCACCGACTTCATGCACCTCATCGACGGCATGTGGGCCGTCCCCGTGGACCTGCCGTTCACGGCGTTCCACCGGAGCCTGAGGGCCAGCGCCAGGGCCCGCCGGGTCATCGAAACGATCGCGCGAGAGACGGAGGCCAAGCTGGAGCGCGGCGAGGCCTCCCGGAGCAGCGACCTCATCGCGTGCCTGCTCAGCCTCACCGACGGCAACGGCGCGCGTCAGCTGAGCGAGGAGGAGATCGTGGACAGCTCCATGGTGGCGCTCATCGCCGGCCATGACACATCGTCCATCCTCATGACGTTCATGGTCCGCCACCTCGCCAGCGACCCAGACACCCTTGCCGCCATGGTCCAAGGTAACAATGAACCCCCATGCTTTGTGCACCGAGACAAGAATTATAAAAGTAACTAACTCTGAACACGCCACGCCATGGCCGGCGGCGCAGAGCACGAGGATATCGCGAAGAGCAAGGGCGACGACGAGGCCCTGACATGGGAGGACCTGACGAAGATGAAGTTCACGTGGCGCGTCGCGCTGGAGACTCTCCGCGTGGTGCCTCCGATCTTCGGCAACTTCAGGCGAGCGAAACAGGACATCGAGTACGACGGCTACCTCATCCCCAAAGGATGGCAGGTGTTCTGGGCGGCGAGCGTGACGCCCTTGGACGCGGCCATCTTCCACGAGCCGGCCAAGTTCGACCCGTCCAGGTTCAAGGACGGGTCGCCGGCGACGGCTCCGCCGTGCTCCTTCGTGGCGTTCGGCGGCGGCCCGAGGATCTGCGTCGGCATGGAGTTCTCCAGGATCGAGACGCTGGTGACGATGCACTACCTGGTCAGGCGGTTCCGGTGGAAGCTCTGCTGCAAGGAAGACACCTTCGCCAGGGACCCCATGCCGTCGCCGCTGCACGGCCTGCCCATCCAACTTGAGATAAAGTCATCTCCCTGATAAGGACAAAAAGAATGGCAGCGAACATTTGCACAACGAACACGATTACACCAGAAAAGATGCTCCACATTGAAACGTGTGACACAGTTGCACCACACCCAACAAAGACCAATGTTTTAGTATTGGAAAAAGTCTGCATCACCCTCTCAACTATGGGGTGTGAATTCACATAATCACATGTAAACGATCATATTCCTCGAACTTTTCAAAACCGATCAAATTACCCCTTGAAACATTTTTGAAAAACATAGTAAATCATATAAAATTCATAAAATGGAAAATCTAATTGTGTTGGTCTCCAAATGAGTAGATTTACACGGTGAACATATAATATGGTATGCTTTAGTTTAATTTTTTTATGTAGCTTTAGATCTATGATTTTCTTCGTAGCTGTAAAAAAATGTACTAAAGCATATCATATTATATGTTCATTGTGTAGATCTACTCATTTGGAGTCCAACACAATTGGATTTTTCATTTTATGAATTTTCAGTGATTTACTATGATTTTTCAAAATTGCTTTAGAGGGTAATTTGACCTGTTTTGAAAAGTTCAGCTGATGATATAAACTGTTTCGTAGGAGAGGTTATGTAGTCTACCCCTCATAGTTGAGAGGGTGATGTAGACTTTTTCCTTTTAGTATTAGTGAGCACCTGTGTATAAGCATGTGTTTGGTTCAGAGACAAGTTAGGGCTTGTTCGTGTCCATAGATTTATCCTAGCCGGAAATGATAGATATACCTAGAAAATTATGATAGCTACTATAGTGAGCCGGATTTATTCCGGATCGGCAACTAATTTACTCATGATATGTGCACCAAGAGACCCGGAATTAATCCACTAGTCAAGAGGTGTGGATTCAATCCTATCTTCCCTCTTATTTATACCTATCATGATGAGTAAATTAATTCTCGATCCGGAATAAATCTGACTCTCTACAGTATCTATCATGATTTTCTAGATATATCTATTATTTCCGGCCGGATTGAATCCCATAGAAACGAACAAACCCTTAGTTAGAATGGAACGGTGTCTTTATTTTTTGGATGAAACCATCCCGTTGTTGGTTAGTAGGGATGGAACCATTCCAGTTCTTTGTTTAGGAGGAGAGATCAAAAAAGGATAGTATGGATGTTGATTTCACACCGTTATATACAGTAATAAATGGATCTCACTTGTCATCCTCTTTTGATTTTTGAGATCCCTTGACACACACCCCCAGCATTATATCTCCTTGTGGAGACGAAGAAGAGCCTCCCGAGCCACATGTCTCTTCCGCCGGGGTACCTGTGCTTGCTGCGGCAGGGCCGCACGTGCTCGCCGTCGGCAGGGGTGACCTCCACCGCCCCTCTGCACGCCGCGCCAGAAGCCCGCGCAGAGCTCACCCGTTAGGCCATGGAGGTGGCCTGGAGCTCACCCATCGGCCCATGGAAGGCCAGCGCGGGGGCGGGGCTTCCCTGCCGACCATGGAGGCGGTCGACGCGGAGCTTGTCCTCCTCGTGATGCGTCAGGAGTCCGCGCAAAGCTCGTCTCCACCAACCCTCCCCCGCCAATCCGTCAGCCATGGAAGGCACCTCGGAGATCTACCGCTGCCGGCTGTGGAGGCCGCCACACGCTGTCGGCTGTGGAGGCTGCTGCTCGCCGCCGCTGCTGTCAACCCTTCTCGCTAGCTACCGCCACCACCCGTGGGCTTGTAGAGAGTGCCGCAACGCTCGCCCGTGCTCCCTCGCATGGCAGACGGGAGGAGACGACGTCGAATCGGGACCAACCCGTCCTCTCGATTTTGCTAGTAGGAGTTGAATTCGTCAGTGGGGAGTGGGGACTGGGGAGGGGTCGTCCAGGCTGAAAGGATCACAAGTGGTCTAGGGGTGAATAAACCTGCTAAACAATCTCAACCTTTTTCTGTAGTTTTACTGTCGGAACGCTGAACCTCCGGGAAAATTCGCAGATCACAGTTTTCGAGAACTGAACCTGCACAGAAACTGCTGCGGATAACAAGATGTAAAACAGATCTAGTGCTAGAGAGGTTAGTTATGACAATAATTGAAGCTCTAAACACTCAACTCCCTTTGGAACACTAAGAGCAAGTAGAACTATTGCAAACCCTAAATGAACAAGTAGATAGATATGAAGAACAAGCAAGCAATGTATATAAGAATTTAAAGCACAAGAGACACCGATTTATGATGTGGTTCAGCTCGCCACAAAGGCTGGCTACATCCACGTTGTTGAGGTAAGCCACAAAAGTTTTGGAATCTCTTTCAATCCACTCCTCTCTTACCTATCACCAAAGCAATAGGTAGAAGCTTCTACTAGCACAAAAAGGTAATACAAACTTCTTAGAGCTTCCACACGAAGATTGAAAACTTACAAGCAACCTCTAGCTATCTAGGAACAAAGTTCTGAGAGTAATAGATCCACCAAGATGACTAGGATCTCACCAAGTGCACAAGAACATAAGAGAGGGATTGGTTTTACTCTTTCTCACAAGGAATCACCCAATCCTTGAATGAAGTGCTTGATTTGGAATGGACTAGGTGAGTCAATGCAAAGTGTGAGAAAGAGCAACAAGTCTGTCTAAACCACAGGGAAGGAGGAAGAGAGCCATTGGGGCTCAGAGGGGAATAAATACCTCAAGGTTCAAGTGTAACGGTCAGATTTGAAAACGCAGAACCTCCGCGAAAGTTCAGTATTGCTGAATATTAATTAATCTCCAGGCAGTAACATTGAAAACCATGTGGACGAACAAATCGGCCAAATCCTCATTTCATAGAAGCATATAAGATATAAATCAGGTAGCAAGATTCAGTTTCGGTGAAAAGTGTCACTGCACAAGGCCTAATAAAGGAATTGTCCCCTGCTAATTTGAGTAATAAATTCACAAGGTCTGATTTGAGACATACTCAGGATAACTTAAACTAATAGAGAGTAGTTACTCATTCCTGCTAAAAAAAATATCATTGAAAGGCTACATCCAACATCTGCATCAGAAACCAGTTAAACTTTTCTTATTGCTAGTAGCCACATAAATGCTAGTACTTTACTCTTTCCCCCTATTTACTCCTGCAACCAGTTTATTTAGTCTAAGTAGCTGTGGATTGAACTTGTTTTGAACTCTTGTTTCAGTTACAACTGCATGCTGACAATATGTGAATGTGACATCAAATTGTATCCCAAGGAAGAATCGAAGACTTGCAAAAGGACCCTCCTAGCAGTCCAGGTAATGAGGTCGAGTTACCAGTGGACTTATGGTACATGGTTTCGTATCAGGTTTATATCTTAGCATTGATACGTTTCGACTGCCGATAAGATTGGTGTAGCATTTTATCTAACATATACTATATTAATTATATTGTGTTAACTTGATGCCTGGTGCAATATGACACTTCAATTGCATTACCAATACTAACTCAGTCCAAATTACTAGCAAAACTAGCCAATTAGAACAAAAGGGCTGTTGGATAACTGTAACTGAATCTTTCATGCATGCCTTCAGCTATTATTGTATAAAAAATTATAAGCTCAGCAACGTAATAGTACTTTGATGTCTTCCCCTTTATCTTGCTATAACAATTAATGAGCACATGTTTACTGTAATTCAATCTCATTTAGTAGCAAGCTAGAATTTTAGTGGAGGGGCCATGCATAGTTAACTCAACCAAGAATACAATGTTAAACTACTTCTAAAGCTTCAGTTTTGAGATTCCATTGACATAGGAACTACGCTTGGTTTTGCAAACTATATATTTCAAAGAATACAATGTCGAACTACTATTAAAGTTTCGATTTTCATCACCATCTTACCATATGTAATTGTGTAAGTGCGCAGGAGGGAACAAAGCAACAACGTTAATCATTATGGATCATTCAAATACATTTGCCGGCTCCCGCGCCCGAACCAGACTAGCCATCGCAACGGGCCATCTCAAGCGCCCTCTCGAGCGTGGCCACGACTTCCGAAATGGACGGCCGCGCCTCCCAATCCAGCCGCACGCAGCGCACTGCCACCTCTGCCACCAGTTCCGCCGCCTCCAACTGTCTCGGCGTTGACTTTGCCGCCAGGCGCCTGTCCAGCACCTTCCTCAGCTCACCCTCCTCAATCAGTGGCACGGCCAACTCCACCAAGCTGTAGTGAAGACCAGCAAAGTTGTCCCTCTCCTTTTTCTCATACCGATCTTCTGTCGTGTCCTCCTCACTCCATTCTTCTGTCGTTTCCTCCTCTACCTCACACTCGTTTCTCTCCTCTTTCTCCTTCCTTTCATCTCTCTTCTGCTCTTCTTCCTCAAACTCTCCTCGCTCCTCTTTTTCCTTCCATTCGTCTCTCATCTGCTGCTCTTTCTCCCACTCTTCTCTGATCTCCTCCTCCAACTCCTGTAAATCTCTCCTCTCCTGTTCCTCGTAGGCTTTTCTTTCTCTCTCTCTTCCTCATAGGCTTTTCTTTCTCTCCCTCTTCCTCATAGGCTTTTCTATCTCTCTCCTTCCGCCTTTCTTCTTCTAACAAATGTGATGCCTTCCGCTTCCCCGTCAATACCTCCAGCATCACAACACCAAAACTATACACGTCGGTCGTCCGATTCAGTGCGCCTCTAGAACTATACTCTGGGGCCATGTATCCATAGGTGCCGCAGATTGTAACCGTCCTATGGTTTGGGCCTTCCCATGTGAGTGCCGAACCGAAGTCAGTCAAGCATGGCGCCCAGCTCGCATCGAGAAGGATATTGGACGGCTTGACGTCGCGGTGGATCACCGGCCGCTCGGCATAAGATTGCAGGTACTCGATGGCCCGGGACACGCCAAGCAGTATCTCGATGCGCATCTTCCAGGACGCCGTCGCCGGCGATGGCTGGCAGTTCAGGTGGATGTCCAGCGAGCGGTTCTCAAGGGCCTCATAGACGGCCAGCAGATCTCCCTGCTCCTCGTTCTGCTTTTTCCACAACTTCTCGTTCTGCTTTTTCCCCAACTTCTGAAGGAGCCGGCGCTTCTGGCGCTTCTCCTGCGGCTGCGGGGCATGGGTACAGGATCCAAAGAGACGGACGATGTGCTCGTGGCTAATGGAGTGGAGGATGGTCACCTCTGCCTGGAACTGTTCTATCCCTTGCCATGAGACGTGCTTCATCCACTTGATGGCTACCTCTCGACCGTCAGGAAGCCATCCCGTGTACACCGAGCCAAACCCGCCTTCACCGATCTTTCTATCAGGAGCAAAGTTGTTGGTGGCCTCTGCGAGTTCCATAAAAGTAAAGGCTTGGACCTCATGGGGTTCCTTCCAATCGATGTTTGGAGCAGCCTAGTATACCGAAAGGGGGAAATAAAGAGGAAAAATTAGAATTCAAAGCTTCCTTTGGAGCCAAAATACAGAAAACGGGATTCAGGCTATTTGCTATACGAGCCAAATTAGAATTTCACAGTTGAAAGCTTGAGTCTCCATATACATTACAATCTGTACCTGGGAGTGTTGGACTGCGATCTGGGGCATGGAGAAAGCAGGCGCAGATGATGGCCCCGCCGCGTCATTTGGAACCAGGATGTTGTATATTCGATCGAGGCGACGGGTGATGTCTAGGTGGCTGATAACGGGGAAGAGGAGGAGGTACGAGTCGATCCTGCTCTGAACATCCCTGAACCTCTCGGCCTGCCTCCCGCTCAGCACCAACCGGTACACGGCTCTCCTGTCCTGGCACGCCATCACGAGCTCGTGCGCTTCCCGGAGCGCGTCGTCGAGTCCTGCCAGCGGCCGCCGGATCTCCGGCCGCCGGAGCACCTCCGGGTCCAGGTGCTGCAGCAGCTCGCCGACGGTGAAGACGCGGCGGGCGAGCTGCTCGCACTCTTTCTTGTTCTGCTGAGCCGTCACTGCTGCCTGGATTATCATGGAGATGAGGCCGCCGACGTCCGCCCCGACCAGCTGCGCCACCGTCGCCGCCTGCCCGAGCACGTTCCACATCTCTCTCGCAGTGGCAGTCTCGCAACTTTGTGTGGGAGGTATGCTGGCTAGTTGCTACCAAACTGACGCGGAAGAAGAGATAGCAGGGGAAAAGACGGGGGCTGATCCGGACAAAGGAAGAGGGATTCCTGGAAGTGGTGTGGAATGGTCACCTAGTCAACTCTCAACTGGTCACCGCAGACGCTGACGCGGAGGCGACTTGGAGTCGTCTCCCGAAAAAGTATCAGTTGGGAACCCCCGACAGGTGGGGCTCACCTGGCAGTGAAGGTGGAGATTGGAGAAGATAGAGGAGCTTGGCTATCTATCTGGGCCAAAGGCCGGCCGGCGGCTCAAGATGACAAGCCCCGGAAAAATAACAGGATTTACAGAAGTTGACATTTTCAGAAAAGGTGACATATTGCATATAAAGTTACTAAATAAAGTCACTAGGAATAATGATGTTGTAAGTAATGCTAATGCGTATATTTGGCAAGAAAACACGATCTTTAATTACAGCTGATTGCCAATTGGAGATGACCACGCCGCCGCAGATGAGCTCAAGCAGCGCCACCTCGCCGTCGCCGAGCAGCACCAGCACCCCGCGCCCCTCCTCCGCCGTCCACGACCACCGCGCCATAACGTGTCATCGAGGTCGTCGAGGCCCACCGCCATCGACCCCGACGATTTCCTCGAGGAAGCGAGTGACCTAGGAGGAAGGGGCCTCTGCTCCGCCTGCCGAGGAAAGCCGAGGCCGTCGCCGTCCCTGACCGAGGGAGCTCCACCGCGACGGAGGGAGGGAGGGAGCTCCCCCGCTGCCGTGCTCGAGCTCCGTCGCCGGGGACTGCCCGAACTTGAGGGTGGGCCCGTCGCCGCGGGTAGAGAATAGGGAGGGAGAGGCGCAGTGGAGGGCTCCTCCTCGCGAGATCCGGCGGGGAGCTCGACGACGGCGGCCCGGGGAGGGGCGGCCGGCCTGCTGCGCGCTCGGCGCGGAATCCGCGTCCCGGAGGGGAGAGATGCCGGGGCGAGAGAGGGCGGAGCTCGATGCGGAACTCGAGGCCTCGGCCGCCGCCGCCCGAGCTCGATGCGGAGCTCGAGGCCGCCTCGTGCCGGATCCGCCGGAGTTCCACTCGCCTCCGAAGCTCGGGACAGCTCGATACGCCGGAGGAGGAGGAGAGGGGCGGCGGACTGCGGAGGGAGAGAGACCGGGGGAGGGGGACCAGGGCAGGGCGACGACGGCGCTCTGCAGGGGTCCTCTGCTCCTTCGCCGCCGTGGCCACGGGCGAGCTCGGCGATGCGGTGCCGGCGGGGAGGAGAAGAGGCCCGACAGGGGAGCGGTGTGGGCGGAGGAGCAGAGGAGGCGTAGATGGGTGGGCAGAGAAAATGAGGTAAAATGAGGAGGGGAGGGAAGAGAGATGGGGAGATGGATCGGCCCGTTTAGTTCCTAATTTTTTTTATGTATGTCATTACAAAAGTTGTTTACGACATATGTGTCACTAAAAAATTAACTTGCACGTGCCATCCACCTAAACTTCTTTACCGTGTGTTTGGTTTGGATGGGGGGAGGCGGGCGGCGGCCCCGAGAATATCTCAGCAAGATTCGGGTTCGCTCCGTTCCTCAAAATTCGAGGGACGGAGCCGCTCCGCTCCCGTTTCTCCTCTCCCCTCTCTCTCACGTCCATTCCATATCTCATTCCTCTAACCAAACAAAAAAGAGGGTCGGAGCCACTCCAACCTAACATTCCAACCAAATATGAGAAGGGTTGGAGCCGTTCCCAAAATGAGGGTTGGCTCTGCTCCGTTCCCGCCGCTCTCCAACCAAACACACGGTTACCCTCTACATCATTCCGTCCCAACTCCATCCATTTTTCACCGTTAAGTCACCTGATATGTGGAGCCGATCAGCGAAGATGTCCAAAATGCCCTTGCCTCCTTCCTCCTCCCTGCTCTGGTTCCTTTCTCTGCGACTCTACCTCCACCACGTCGGCTTGATGTCGCTCTTCGCTCCGGCCGGGTCGAGCTCACCTATGCGCTTCCCTACGGTTGCCTGAGGCGCCCGGCAGGTGCTCAGCTTGCTGCTCGCTGCGTCATTGTGGCATCCAGTGAGCCGGGATTCAAGTATAGGGGACGTGGACAAAATAACATAGAACTAATGGTCATGCCACATGATTTTAATCATATATAATAGTGGTATGTTTCACAAGTTTTGACCAAAATAAATTTACATATCTATCAGCTTAAAATTAGCTCTACGACTAGCGGCTAAAGCATAGGCTTCAATAATTTCATGAGTACTGATCGATGCAGCTAATTCCTTCTTAATGTAAAGTACCAAACAATCTCGCAAGAATTCATCTCCCATTGTCTTTCTCTTTTTCATACTATCTAAAATCAGAAACGAGAAACTTAGATAAAGATAATTGACTATTAATGGAAATTAGCAAGTAGTTAAGTAGCAACCGGCAAGAGACGTGAGTCTAAGACTCTAAATAGCACCTTACCTCTTGTCATTGCAGATTTGCTCATTTGCAGATCGGCAGGACCGCAGTCCGCAGGACGCCAGGAGCCCAGGACGTAGCTCCTCCTCCGTCCGGCAGGCCGCAGGCAGGTCACAGGTGTGTGTCGTGCGCGTGCTGCCGGCGTGCCGCGTGCGTGCAGCCGTGCATTTGAGTAGCGGCCAGCGGGAGCGCCGTCGACCGTCGTCCCGTGACCCGTCGACGTAGTCAGCCGGTCACACGGGGAAATCGAACAGACGCGGCCACGTGTGCCGGCGGCGGTCGCTAGGCTAACGTTTGGTATTCTGGGCGACTGGGCCACTAGTCAACTGGGCCTCAAACACAGCTAAATGAGCTAATGATATTTTTGGGCTAAATTATAAAGGGGTATTAGAGAATTTAGTGGAGTGTTGGGGTGCCAGCCCGCTCCGCCTCTGGCGGCATCCACCTCCACGAAGGTGCCTCGTCAGGTGTCGTGTGCCAAGGGGTTCCGCTTAGACGCACAGCTCGTCGCGCACGCGTCGAGATTCTCGGCCCTGGCGGCCTCTAACCTCACGAGTGCGCCCCACCACCACCACCACCACAGCAGCCCCGCTGTCAAGATGAGCTCACAATTGGACAGCTAGGAACTCGAATTGGATGGGAAAATTTCAATTGAAGATTTGGAACTCATATTAAGTTGGCGGCAGGCAGCAGTGGCAGCGTTGGCGCCCAGCTTGCCGGAATTCATGGAGTTCCGACGCTCGAGTCGCTTGCGCTTGGCCTCGAGATGCCGCTGGCTCTGCATCGCGCGGCGGCGGAGCCGGTCCTCCATGTACTCGGTGGGCAGCGAGGATGTGCGGAGCAGGTCGGACGGCGAC
Source organism: Cenchrus purpureus (assembly GCA_022644695.1). NCBI lineage: Eukaryota > Viridiplantae > Streptophyta > Magnoliopsida > Poales > Poaceae > Cenchrus > Cenchrus purpureus. The sequence goes on along the minus strand of CP053467.1, from coordinate 117,274,027 downwards.
GCCGTGACGACTGCGGGTTCCTCGCCGGAGGGGAATCCGTTGGGCAGCGAGCATATCGAGGGGATAGAGGTGGACCGCACGAGGCGCGGCTTCTTATCCTAGTGCGTCGGGTCGGCGGCGCCGAAGCAGCCTCCGAGGGACAGGCCGAGGCTGAGCTCGATGTCGTCCGAGTCGACGGTGGCGACGCTTCCACCGCCCGCAGAGGCACGAGTGGAAGGCACAGCCGAGCGCGACCACGACCATGGTGACGGGAGCTCATCCGCCTCGACGGGGCGTCGCGGTGGGAGCTCGACGGGCGCGTTGGTGGGAGCTCGGCCGCCTCGACGTCTGGCGCTGGGCGGAGGGCGGCGTCGGGGAGTCCGATCGCGCGCTGGCGTCCGTGGAGCGGGTGCCGCGGTGGGAGCTCGATCGGCGCGGTCATGGCGTCGGGCGCGGCGGTGGCGCGTGCGGCACATCCGAGTACTCAAGGGCATTTCAAAGACAAGAGATGACCGGGCCCACATGTTAGGTGACTTAACGGTGAAAAATGGATGGAGTTAAGACGGAATGGCGTAGAGGACAAAGAAGTTTAGGTGGATGCAACAAAGGTGCAAGCGAACTTTTTAGTGGCACACAGGTCGCAAGCAACTTTTATAATTGCATACAGATAAAAGACTCAATTTTTTCCCAACTACTCGTCACATCAATCTTCAAACAATAATTAGAAGTATTAAACGTGGATTAACGACAAAACTCATTTCACAACCCTTCTAATTTTTCGAGACGAATCTAACGAGTCCAATTATACCATGATTAAACAACATAGTGCTACAGTAAACAATCTCTAATGATGGATTAATTAGTCTTAATGGATTCATCTCGCGATTTCCCGTCCATTCATGTAATTAGTCTACATTTACTACTCCTAATGGGTCTTGAAAGGAGACTCCAAAAATTTCTCCAAAAAATCCTACCGAACTAAACAGGACTAAGTGGTAGTTTGGGATGGAGGATGAAATATAAAGGATGACTGAAAGTGCATCTAGGACCCCTATTTATTTTGATGATAAATGACAATCACAATTTAGAGGATTTAATCGTTTAATTGAGATGTGTGTAGGTTTAAATATGAAAGAACACAATTTGGATGAAAAGGAGATCCCCCAATAAAGATATGAGGTGTTAACCGCTCAATGGAGGTTTAAAATTCGTTTTCTAATTTTGAAATTGAGTGTAGGAAACACCGTACTATAAAGATAGATGCTAATGATCGAGTTGAAGTTTGCTACGTATGTTTTTCTTGAGATACTAACATTCACTCGAGAGACAAAATTCACTCACGAACACAGTTTGCAAAAATCTCCAGAATTTCAGAATTTCGGATGATCCAGCGCTTTACCGTATGATCCGGCGGCAACTAAAGATGGCAATGGGCGCCCTACCTGTGGATACTTGCTTCCCGTGCCCGCGCTCGCGACCAAAATTCCACGCCCGTGCCCGCCACTCGCCACGGGCGAAACCTTGCCGCGCCTCCATCCGGGCATCGGCATGCGATGCTGCCGCCGTCAACCATGCTTCACGGGCTGCGAGGAGATGGAGCTAATGGCGTCCCGGTGCAAACTGGGAGGAGCAGGGGCTGCCGCAATCTCGGAGCAAACGGGAGGAGCAGCGGGTCGCCGTGGATGGATGTAGAAGAGTTGGGGGTGGTGGCATCACGACATGAATGGGGGAGGAGCTGGAGCCGGGGCCGCCGAATCTTGAATGGACGGTGAGGGGCATGGGTCCGTCATTGCCTCCGTGAAGAGAAGAGCGAGGGCGGGCGTCACGGATGGGGAGGAGCTGACAAGAGCGAGTTTTAGTAGCGACGAGAAAACAAGATGCAAGTTGTGGAGAGATGTGCGGCGGTGGGAACGACAACGGGTGGCTTTGGGCCGGAGTATCGATGGAAATTGGAAACCCTATGTTTTGTATATATATACTAGGCAAAATAGGCGATGACGTCCCTGAACTCTCGGCAAAGGGTCAAGTTCGTCCATGAACTATTGCAAAGGCCAATTTAGTCCTCAAACTTTTGTGATTCGTGTCAGTTACGTCCTTCGTCCCGCTTTTCTGTTGACGTGGAGGTACCGCGTGACCGACGATGATGTGGCTCATTCTCCTTCTACCGATGCTTCCCACCTCTCTCTCTTCTTCCCCAATGACGGCGCTCGGGTAGCTCCGCCAGTCAACTCCTCCTCGTGATACTTCCACCCCTGACGACGGCGCCCCGGACGCCACACCCACCCAGCATCTCCCGACGGTCGCGTGCCGCCCCGGTGCCTCCCTCGACGGCCGACAAGCCACCCCGCCGCGTCGTGCACCGGTCGTGTGTGCCTCCACCCGCCGCCGCCGCCGCGCACCTTGGGTCGGGGCCGACGCTGGTCAGGCCCGTAGTGGCCCTCGTAAGGGCTCTCGCCCGGAGGAGATGCGCCGGGGAGGAGATTCTCCTTGGTCCGCCCGGCGCGGGATGGGCGGGTGCCACCACCGGCGAGGGAGACGAGCGGTGGTGCAGCTCGACCACCGCCGCTACTCGTGCACCGGTCGACGAGGAAAAGGAGCAGCTGACATGCCGGCGAGGAAGAGGGCACGACCGCCGACGAGGAAGAGGTGAAGGCGGGTCGACCAGCTGGGCAGGCGGGCAATGCGGGTGGAGGATGACGTTTGGCGGATCTCGACCATGGCCGAGGCAGGGTGTCTGGAGACCGTTGGTCTGTCGAGCCGGCGAGGGAGCACGATGCGCCGCGCCGCCTCTACTCCCAAAGACCGCCATCGGCTACCTCACGATGTAGTGACCCGCCACCGAGTCCGCCTCTTCTGCTCGCTGGCCACCGGACTCAGATCCGGCTCGCCTGCTCTGCAGCTGGCCCGCGGCCACGCTCCACGCCGGTGGCCACCAGGCCACGACCGCCCCTCCCGCCGACTCGCCTCACGGAAACCGCGACCTCGTCCTCCTCCGTGGCTGGCTCGCCTCCTCCCCACCGGTTGACCAGCGCTAACGGCCCGTCCTCCCGGTGGCGGTTCGTCCAACCTCCTCCCTCTGTTAGCTTGCCCGCGCCTGCGCCCTGTCCTTCTCCCGCCGGTGGCTCGTCCAGCCTCCTCCCCACGCGGCCTCTTGGCGTCGGCACCCGGTCCTTCTCCCGCGCGGCCACCGGCTAAGCCAGGCGCATTTCTATTTAGCAGACCCCCTTCATTCGTGACGCGCAGACGGGCCGCGCGCCGGTCATAACCAGCCGGTGCCGGCCACTGGCTGCTCCTTGCCTTGGCACACTCGAGCTCGGGCACCCGTGGTGGACGGGAAAAGGGGTAGGGCGGCGTGAACGGGCGGGTAAAGAGGTAGACAGACGACGTTACGTGTTTGTTGACGGCGTAGGTGTCCAAGGATGTAACTGAAGCGAAGAAGGAAAGTTGGAGGACTGAACTGACCGATCGAAAAGTTCAGGGACGAACTCGACTCTTTGCTAAGAGTTCGGGGACGAATTTGCCTATTTTGCCTATATACTATGTGCATTCAAGGTCCACCTGTCGGTCATGTGGAGCGGGTTTGCGGATATGAGGATACGGATACTAATTTTCTTTGCCCGTTAGTGAATATCCGTTGGGTTTAGAATGAAATCCGCATCCGCGCCCGCGGGCAGAGATGCACACCCGGATCCTCACCTATCGGGTTTTTTGCCCGCGGGCATGCGGGCATTTTGTGCCCGTTGCCATCTTTAGCGGCAGGTCCCGAAATTCACTGGCAGCTAGTTTTTGGGGGTTGGGTATTTATACCCCTTCACCCCTCCTTCATTTGTTGCTGACCTAACCCGGAACAAACACCTTCACAAGCATTCACTCCTCTCTCCCAAGTCCTCCTAGAGCTAATCCACTCCAAGAATTCATCTAGGGTGTGGGATTGAGAGTTGTTGAGGTGTGAGGTTGAGCCCTTCGAGTGAGTTCATCACTTGTTCATCTCAAGAAGCACTTGTGGCGGCTTTGGTTCTTCGATTCGCATTTGTTACTCTTGAAGTTTGCTTCTAGATGGTTAGACGTCGCCCGTTGAGTGCCCTCTTTGTGTGGAGCACCCGGGATCATTTGTATTACCCCTCCTTGGTGGAGAATTCTTAGTGAGCATCATTCTTCCTTTGTGGGGATTGGGTGAGGCAAGAGACTCTTGGTGATAGCCCTTCCTTTGTGGGATCCTCAACGGAGACGTAGCTTCCTTTGTGGAAGTGAACTTCGGATTAAACCTCTTGTCCATTGCTTGTTTGAGTTCTTCTCTTTTCTCTAACCCTAAAAGTGTGATTTGGCCCGATCTATATATCCGTGGTATTCCTTAACAAATCTTTGGTTGCAGGAGGTTCCTAGCATCTCTAGTAAACTTTTGATTCAAGTAGAATTGCTAGAAGTTCCCCTTTAATTCCTTATTTCGTAATTGCCTCTGTTGCCGGGTCATCCGTCACAATGGGAAGATCACTTTGTCGGATCATCAGGCATTGTTCGGATAACCCAGAGAATTTAATTTCATCAAGTTTTTTCAGAATTTTGAAGTGAGCCTATTCAAACCCCCCCTCTAGGCATCACAAGGTCCTTTCAATGACAAGTGCATGAGAAAGATCTATAAAGGAGAGAATCTCGAGTATCAGACATGAATATATTCTGTTTTAAAAAGATGATATGAAGTATGACGAGTGCAGATAGACTTACACTGGAAAAGATGCTCCACACGGTACGTAATTTAGGATCCGTTTGTACAACTTCCCCAACAGCTTCAGGAGCTGTTTTGGGTGAAGTTGTGCCAAAGGGCATCCAAAACAACTTATCCGGAGAAGCTGCCAGAAGACCCGCTCTCTGGAGCGGTTTGGGGGAGGCGAAACCAAAAATCGTGGTTTCATGCGCCTCAGCTCCGTGGCGCGCCTTTGCACCCCCGCACGGGGGCCCGTCGAGGCACAACGCACGGGGGAGATGACCAGGGTGGTGGTGCGACGCGGTGGAGGCCGAGGTCGAGCAACAGTAGGCGCTACCGCTGCATGGCGCGTCGTCGGCCGGCGACGCGACCGTCCTTGGCGCAGCAAGCGATGGTGGTCTCGAACTTGCACCCACCCAGCACGATGGCGAAGCGCACTCGCTTGTGGAGAGCGAGCCGGTGAGCTCGCCGACGGCGCGACGCAATTCCGCCCGGGGCGTCTCCATGGCCGATGGCGAGCTTGACAACGGCGCAGAGGAGGTCGAGCGGCCAGGAGGAGATGGAGCCCGCTACAGGGGTAGCTGGAGGCCGGGGAGCTTGTCTGCGGGGAGCTCCCGACGCTAGGCAGGTGGAGGAGGCGTGTGGTGAATGGGGATTGAATGGATAAGGTGAAGTGGAGGAGGCGTGGGGTAGAGAAGAGAAAAATAATAAGAAGGAAAGAAAGAAAATAAGAAGGAAAAATAAGAAAAGAGAGAAAAAAAAAAGAGGTATTATGAACATTTTACTCTCTTATTCATCTTACACAGTTAGCGAAGTTGTTTGCTAAACGATTTCAGATTTCCCAGAAAATCCGCTCCACCAAATTCAAAGACAAACACAACCGCGCCATACCCACAATTGTGCCAAACACACACTTAATTTGATCACACAAGAAGAACATGTGGGGCACCGCACGCAGTAAAGAAAGGTTGGCCTCACTAGAGTACAATTGACGGGCACATCATGACAGCTGAGAAAATGTCGTTTGGTACATTGTTTGCCTCACTAGCAGACAGTTGATGGGCGCAGCTCCAGCAGAATCACTCGGCACTCACCGGGATGTAAACCCTGTTGCCACCGGTTGATATCTTGTACACGTAGAATATCAACACGATTGCACTGCAGACGAATTAAGGATGTGATGACAGAATATTGTCATCAATTGTCAAGAGTCAAGACACAAGCGTATGATGCTATGGCAGCAACAAAACAGAGCTTACAATCTGTTTTCAATGGTGTAGCGAGGATCACTGAATTGCAATTTTGCAATAACTAATGTGTAAGGATAACATGAAATTAATGCATAGTAAGAAAATTGTAACCCTGTTCAGCATTACATGTACAACAGATAAATATTTCTAAGAGTTGAAGAATAGGAACTAAATAGCTCATTTTGTTTAGAGCACATGGGCACTCATTGCATGATTGTTGAGATGCTATTATACTTGAAAAGACAACTGAAAACTGAACGAAGGAGCTCCACAAATATAGATAAGAGACATATGATGTAAAGCTGATATATATTACATCCTAACTTGCTGCTCCAAAAAATTTGTTCATGCACAAACAGTGAAATGGCTGGTGTTTTTCATTAGGTTCAGACAATCAGTTTATAGCCTGACCTTGAGAAATAATTAGTAAGATAAATACTGAAACTGACATGGGTTTTATTGATTTTACACATATATTACATCCTAACTTGCTGCTCCAAATAATTTGATCATGCACAAACGGTGAAATGGCCAGTGTTTTTCATTAGGTTCAGACAATCAGTTTATAGCCTGACCTTGAGAAATAATTGGTAAGATAAACACTGAAACTGACATGGGCTTTATTGATTTTGCAGATATATATTACATCCTAACTTGCAGCTCCAAATAATTTGTTCATGCAAAATCTTATACAGTCCCGGTATGAACAATATAAATTGTTTGCTAATGAAAATGCAATATAGCCGTGATACTTGTTGTAAAAGCTAGCATATTCATATATTTATGTGAACCAACAAGTCACAACACACTCAAATAACATTTTTTTACTGAGGGTAAGATTTGGGTTACATAAGTTTATTTTCAACAAACCAAACACTTTTATGCACCACAAAGACAAAGCAAATTCACTTACTGACATGGATGTAGGCCCAAATCATGTACCATGTGAAAATTAGAATACATATACAAGAACTTGGCACAACAAACATGTGAGAGAAATTCGAACGAACCTGATAGCAGCAATAATTCCAGCTGGCATTATCTTTCTTGTTTTGAAATATCTTACTCCCATGACAAAAGTTAATACCACAGCACAAACTGTTAAAAAAACAAGGTTAGAAGATACTATCTGATGAATACTGAGTCTGAGACAGCAGAGGAGCTTGATACACTATAAATAGGAAATCACAAAAGATCAGTCACTGCAATTAATGCTAGTGACCGAAAACACGGAAATGGACAGATCTTATCATATAAATCCATGTAGGGAAGCAACAATAAGGAACTAGGATAACGTTACTGGAGCGGTCAATCAATTTCCCAAAAGATTTAAATTCAGTGAAAATGGGGATGATAATAGCATGCTTGGATTCAGATATTACCATTTCGAACTCTACCGCTACCTCAGAGCTGGAAAGCTGGTGCATTCGGGAGGACAGTGCATTGTGAACACCCCATCATCTGCATTTCAGCCCCAAATCTAACGTCACTGCAACAGCCGATTTTCTTACACCGAGTACAAATTACCACATCTATGTGTAAGTTGGGATCCTCGATACTGTAATCCCATATCCAGTGCTACCGCACGAAAGCATCAATCCTCGCCCGCTCTTTTTGTTCCACCAATCAACCAAACAATTACGATTCCCGAGCAGTACTGACTGGTGACTACAGAGTACACCATGGCGGAGAAGTCAAGCACGCAAGATAGGAGGGGACAGGGAGGGAGAAGAGCAGGCAGTAGCAGAAGCAAGCAGCAAGCAACGGACCGATCTGGAGGACGGTGGCGAAGACGGCGCCGGCGCCACCCCCGCCGCGCGCGAAGGCCCAGGCGCTGAGCGCGCCGGCGAGGAGGAGCGCTCCGCCGAATCCGGCCCCCGCGGCCAGCGAAGCCGTGCTACCCCGCTTGAGGTAGCCGGCGATGCCGCCGCCTAGGACCAGCAGGCCGTAGGGGATCGTGACGTAGAAGTCCTCCATGCCGGCGCTGCCCTCTCCTTCGCCTCTCGTCCGTGCTCTCGAGTCGCCGGCGGTTGGTTTGGTTGGCTACCTGCCCCGTCGCTTCCGCTGCTGCTGAGTGGACTGAGATGGGCTCGTTGCAGTGACAGTGGGCCGGGCCTGTCTGTTGGGTAACTTGGGCTGGCCCATTCCTCTAGTGATCAGAGAGTATTAGACAAAACAACAATTTCTAAAAAAAAAGACAAAACAACAATTTCTTTTCCGTGAACTCTATCTAACCCCACGGTGACCATTCCTGTAATGAACAGACGAGATATATCACCAGATGACCCGACGAGAAAAAAAATCATCAAATGGAACTCTACCAATTTGTAGTAAGATTTAAGCTCAGTGTTTGAGATTTATTTCTGTAGTAGATGGATATCTAAAATGAGCTTGAGAACACAATAACTAGCCGTACACATATATGTAACACGGATTTATTATTAAAAAACAGTATCAAAATGTTCCATTTAAATCTCAAATGTATTTTCTCCCAAGATAAGGGTCTATGTTTCATACTGTTTAACCACCATGTTATGTTATTAATGAAACAAAATGGGATCCAACATGTCTCTACTTACAAAAAATCAACATTCTGTGACGTACTACTTTACTAACATTTTAAAATATACATATTCAGAATTTTGGATATATTGTTTAAATATTATCACGTAAAATGTTGAAATAGTTTAGACAAATTGTTGAATCAGGTTTCATAGATTTGTTGAGTCATTCTTCTAAAAAACGTTGCACCATGTGTGAATGCACAAATTCATAATCCAATAAAAACATTGTTAGTTATAAGGATTGTAATAAAAATACAAACGAAAAAAAAGAATTGTTGCTTTTGCATCTATGTGTTGTGTTCCGTAGGCTACATATACAATGGTTTTGATCATTTGATGCCTTGACTGGTGAGTGGTGAGATAATATATCCGCCACGAGGAGCATACAAGTCTCCCTCGAGGAAATAAAAGTCCGTTCACAACACAAATTGGTCGTACATGTGTTGATGGGAAAAGAGACAACATGTTCAAATTTGACTTGCAACGTTGTTTGTGGGCTACATATACGCTGGCTAATGCGACAAAGTCTATGCACGTGTGGTGACAAACCGGTGCCAAAGTCGTCTGCCGGGTAAGCTGCCTTTTTTTTAGTGACACAGTATAATGCAGACGCTCACAATATGCATGCATACTCATCTCTATGAACACACGTACGCAAACCCTACCCCTATGACTATGAGCATCTTGAAGGAGGTGGCCGTGATCTGGAGATTCGACCATTCCTGTGGCGATTCCCAAGTCACCCGTGCAGATCTGGAGATTCCCGAATTCACCACTGGCGAGATTCCCGAAGTCACCACTGGCGCCTCGTCGTCGACGGAACGTCGCTTACCACTTAATGCATAACGCCGGAAAATCCCGGAATAAATCCAGAAAAAGGTGTGAGCACCAATATTTGAACTCTGGTGAGTAGTGTCCTACTAGACCGTTCTACCATTGAACTACAAGCCCATTCGTGGGTAAGCTGCCTTCAGTCAATGATATTTCACCTCAAAAAAATCGAAAAAAATCTGACTCCTCTATTTCAAATTATAATTTATTTGATAGTCTTACCTCAAGTTTGATCAATAAAGCAGATTATAACAAAAGATGTGATATTTTGCATAATTTTTTGAATAAGACGAGTGATCAAATTTGAAATAAAAAAAGTTAAATGAATTATAATTTGAAACGGAGGGAGTAGAAGCCAATCACTAGCGACTTTGTTTCAGTGTTTGGAGTGGACTATATATCAATCAGTTGCGACGTGTGCTCCTCGTTCATCAAACAAACACTGGTTCAATTCTCCAATGGATCTCCCTCTCGTCCTAGCCCTCGTCACCGTCGCCTTGCCCGTGCTCTTCCATCTCGGAACGAGAGCCAGGAAGCCATGTCCGCCGGGCAAGGTGCCCCAGCCCCGGGCTGCCAGTCGGCCAGAGCCTCGGCTTCCTTCGTGCTCCAACACCGCCGAGCGGTGGATCCAGGACCGCGTCGACCGGTACGGTCCCGTGTCCAAGATGTCGCTCTTGGGCGTGCCGACGGTGCTCCTCACCGGGCCGGCGGCCAACAAGTTCGTCTTCTTCAACGGTGCGCTGGCGTTGCAGTAGCCCAAGTCCATGCGGATGATCCTGGGGGAACGGAACATCCTCGAGCTCACGGTGCCGACCACAAGCGCATCCGGCGGCTACCGGGCCGAGTTCCTCAGCCGGAGATGCGGCTCTACCGGCTTCAGATCGACGGCGAGCGGGCACCTCGGACGAGTCGGCGCGCGCCGTCGCGGTGATGCCCCTCATGAAGAGGCTCACGTTCGACATCATCGCCCTGCTGGTCTTCGGCCTCGAGAGCGGCGCCGTCAGGGACAGCCTCTTCATCGAGTTCAAGCACATTGTAGAGGTGTGTGGGCCGTCCCGGTGAACTCGCTGTTCACGGCTCGCCGAGCATCGAGGCCGCCAGATTCGCCGGGTGCTCACCGGTATCATGAGGGAGACGGAGGCCAAGCTCGAGCGGGGCGAGGCCTCCCGGAGCAGCGACCTCATCGCCTGCCTGCTTAGCTTGACCGACGACGGCAGCGGCGGCACACATTGGACAACGCTATCATCACCCTCGTCGACGGACACGACACGTCCTCCATCCTTCTGACTTTCATGGTCCGCTACCTCGCCGGTGATCCTGACACACTCGCCGCCATGGTCCAAGGTAAACAATCACTTTAGTTTGCCTGATGAGACTAGAAATCAAAAATTATTAGTCTGTCTGAATGTCTGATCACGCCATTGGCCGTTCGACCATTCGCTGCGCAGAGCACGACGGGATCGGCAAGAGCAAGGCTGACGGTGAGGCCCTGACCTGGGAGGACCTGGCGAAGATGAAGCTCACGTGGCGCGTGGCGCTGGAGACCCTGCGCCTGGTGCCCCCGGTCTTCGGCAACTTCAGGCGAGCAACCCAGGACATGGAGTTTGACAGCTATGGACCTCCGCTTCATGCGTGGATGGGCAGTCAGGAATAACAATTGGTGCCGCCCCAGCATGCACGCTGTTGACACCCGAATTTGGCAGGTCTGGGCGGGGCGGTCAGACCGCCCCTACCCGATTAGACCGGCCTAGCCAAAGTCCTTAAAAGGCAATTTGGACTTCACCATTGGATAGGGCTTGTCGAGTAGATCAAGATTCATATATAGAACGTCCAATTCGGAGTCCGGATGAGAGAGATATGGCTCGGGAAAAGGTCCCGCCGTCGGACAGCGAGTCCACCTTGTTCTACCAAAACCGGTTAGAAATTGTATTTTGACACATTTTTGTAATGGTTTCGATTCCTAATGGGGCAAGACCTCCCCTCCCTATAAATATAAAGGGCCACGGCCGATTGAGTATCATCAACAATCGAATCTATCAAACTTATCTTTATCGTATTTACCTTTTCGTTCCTTCTTTACCTTACTTTTCCAACCCCATGTTTCGTTCCTCTACTACCTCCGCGGCATGAGAGGACGTCCGCTAAGCTGCCGAGCCTAGGACAACCACACGCCTGCCCCGACGGGGTCCCTCCCGGGCGGGCGTTCGTTGGTTTCTCGCCGGTTTATCCCGGCGACCGGCCCGACCGCCTCCCGGTAGCGTCACCGCCTGCAGGTGCAGCAAGGAGCTCCTCCGCGTGCTTGTTGGCTCCGTAAATGGTGTCAACAAATTGGCGACTCTGCTGGGGACGAAATCAAGTCCACACAATATGGCGCCATGTGAAGATCTACGCAAGTTGCACCAATCATGCACCTTCGACATATTGAAGGAGATACGATCCTCAGGTAACATATCTGGTGCCTTATCTGTTTTTGAGAATTATTGTCTCAAATATAAAAAGGATAGCGTAGATTCAATTCTCGTTGTTCAAAAGTCGGCTATTGAGAAGCCGGCTAATGATATTATTAATCCTTGCAAAGTTTTGCCTAATTGTGATGTTGTTGGTAAAGAAACAAGTCGGCCGTCTCTAGCCGAAATTGTTAAACCAAAATCCCCTAGTAAGAGCATAGAGGTTACATCTAGTACTTCGACGCTCGGGGGGCAACAAAACAAAGGCAAAGTCATTGTTGCATCGAGGTCTAGCAAAGGGCAACCCTGATCCGCCTCTCCCAGGCTTTTGTAAAGTCAATCAAAACCAAAGATGGTTAAACCCAAAAAGCCTGAGATTGGTGTTTGGAAAATCGTTGAATCCAAAGGCCGTAAGCATCAAAGAGAAAAGCCGAAGTCTAATGAAAAACTTCTGGCTAAATCTTAAAGACAAAAGAATGTCAATGATGCTAGTCGGTCCAGAAATTCCAAACATCCAAAATCTTCTCCTAGAGAGAAGTTTCATAACAAGAATCGGCAACGGAGTAATTCTCACAAATCAATGTCATTTCCTTCATATGGATCATCAATACCTATGCCATGGGATGCTTACTTTAATATACATTATTTTTGTCCTTCGTGGTATTATAATTCATATATGTCGTCTCCTAGTTATTTCCATTCAAATTATAAGGAGCCGGTAATTAGTAAGCCATCACCTATGCGTAATGACCGTTTTGATCATAAGAATCGGTCAACACAGAAAAATAAGCGTAATGTGATCAAACAAATCTATCGTGTCAAAAAAGACGATAGATTAAATAAAAATTCAAATTTAACACTAGACATAGAAAAGCCACATATTAAAAAATTATCGGCTAGTTCTACTGATCAAATTGTCCCTAATGATAAGCATGTCGTAAATAATATAGCTGAACAACAATCATGTTCGACTGGGGGGCAACATGATATCAAACTAGTCGGTTCTCAAAGCACGGTCGTGGTTGTCCCAAATTCGGGGTCTTACCAATCTGGTGAAGCGCAAATTTCATGCCAAAGAGCAAGGTGATGAGGAAGAAGCCAAACTTTGATGAGTTGCTACGTAAGTATCAAAACATAGCCGAACAAAAGCAAAATAATCGATTAGAAGATCAAAGTTGGAATTTTTCATCACCAAGAGCAAAGAAGCATCGACGGTCATCACATTGGTTTTCATCCTTTATTCCATCGATGCATGTGCCATGAAATGCATGTTCATGTATACCTAATTCTAATTCATGGTTTTGGTATAATCCTTGGTCTTCACTTTACAATTATCAATATTATGCTTGTGATGCTTCAAGGAGCTATGGTTGGCCACTATAGCCACATCAGGACTTCAGCTATTAGACATGTTGTTTAGAAGCCGAAATAATAGTTCATACATGTTGTACTTACTGAAATTTTGTTTCGGCTACAATAGCATTCACAAAGGGTTTAGAGACCATCACATGGGCGATGTACTATCTATCATCGTCTTTAGATTATTTTGTACATTCAGAATGTTTTCTAGCACGCATGCTTTGCCATAAAACAGGGAGGCATATGTTGACACCCGAATTTGGCGGGATCCGGGCGGTCGGCCGCCCCCTACCCGGTTAGACCGGCCTAGCCAAAGTCCTTAAAAGGCAATTTGGACTTCACCATTGGATAGGGCTCGTCGAGTAGATCAAGATTCATATATAGAACGTTCAATTCGGAGTCCGGGTGAGAGAGATATGGCTCCGGAAAGGTCCGCACGTCGGACATGCGGTCTGCACACATCGTCCCCTGTGGTTAGAAAATCGGTTAGGAGTTGTATTTTGACACATTTTTGTAATGGTTTCGATTCCTAGTGGGACATGACCTCCCCTCCCTATAAATATAAAGGGCCACGGCCGATTGAGTATCATCAACAATCGAATCTATCAAACTTATCTTTATCGTATTTACCTTTTCGTTCCTTCTTTACCTTACTTTTCCAACTCTATGTTCTGTTCCTCTACTACCTCTGCGGCATGAGAGGACGTCCTAACTGACCTGCCGAGCCTAGGACAACCCAAGGCGCGCCTGACGGGTCCCTCCCGGGCGGGCGTTCGTTGGTTTCTCGCCAGTTTATCCCGGCGACCCCGGTCTGACCGCCCTGCGCAGAGGTGCGGCAAGGAGCTCCTCCGCGTGGTTGTTGGCTCCGTAAACGGTGTCAACACACGCACAAAAAAAACTTTGTTCGGCTGCTACGAAGCCCAAATGCAATAATCAATTGCACCAGTTTTTGGGCCCAAGACGAAGCCCAACTCATGCATGACGGCCGAAGTTCCAGTGCCCCCGTCGTCCTCTCCCTCCCAGTGTACGAGTACGACGAAGTCTAAATGCAGCAGCTACACCACACCAGGGAGGGGCCGTCACGCATGGCCGCATGGGCTTCGGAGGCTTTTCTCCCAGTTGCACGTTTTATGTGCCGAACGTTGCTCCTTGTGATGATGAGTGTCAAACGGGCCTCGTACGACGGAGGCAGCAGCTCAGGTAGACTTCAGGCGGCATCAACGAAGCCCAACTACAGCTGCCCCCTTCAGAGGCGGACTGACACCCCTTCGGAGGACAAAATCTTGTGGTTCAAAGTTGACTCGTTCAGTGAACTGTTCATGCTTCGGAATCATCTCGGTGGGATTTCACGAGATTGATTTTTCATCTTCGGAATATTTTTTCACCTTCGGAATCATTTCAGTGAAAAATTTCACCTTCGGAATCATCTCGGTGGGATTTCACGAGATTGATTTTTCACCTTCGGAATCATTTCGGTGAAATTTTTTCACCTTCGGAATCATCTCGGTGGGATTTCACGAGATTGATTTTTCATCTTCAGAATCATTTCAGTGAAAATTTTCACCTTCGGAATCATCTCGGGAGGATTTCACAAGTTTTTTCACCTTCGGAACCATGCCGGGGAATTCTTTCACCTTCAGAATCATTCGAGCCGGGCAAGCAGCGTTCAAGCAAGATCTGACCTCGTCGGTCCACTTCGGTGGTTTTGTCACTGAAAGCCCAGCCTCATCAGTGCTTCGGCCCAGCCGCGTCAATCACTACTCAATGCCTCGGCCCAGCCACGTCAGGCAAAGTTACGAAGTCTTGTTATACCCACCCAGCAAGGTATAAAATGCTGTCATTTAAGTAGTCTCGCAGCCCACAATTCCACATGACTCGCTCAGTAGTAGCTTCGTACTTTTGCGATTCGAAGGAACATACACATGCACGTGCACGTTCTTGTTTTCAGTCCATATTTTATTATTTATTACCTCATGCGAAACTACAAGCTGCTATACAGTTTGCATACTATGCTAAACAGTGTTTTTAGATAAATAAGTCAGCTGTTTTCAAATAGTTGGGAGTTCGTTGTCATCTTCGTCAACAGGCTTCGTTTAGCTGACGAAGTATTTTCGAAATAATTGGATTTTTCACCAAACTCAATTATATATAAGTGCTGGTACCTCCTGGCTCCGAACATCCGTGCTTAGCTGGGTTTTTACCGTTCAGCCTTTTCTCCAAAGCCCACTTCGGCCTCTTTTCTCCGAAGCCCCAGTTCAGGCCATGGGGCTGTAATGTCCACCAGCCACTTTGGGCCATGGAAACGAAGTCAGTTTGTATTCCTAGGCTGTCACTTCGAAGCCCGCTGGGCGGTCACGCAGCGAAGCCCACTTTGGAACTGCGCACACCTTCGGTGGTTTACTGGGCTGCAGTTAAAAAAAAACCCAATTGCACCTCTAAGTCCCAACAGTTCTGGATCTTGCTCTGAGTCTACCATTTTGCTCTCTGTAGTAACCGGGTGTATGCCGTTTCTCTTCTACCTCTCCTCTTCCTTCTCCTAGAAGCTACCCCAGATCTCGCCGCCGCCGCCGCCCAACCTGCCCTCTCCAGCTCCAACCCGCCACCGTCACCTGCCACCGCACTGCCGCACATCGCCCCTTCCTTCCTTCTAGTAGTAGTAGGAGCCCGATGTTGAGTGCTCCCCTCACCGTGCTCCTCCTCGTCATTGTTGAGGCCACCGTAGTCGCCTTGCTCGCCGTCGATGGAGCCCCGGTTGAGGTATGTTTAAATAAACTTGTCTCTTCTTCTTCCCCCGTGCCGCTGGATCTCGTTTCACCCTCCTCGCCGATGCCTCCGCCTCCGCCTCGAGATCCGCTCGTCAACGCTTCGTCTTCACCGCCCCTCCGCTCCATCGTCAAGTCAGCGGTAGATTCGGTTCATGATCCGTGGCGCCCTGAGCAAGATCCCACCGGAAGCAAGCCAAAAGAGCCCGCCTCCACCGGGGATTCGTCTTCAAGTTTCTTCAATCGCCGACGACGAGAAGCTACCACATCTATCGATCGTCTGGTGTAATCTTCTTCGACAACTTGGTCGATTCCTTTTCAACCGAGCGCAGTAGCGGTCTTTCCACCTATTTGTTCTCGCCATAGCGATATCTCGACTCACCGCGGCGAGTTCTTCTCCGGTTGTTCTTCGGTGGTTTCTCTGTTGTTCAGGTCCAGGGACCTTTTTGTAATACGATCTTCTTTAGAGGGTCATTTTGTACTTTGGCTGCTTAATATATAAAGTGGTTTTAGTAAAAAAAAAACAAATGCACCTCTTGGTTTTGCCGAAAGAGTCACTTTTCTTTATTGTTTGCACCTGATTATTTTGATAATTTTGATAGCATCTCGTGTTATGCAAGTATCTAAGTTTTTGTCCCTTAATTGCTTTTACCACTAATCGTTAGGTTCTTACCCTTCGGCCTTTACAACTCATGCTGCTGTTCTCAATAGTTTTGTTGAATAGACTACCTGCTTGCCCTTCGTCTGTCTGACGAGGTTGGAAACTTTTTATTCCTCATCTCTTTATGACATCAACCCCGCAAGCGATCTACGCCTCGTATACGAAGGCTATTCGCTTTGCGGTTGTAAGTCTATAGACTCAGGGTAGGTGAAAGTTGTACGTTTTCTCCTTAGTGTCAAAAACTACAACTTCCACCAACTCTGTAAACTGTTTTAAGTAGTAAACTTTAAAATCTTTCGAGCATTTTGAATATGTTGCTTTTTCTGGAGCTAAGGCTCTGAATTTGCACTGCATGTGCAAGAAGTCACCAAGGTGTGCAGGGAAATGCCACTTAGTCGCAGTGCGATGTACTTTTCACTCTTTGCTAGTGGTCAAAGAGGTCATGCTTATGTTTATACCTTGTTGCTTTTTCACTAACATGTAGGTTCAACCAATCATTGTAAGTACCTCTTCACCTTCGTAAGCTAACCATTCAGACGAAGTATTTGTATCTCTTGAATGCAGGGTCAACTAGCATATGTGAGTATCTCGTACCCCTCACTTCAGTCTCATTTCTGCGTAATTGCTTCTCTCTCGTACCCCTCATCTCTTCTATTACTTAACTTAGCGTGCACTCTAATCCTTCGTATTTCATATGCTCATGCGCCTTCATCTCAAACGTGCTAAGTGTATGTTCTTAGTTACACTTCAGATCGTTTTCGCAATGACTGGACGCATGGAACTATTATGTTCCGTATGTGCACTTCGTCACGTCTTTTGCAAGTTATAACTTTATCGGTTTTCACCCCGAAGCTAATGTCTTCGTGGTTGTCTTACTCCATTGTTGACTTGGAAGTGGATATGCCATATCAAATAGTTTATATGTCTAATTGGACTTCATTGGGTGAGGGCTAAGAATTCCATATGGACTTCGGCCTTATCGGATTTCGGTTATCTTATGGACCCTTTTATCACACTAAGTTGAGAATCTGATCAATGGGTGTCCTTTACCTTATTTTGGTTAACCCTTCACCCTCCCCTTTATGCAAAAGAATACATTTGCGCACAGATTCATACATGCATACCTGCAGCATATTGCATTGTACGCACCAGGCGTGAGCCGAGAGCTCACCGGAAGGCCCGAGTTCGGCCGAAGGTTCCATTTGCATGAAGGAAATGACCGGTCCTGTGATGACCGGAGTTGAGCTTGAGACCCCGAAGGCCCGAGTGTGGCTTCGGATTTGAGACCCCGGAAAGCACCATGAGATGCTCCGGATCTGAGACACCCCGAAGGCCAGAGATCGGCCGAGGTGGTTTGCAAGAGGCAAACGTTAAGAGGCCACGATTGGGCCGAAGTTGTGGCATGAGTGTGGCCACGAGGTTTGCGAAAGGCAAACAAAGTTGCGGCATGAGTGTGGCCGTGTGGGTTGCGAAATGCGACCGAAGTGGTGGCATGAGTGTGGCCACGAGGTTTGCGAAAGGCAAACAAAGTTACGGCATGAGTGTGGCCGTGTGGGTTGCGAAATGCGACCGAAGTTGTGGCATGAGTGTGGCCACGTGGTTTGCGAAAGGCAAACATGTTAAAGGCTAGAGATCGTACATGGGTGTTTGCATAAGGCAAACCGGTGTGGAACCAGAAGCCCTAGAGTGGCTTCGGTTTTGAGGCCCTAAAGGCCTATAGTTTTATGTGAAGCAAATGATTAAGCTAAAGCCTCACACGAGGCTAGATAAAAAACGTCTTTACGAGCTCTATAAGAGGCTCGATAGTTGTTGGGGAGTGTGAACTTTGGTGTCCTCCATTTTTTGGACCGAAAGGTAACTACAGAGGACGATTCGGCGGTCACTTCCTAGGGATGGTCGTGCGGTGCCTCGGAGGAATCGACAACGATGGAGGGGTCACTGAAAGGATTCACATCCGAAGGAGCAGCCGGAGGAGATCAGGAACATCCGGAGGAATGGGAGGCTTTGAATCGCTTACAAAATATTGAGTTTTTTGAGTTTCTTGAATAAGAATGACTTGTCTGAAGCAGAGACCTCGTTTACGTTGTCTACTTTGTCACCAACCGAGTTCGGCTCGAGACACTTCATCAAACTACATCATTATCGTCAACTACACCTCTATCATCTACTTCGTCGACATCGACTTCATTTTCATCGTCTACTTCACCAACGTCGCCTCCGACCTCACTTTCAGCGACACTACCTCGACGTCGACTCCGGCTCTAGGGGCTTCGTCGTCTACTTCGTCGACATCGACTTTCGATTTCGCCTTCGTCGTCTACTTCATCAACGTCGACTCCGGCTTCGTCACTTTTGTCAACATGTACTTCGTCGCACGTGGTGAACGACTCGAGAGGTTTCGTCACAAACACCGGACAAGAGGGGCTATGGTGGCATCAGGATGAACGGCGTCACCCCGAAAGATGGAGTCTTGTCCAGTGCCCGTGACCGAAGAAGAGGGGCTCATCATCATCGACGGCGCTCCGAAGGAAAAGCCAAAGCGAAAAGAGGAGAAATAGTTGGAGGCTCTGAAGGTCAATCCGAAGCAGAAAGAGAAGTCTTGAGGACGAAGTTTACATCATCATTGAAGACTTTTCTCACCATCAAGACTAAGACCGAAGACAATTATTAGTGGGCTGACTGGTAACTTCGTGTGTGTAGATCCGCTAGGTGTACATGCTCTTTTCTCCATTTCTGTTTTTCCCACTAGGTTTTTCGGAATGGAGTTTTTAGTGAGGCGTACGGGCGGAGGGTCGTGAGGGTGTTCCTCAGGGCCGAAGTCATAGGAAAGGTCTGGGCCACTCCTGTTTTCAGCTACTTCGTTTTGTGGCACCGGCCAAACAAAGTAGCTGAGGGGCTACTGTTGGGGAATTGGCCCAGCCCATGTAAGGGCTAATGGGCCTCTTTGTATGCTCGAGAGGCTTTTTGTAAATATTGTGCTTACCAAGGGGCTCGGTGTAAAATGGCTAACTCCTCCCACCCCTATAAATAGGAGGGTCATTGTAATTGATGGGACAGGGCTTGAAGGGGAAGAGAGCTCCGAAGCTCTTGTGTCAATTTTTGCTTTTATGTTTCTGTTGTATAGCAATAGTGGTGCTTTAGCAGTAGATTCAGTCGTTTGAGAAGGAAGCTGTCGCCTCGAAGTCCGCTCCGGGATATCATTTCACCAACACAGGTATCTGAATATGTTGCTGTACTAATGTCCAGCGTGTTACCTGAGCACTTTCGTCAGGAACCTCTCGCCGTCGCCGCTGCACGGCCTGCCGATAGAAGTTGAGCAAAGACATGGCCTTTTGACAAGATAAATCTGCATATATGTTTCTTATGGTCTGAACTAATGGTCAAGGTTTACAAGATGGTCAATGGAATTTTGGCCAAAGCATAAGGATATACAATTGATCGGTGTTAGTCAAATTATCAAAGTCTTTTAGACTGTCTTCAGCAGACTCTGCAGCCGCGACCGCATCCTCAAAATGAGGAATGAAATCGTACTGTAGGGACTCCAGCGGACACTACACCACTTTCCCCATTTTGCGTTCACAGGTCTGGCGTACCCCATATTTGGGATTCTATCTCTTTACTCAATTGCCAGCCTCGTTCCACGGTCGCCTCCTTCTACCACGCACCCGCAGCGCACCTCCAGCACCCCCGCCCCATCCTTCCCCGGTCGGGCTCCACCACCCTGAGCCGCGCCGCTGGGGACTCCGCCCTCCGCCGTCGGTACTCCGCGCCGCCACCGGGACTCCTCGACCTCGTCGTCGGTACTCCGCCCCCACAGGCCTCGACCCGCCACCGTGACTCGCCGCCACCGGGCTGGACCTCGCCGTCGGGGAGGAGGAGGTCGCTCACTGCTCTCGCCTCACTCACCTCCGGGCGGCGGGCCGAGGAGGCGCCGGCAGCATCCTTGCTCTCCTTCCTGTGCTCGACGCCTCACCCACCACCTCCTCCGGCTGCCTCCTCACCCCGGCCGGTCGCCTCCTCCACCCTCCGCCACCGGATCCGGCCGTCGGCGACCTTCCTCTCCCCTCGGCGTCCTCCATGGCGCGGCGGCAACTCCCGTCGGCGCGGCGAGATCTAGGGCTCGCGGCGGCAGCTCCCGTCGCCGCCGTCTCCCTCTGCCTCGTGCGCCTCCTTCTCTGTCCTCCCTCTTCCCGACGCTGGCACAGAGCAGCAACGCGGAGCCAGCGGCGACCTACGTCTCCCCTCCCTAGATCTGCACGCGTTGACTAGCGGGATGCCCTCCTCTTCGGTCGTCGGTGCCTCGACGGGAGCCTACGGTGGCGGGATGCGCGACGGTAGCCTATGGCGGCGGCCCCTCTGCGGCAACGGTCCGAGAGCAGGCGCGGCCGAGCGTCGAGTCGGAATGCGGGAGCCAACTGCCGTCGGGAGATGCGTGTGGGTTACGGCATTCTGCTGCGAGACGACCTCTTTTGCAGGATGAAGTTCCTCTCTCTCTTAACCGCAGCGGGGATTTTTGCGCAAAGGGAAGCGGTACATTGCTGCGGACAGTCTTATAGTTGAGAATGGTTAAACAATTTGGTCAGCACAATTCCACATGTTCATCTCTGAATTTGAATTCTGAGCCTCAATGTCTCGAACTGTCGACCAAACCAAACTGAGATATGTAAGATTTTCAAATTGGAGACATTGCAGACGTGTCGTGCAGCGCTGTAGGTGCAGATGCTCTCCGGTGGTGCCAGATTGCAACACGGCGTCGTCAATGGGAGTGGCAAGGAGGCAGGATGTGCCTGGCCCACGTGGCCAGGCCATCTCGCCCCCGTACTCTCCTTCTCGGACACGGCGACCAACGCGAGGCAGCGGCGCGGCGGAGGGGAGTGCCAGCGGTGGCGGGGGCGCTGCCTCTCCCGTCGGCGTCCTTAGCATCTCGTCGCGGGGGTCCTCTGCCGAAGCTACCTGGGGCCTGAGCCGCTTTCGCGCTCAACAAGCTATTCGTTGGATAAGGTAGCGGCGGAAGCCTCCGGGTTCGCCGCCCACGTCCTGCGGTGGCCGCCGGTGATTAGAGAAGGGGCGCTGCTGCGCCGGAGGTTGGATAGAGCCAAACGATTTGCAAATCGGCCCAACATTGGATCACGATTATTTTGTGCGATCCAAATATTCACATAAAGCTCCCTGATTTTGGATCACGATTATTCCCCGCGGATCCAAATCTTTTTATATATAGACCCCTTATATGGATCGCGATTATTCTCCTCGACCCAAACATTTATACATACCCCCTGATTTGGATCACTATTATTCCTCGCAATTCAAGTATTTACATATAGGCCTCTTATTTGGGTCGTGATTATTTTCCGCAATCCAAATATCTATACTATAAAGATCGAATAATTTGAAAAACCTTTCTCACCCAATTCGGGCCGCCTTACCCTCACGGACCCACCGTCAATTAATTGAGAGAGTGGATAGGGTGGAAGACCCATAGAATCGCGATTTGCAGAGCGTTTCTGCCAAAATCTAAATGTTTTTGTTACCAAATGCCACCTTACCCACCCCACGCACCCCGCGTCGGGCCCACCCTAACCACCCACGCTCACCCGGGTCGGGCTCCCCCACGCGGGGCCCCAATGACCTCGACACGGTCGCCGCCACGCACGCAGAGGCGGAAGGTCTTTGGGCATACCTGACGTCGTCGCCGGCAATGGAAAAGCCACGACTGCGCCTCGTGGGTCGGAGGCGGAAGGTCTGGGCATACCAGACGGCGTCGTCGCCGGCGATGGCGAGGCACGCAGTGTCGTCTTGCGTGGGGCATGGGGTCGAGGCGGTCTGGAGGGGACGAGAGGCGCCGCCCCAGGCCCTCAAATCAAGAAGGCCCCTTCCCAAGTATCTACAAACAATATAATATACAAAATATACTAGCGTATACATCATCGTAAGTTTTGCAGAGACATGAGTCCTCTGCGGTCCTATTTTTGGTAGAGATTGAATACAACGATCAGAAGTTCATGATTGAGTAGTAAAATGCAATGACCAAGCAGTAATCTAGGTGGGAGTTTTTAGATCGCCCTAGGCCCTCAAAACCACAGGACCGGCACTGCATGGGGTCCTCCTCGCCGGCGACGCCGACCTCGACGACATGGAGGCGTGGGTCGACGAGCTCATGTGGCACGGCGTCGAGCCGCATCCGCCCAATGCATGCCAGCATGACGACGATGCTGCCTACATCCGGCGGCGTCCGATACGTCAACGGCGTCGAGCCGCGTCCGCTCAACGCCACCATGACGCAGCTCGCATCCGGCGCCCAATACATCAACGCCGGCAACCAGTACCTGCACCTGCAGCAGGTGGGAGGCGATGGCGAGAACACCCCTCGGCCAACTACTGCCATGGGACGCGTACCAGCCGCACAATACCATCTCCTCCTCTCATCACGACTTCTTCCAATACACTGGCAGCAACTGCTCGTACTTGGACATGAAGGGGTGCCCCCAGATGCCAGTGTCGAGTAATGTCAATGCCTACAACGGCTGGTTCGATCAGGGCATGTGGGGCACCGACGAGTCGTCGTGTCCGGTCGTGTTTAGATTCCTCTCCAAAAATTTTGGAGAAAAGATCTAAAAAGTTTATTTGTAAAATCTTTTACGATGAGAATCATGCGTCTGAATCTAACGAAGATAATTAATTTAATAGTTCAAGTAATGAATGCTACAGAATCATCATCTAATCTGTGGTCAAAAGTCCTCATTAGATTCCTCTCGAAATTTACATACAGTGGGACGTAATTTTATAAACTACCTTTATTTAATACTCTTAATTAGTGGTCAAAGTTGCATTTAATACTTCAAAATTTTTTTCTAAACCCGACCCATCGGTCGAATCGTCGTGTCGGTCGAATACCACCACCAAGCCTCCCAGCTGGACATCACTGGCAATCCTGCGTACTCCGGCATGGGCACCAATGGCGGCGACTGCTTCACATGGATGCAAGTGGACACGGGTACGGGACGCAGTGCTTGGCTGATTACTTCCAGTGCCCGGATGCCAGCCAGCACTTTGGAGGGGAGCCGCTGCATTACCTCAATGATGTGGCCCACGGCATCAGCTATTTGAGATAGTAGCTATATTTTCATCCTCTTGCATATTCAAAAGAATTGATTTGTTAATTATAAGCTGCTTAAAGGTTAATGATGCATGCCATCCTGATTAGAAACAAAAACGTGGGCAACGCTAATTAGCGAGCGCTCGCCAGGGGCGTGGGGTAGCGATCGATTCAGGCACTCCACCTCCCCTTTCGAACTTTCCTTTTTTGGAAAATTTTTATTCCCGCAACTTTCCATTTCTGAAATAACATAACTTATACGCATAACTTCGAGCTATAAATTTTATCGAATAATTTTTAAGCATAACTTTGACACTAGCCAACATGCATGATTTATACATACAACTTGTATGCACAATTTTTTGAAAAAAAATGACTTATGCACGTAATTTTTTTCAAACATCAGTTTCATATGCTTCGGAGGGTACAATATTTTAGAGGTCTTTTCCGATTTAGATATTTCAATCTTTTCCTTTTTTTCTTAATCTTTTGTCTTTTGAAATGGTGTGCATCTAACTATAATTTTGTATGACTGGTTGGAAGATAGCAATTTATGTTGATCATTAGTCTATTCATTTTTTTCAAATTTGATTCTATGAATAAAAAATATGTGTTAAATAATTTAAATTTGATTCTATGAATAAAAAATATGTGTTAAATAATTTTTTTAACACGTGTGTGTCGCACGTGCATCCTACTAGTTATTATATACACCTCTAATTTGGATTGTGACTATTCTTTGCGATCCAAATTTTTTCATATCAGTCCCTGGTTATGGCTGCTATCCTCCTCCGTCCTCCCGTCCGCCGCCGGCGACAGGGACTGGAGCAGAGCCGCGAACGAACGTGCGTCCGGACAAGCAAATCCATTCACAACCTCTGTTCCTCGCCGCCGGTAGGCCTTCCCGACGGGGTTCGGCCCGGTCTGCGGCCTGTACGAGGTTCGCCCGGAACGGGATCAGGATCGTCTTCAGTCCTGCCTGCGCTCGCATCACCGCACCAATCTAAGTTCAGACGACACATAGAACACGAGGATTGACAAGGGAAATATTGGCTTTGGGTGGTGGTGTCGGAGCCCACCCGAAGATGCACATGGCGCGGTACATGGAGGCGGCGGCGGCGGCGGCGATGCCGTCGCGAGCGGGGGTCTTCCGGCTGCCATCGGGGCACCGGAGAATTTGGTGCTCGTTTTTTATTGTGAATCAGGGAGATGCCCTGTGCTCAATTTCTACCGGAAGGCCGTTCAGCGGCGACGGCAAGGGGTCCCTCACGAAGGTGTTCTCCTTGCAGCAGAGCTTCCACTTGAACCGCCTCACCAGGTAATCTGGTAATGCATCGTCACCAGCGTCTCGACCCTGGCGAACTCCATCCCGGGGCATATCCTCGGACCGCCGCCGAACGCCACGAACGAGCACGGCGGCGCCGCCGACGCCGCCTGGCTCTCGAACCGGGACGGGTCGAACTTGGCCGGCTCGGGGAAGGTGGCCGCGTCCATGTGCGTCACGCTCGACACCCAGAACACCTGCCATCCTTTGGGGATGACGTAGCCGTCGAACTCGATGTCCCGGGTTGCTCTCCTGAAGTTGCCGAAGATGGGAGGCACCAGGCGGAGGGTCTCCAACGCCACGCGCCAGGTGAGCTTCATCCTGGCCAGGTCCTCCCAGGTCAGGGCCTCCCCGTCGCCCTTGTTCTTGGCGATCTCGTCGTGCTCTGCGCGGCGAGCAGACATGGCCGACTCGTGTTCAGAGAGACCCGATGGTAGTTTTTCTTTCTTTGCAGTTGTGATGAAAGGATGATGCTTTCGTCGGAGTTACCTTGGACCATGGCGGCGAGGGTGTCCGGGTCGTTGGCGAGCTGCCGGACCATGAACGTCATCAGGACGGACGACGTGTCGTTGCCGGCGACGAGGGTGACCATAGCGTTGTCCACGATCTCCTCCTCGCTCAGCAGCCGCGCGCCGCGGCTGTCGGCCAGGCTGAGCAGGCACGCGATGAGGTCGCTGCCCCGAGAGGCCTCGCCGCGCCGCAGCTTCGCCGCCGTCTCCCGCGTGATCCCGGTGAGCAGCCACCGCGCTCTGGCGCTGGACCTGAGGCTTCGGCGGAACGCCGTGAACGGCAGGTTCGCCGGGACGGCCCACATGCCGTCCGCCATGCGCGCGAAGTCGCCGGCGAGGGCGTCCCGGACGGCGCCGCGCTCAAGGAGGCCGAAGAGCAGCGAGGAGATGATGTCGAACGTGAGCCTCTTCATCAGCGGCATCACCGTGACGGCGCGCCGGTCGGCCCAGCACTCGTCGAGGTGGCGCCGCACCTCGCCGTCGATCCTGCCGACGTAGCTCCTCAGCATCTCCGGCCTGAGGAACTCGAACAGCGCGCCGCGGATGCGCCTCTGGTCGTCGCCGCTGAGCTCCAGGAGGCTACTCTAGCCAAGGATTTTCGACACGGAACTGGGCTGCTTCATCGCTAGCGTGTCGCCGTCGCTGAAGAAGACGAACTTGTTGGCCGCCGGTCCGGTCAGGAGCACCGTCGGCGTGCCGAACAGCGACAGCTTCGACACCGGGCCGTACCGGGTGACCCGGTCCTGGATCCACTGGTGGCCGGTGTTGCTGCGCATGGCACGGAGGAGGCCGAGGCTCTGGCCGATCACCGGCAGGCCCAGCGAGCCTGGTGGCAAGTTGGCCGGCCGTGGCTTGTTGTTGGCTGCCACTAAGAGGGAGAGGATTATGGGTGAGGCGATGATGGCGATGAGTGCTAGGATCAGAGGCAACTCCATCGGAGATCGAGTGTCACAGCCCGAGACAGACCGGAATGGAGGCAGATCGGAAAAGCTATTTGACGGACTCAATCATTTGGCGTTTGCCGGAAAAAAATACAACTTATTGCATCTGTTATGAACTTATGATCATCCACAAGTAGCCTAAAGCCGGAAACGTGCTAGCAGATATGCTTGTCTATCAAAACAGGGCTAGTACTAAAAAAACAACAGAAACTTAAAGCATGATGTATTGTGCCAAATCCCATTTGCAAGCAGGACAAAATTGAATCGGAAATTCAAGTCCGAACTCAAAATCATCCTTTCAACTTTTCAATATAGTATATAGTTGAAAATTGAGAGTTAGAAATTCTCTATTGCAATTTATGTGAGTGATGAAAGTTTGAAATGTAGTTCCAAGATACTCAAAGCCAATTCAAAAATATAATGTTGACCACTGATTTCTATTAAATATATTTTTATAAATGAAACACATACATGACATTGTGAAAGTGCTATGCTTGGACGTCAGTAGCTTATCCATATATTGGTTATTATAAATTTATAATCAGTAAAACAAATGATAATCGTAAACTGTGGACGTGAGTAAACAATTGAAAATATTTTCTTTTGGCGAAGGCATAAGAGAAACATTTGAGAATCTTTCGGACAACGCGTCCAGATGCATCGAAGAAGACAAAATGATTGTGATAGGGTTGACCGGTTGAGTTTTAGCCTGTGTAGATTTTTTTTAATTACACAGTACAACGCAGACATTCACAACACGCACACACACTCACCTCTATGAACACACGTACGCAAATTCTATCCTTATGAGCACCTCCGAAGGACTGAGCACCAGCAGATCTGGAGATTCTCGAAGTCACCACTGGCGTCTCGTCGTCAACGGAACGTCACTTACCACTTAACGCATAACGCCGGAAATTCTCGAAATAAATTCAGGAAAAGGTACGAGCACCACAATTTGAACTCTAGTGGGTAGCGTCCCACTGGACCGTTCTACTATTGGACTACAAGCCCATTCGCGCCTGTGTAGATGAGTCTGGTCTGGTATATTGAAACCCTTTTTGTTTTTTTTAATAATAAGGCTCTCGTAGTCTCATTAGCAAACTTTGATCGAGCGATTGAAAAAAAGGGAAAAATAATCCACACCGTACATTTGTTCAAACATTCAAAATCACTTAAATAGTCACAAAAAAACTAAAATTATTGGAGCTGTCGAATATGCTCACTAAATTTCTCTACAATGTGAACTCCAACAATAAATTTTACAATGAAAAACAAAATGATAATTTCACGGAAGCTAAAACTTGTGTTCTAGGCTTACACTTTACGGAGAACAAGATGGTAGCATCCTTTTGCACCACTTTTTTTTGCGGATGGTGTTTTTGAAGGTTAATAGGAAAGGAACATGTCATTGATTATTATTTTTTTGCAAGTGTCGCCCAACAAATTAAAGTACCTTCTTTTCCGAGGACAGCAAAGTGCCTTCTTTTTGTTTAAAAAGCCTCCAAGAGTCCCCTTATGTTACACCCAAAAATTAATTTAGGAAGGAACATGAAAAAAAAGTCAGTTTCCCTATTCTGCCACCGCTGCAAGACCTCGTCGCCGTCCCCCGTTGGTCTCCCTCCTCTGCCCTCCGGTGGTCTCGGCGGTGCCGGTAGGGAGAGGTGGTCTCGGCGGTGCCGGTAGGGAGAGGAGCAGAGACCCGTTCCCTTCTTAGATCTATTTTTTTTCTTTAGATTTGATTTCTAGCGATATTGAGAAGGTGGTGGTGACGATGACGCTATGGAATAAAGTCTTTCTGGCCTCTTCCTACCTCGACGACGTTCGTTCCGGTGCCGACAAAGGGTCAGTGAGAGTTGGTTCTACCAGATCCGTATGTTCTCTTCAGATCTTCGCGGTTGGTGTGTCAGTCAGGAGATGCAGTTGATTGTCCTTTGTTCTGGCGACTTTGGTCTCTTTCTTCGATGTGTTTTTCGTCAAGATCTGGTTTCCTCACCCATCTGTTTTGGTGATAAAGGATTGCAAGCCTGTGTTGTTTGGGGTGTTGCCCCAGCTAATGTTCTTTCAGTAGTTGCTAGATCTCGTTGTAAGCAGCGAGTGATTTTTGCGGTCTTCAAAGACTTGTGGTGATGACGTTTGCAGGTGCTCCTTTCCCTTATTACCCTTCTAATGCATTTGTCAAGCTCCGGTGGACAATGAATAATGGAAGGAAGATGACCATAGAGTTATGCAATGTTTTTGTGTGTCGTTTTGTGTCAAGTTATCACTCCTTTGTACTGTCAATTATTTTGCTCGATATGATTCAGATACGAGACACCTGTGCCTTTGCAGGAAAAAAAAAAGATATGAATGCTAAAAGCTCTCCCATCACCCTGCATATATATTTGAGCGCCGACCCTCGGTCCACAAGAAGATCGAGCATTCGAGCACAACATCTTTTGTCTCGCCTGTTACAACGTGGTGATCAGCCATTGATCGGCGATATAGCTCACTGGCCATGAGCCTACGGATGAAGGTGACACTACCACGACTTACAAGAAAGCAAGACGCACCTAAGCATCTATCTAATGGACATACTCACGAAAGGGTCTGTAGTCTAGTGATTACAGGAGTCCTCGTAGCACCTCAGGTTCTGGGTTCGACTTCTCGTGGGAGCGAATTTGTCAGGGTTTAATGACGTTTGTGCTTTCAGTGGTCGGTGACGTTCCCGTCGACAGCGAGACGTCTGTGGTGACTTCGTCAATCTTGAGGATTTACTGACCCAGTCTTTGAGGATGCGTGTGTTCATAAGGATAAGTGTGCGTGCGTTGTGAGTATCTCCGATATGCTGTGTAATTCGAAAAAAAATGGACATGCTCGAGCTCCCGCCAAAGAACGCGTGCAAAGCGGCGGTGGTGGGGCTGAGCGGAGAGGATTGGGCGGCAAAGAATTGCCTGCGTTGGCTTATCAGCCACCAGCCAACAATACTTTTCTCTCAGAACAAATCAGCCATCAACTACCAGCCAGCAGTACTTTTCTCTCGAACAAACAAATCGCCACCCGTACCACCGAGCAGGTGAATCGGCTATTGTGAGTTCATTATTAACGTTTTAGTGCGTAGTGTGGTATAATTTTAGGAAAAAAAATCTTAGTATACCCCAATAAATAATTTGGGGAAGGATTCTCTTGGAGTTATTTCGGTTAAATTTCAACGATGTGTACAAAGGAAGTGTATTTCCGAAAGAAATGATTCGGGGATTTCAAAGAAAAATACAAAGAGTTTGTTAGTATTCGGGGGTTTGGTTGGGCTCGGGGGCAGAATATGGGCCGGTGCTTCACCGTAGTTAGTGGGCTCTAAACAGGCGTACAATTGCAGCGGCTCTGGTCGTTCGAGGTGGACCCAAAGTCAGTCACCTACAGGAGTGGATATGGGCCTGGGGCAACTAGGGCCGCGGCCCTAGTCGTGGCCCAAAAAATCCCTCATATACTCTTCAATTTCGACCCAGCAGCCAGCGGCCCAAGACCATTTCCCCCTCGCGGCCCAGGTCTTCCCCTCGCGGCCTGCTCTTTCCTGCCCCGCGCCGCCCCCTAGCGCGAGTCGCAGGTCCCGTCCGTCGTCCCGCGGTCCCGCCCCGCCTAACCCTAGTCGCGCCGCCCCCTAGCGCCCCCGTACGCCGCCGCACCAGCGCGAGCACCGACGCCGCTGCTGCACGCCCCGACGCCCGCACCAGCGCCGCAACACGCCGAGCGCCCGGCGCCCCACCGTCCGCCCTGCGCCCCTGCGGCCTGCTGCAATGCGCCGCCAGCCGGCCGGCCGCACCTGCCTGCGCCGCGGTACTTCTCGTCCCCGTGCTCGTGCACATACCGCAGGAACCTACCGTTGTTCTTCGACCGAAGGGCCATGCAGCTAGGAAGCTGCTGCTCTGCTACTGCAACTGCTTCTGACGACGACATTCTATTCTCGATCTCTCCCTGCTATGCTTCGATGGAGGCTCTAGCTAGCTAGCTAGCTAGTGTATTGTTGCGCTTGCTTGCTTCTGTTCGAGATTCATTTCCTTTGCTACTATACCTGCAAAGGGGGCGGTTGGGAGCGAACCTGCTGCCGACCCTCTGCTCCGTCAGTTGGAAACTGAGGTTCAGGGTCGAACCTGATCCGTCTGGGCACATTCCACGGTTACCCGGGGGTCGAACCGGGGTTCTGAACAAAAAAGCAAGCAAGCCACCCCCGACCGGCAGCCAGCAGGGACACATACTATATTCGTTAATACGTATACTGCAGTAGGTGTCTGGGCCAAAAAGGACGTGATATTATCAGATCGTATACATACATGAAAGTAAAGTTGCAACTGAGTCGATCTATGCGCACAAAAATACTGAAAAAATTGAACCAGCAATATGCCGCCTTCTTACTATCAGGACATCTTTGAATAATTGAATGACTTTGATTACATATCCAAGAAACACGAACAACATTGCAGCTGTTACCATCCAGATGGAGAAAACAAAAGAAATTGCATACAGATGCCATCATCTGGACAAGATCACGCATGCAACTTTGGTGCTTGGCTTTGAGGCCAGGATCTTGCATACTGGCATGGTTCCGTTTTTACTCAGCAACTTGAGTGATGGATGGACGGGAATGCCATGCATTAATACCTATCTCCTGCATTGTCAATGGAATTTGATAGTAAGGCCAAGCACAAGAAAACAAAGTAATTCAACAACTAGCAAATTACATCAAAGAGCACTAATACACTTAAATGCGGCAAACAAGATGCTCCATTACACCAAGTCTTATTTTTGCCAAGGCGCTTAATTCTCGAAATAGAAAATGGGATCACACAGTGTACAATGTCTTGTAAGAACATTGAATCATTGATAATGTTACTGTAATGAACTGAGGCTCTTATAAAACCCAGTAACATGGTGGACACAGACTAGATGAATTTATAACCTACAATCTAATTCCAGATGTAGAAAATGGCTGCATGATCAACTAAATATCAAACTGGATATATGCAACAAGTCAGCTGCTTGAAACTATTGTTGTGGATATGAGATTGTAGGCATCAACAATTGATTAATGAGTTTTACCTCGCGGATGTAGTAATCCATTTCCATCAACCATGAGAACCTGCCAGGGCAGAATGGTAAACCTTAGAAAAGGAACTGGCAAATACAGACGAATAATGTAGCAATTTTCAATATGTTAAATTAGACAATGCAAGAATATCTTGGCGTAATTAAACAAGACATGCTGTTATTAAAATGTATACCCTCAGTAGTCAGTAATCCTATTTACAGGAGAAAGAAACATATGGCCAATTTCCTTTTGAAACCTGAACATTCTGGAAATTATCTCAAGTTCTACGATCCCTGACTCTTGAAGCAAGAAGAATGAACAATTATACAGAGTGTGCCGCACTTATGCAGCAATGAGAACAATTTGTGCATTGGTTGAAATGTGCAAAAGACAAGAGCAACTAGTTGAAAACCACTCTTGAACATTCAGGTTTTGGTGTAGCTCAGGTTTGTACAGTCATGTGGTTTGTAGCTAAGGAAGAACATAATGATAAAAAGAACACCATGTATCCTAGGTGCACATACACAGGAATATTTTAGCTGCCAAATCTGATGCATATTGCTAGCATCCTAAGTCAATTAGACTTCAAGAAACTGCCAACTCTAGTCAATTAGACCATTGGAATTTGATCTAGAATCTGATGATTTTATCAATCTAAGGTAATTGGTTTAGTATCCTGTATATTGGTTAAACAAATTGAAATGGCAACTCAGTGTACCTGTCAGCTTCATTATTTAGCATGGGCAATCACCGGCAAGTAAACTAGCAGAAACAGTCAATCAATTTAAATTATTCCTGATCAGTGGTACTTTTATCCCTGAAAGGCAAACCGTTCCATGACTTATCGTCTATTCATTGATGCATTTGATTTCCAATTAAAAAAAAGGCTTGCTTGGACAAGCAGCTTTGCTCTTGATCACAGTGGCTTTTTTAGTTGGGAATGGCGGCCAGACTGCAACTTGCACACTAATCTTGTATTCAAAAAAACACCTCTGGAGTGGTGGTAGAGTCGCATAATCTAATCCTACTACTAATCACGTACGTTCGTTCTGTAATCCATATTTATTTTTCTACTCCGTACATAGTAGTTGCCTCTGCCACCCAGAGGACGGTCTACTCACCATAGTTAAGGAAATTCTATAACAAATTCAATTGACACCAATCCAGAATGCTACCAAAAGGAAAAAGATAGACTTTAGAATTTTTCATACAGACAATTCTTCAATCTCTCTACCCAATCCCTCTACCCCATTCCACAAATAAGTATCATAGTCATAACCTGTGTAAGTTCAGTTCTGTGAAAACAAGAAATAAGCACAGAGAGGGCAGTATCAGGCTGAATTTCCAATGACAATCAATGCTAAAACTCAATCATTCATGGCCGTGGATGTGGAGCACTCTGAATTTCCTCCGTCTTTGACCCACCGTGCCTGTCATCAGGTGTGTAATAGTAGTAGTAGTAGGTGGTTGCTTTGGTTACTTTCCTCTCAGTCCAGTGTGATAAGCTTCTGAAAAAGATCAGCACTAATGCTGCCACTGCCGGGGATATTTCTCCGTGTTTATCCTCTTCCCCTTGCAGCTTTTCAGTGAGGAGGATGAATCATGAATGTCAGCGACAGGAGTATTTTCTTTTGAGGCGGGATGGATTCAGATTTGAGAAAAAGAAAAGGAGACGCTTGCCGGATTCAGGCCACTCAGCGACTCTCCACCAGGGGAAAAAAGGAGTGAACCTCGAGAGGAAGGAGCCAAGCGAGCTTACTGCAGAGGGGACTCGACGGCGGCACGGGAGTGGCGGCGCAGGAGTGGTGGCGGAGCGAGTCGACAACGACGGCGACGGGAGGGACGAGCGCCGCGGAAGGAAGCGCCGCTGCGGGAAGGGAGGAGCTGCGCCACGGGGATAGCGATCTGCGGTCGGCGACGAGCTCGATCCGGTCGGCGACGAGCTCGATCTGGACGGCGACGATGGGTAGCGGCGGCGGCGGCGGCGGCGAGCAGCGAGGAGGCGGAGGGTCGGCCGACCCGAGGTCACCGCTGGTCGATGGGGTCACGACCCTTTGCTCCTCTTACGCCGGGTCGAACCGGTTCGATCCGGCGCCAATCTGTGTGAAGCCGCCAGCGAGTCGACCCAAACCCTTTGCAGGCCTATTTGCTACTAGTATTTATAGATTGCATTCAACGGAACATGACAACTAGCGGCCGGCTGCATCTGCTTGCTTGCCTAATTTTTTGGAATGTCTTTTCTACTTGTGTAGGCTTAATTTCACTTCCAATTGATGAAGAAATGGTAGACGAGGACGAGGATTAACCAAAGTGGCACACTAGTTAGGTAATGCATTACTTTTCTGTAATTTTTTTTATAAATTTCATTGTATGCTTCAACTTTGAATTGAGATATACTTGAAATCATGGTTTTAATTACCTTTATGCGCTATTATACCGTATTACCACTATATTGTCATGTGGAAGGATTTTGGTAGTCTAGTTGCTTTGGCAGGTGACCTAGGGGTCAAAAGAATTTCTGTCCGCCACTGGTCACCTATGTATGGGCGTATGGCTCCAGCAGTTGACTCGTTGACCGAGGGAGCAGTGTGACGTAGAGGACCGCGATCGTGACCGGCGTTGCGCCGCTGCCGTGCCGACGGCGACGGCGATGCGCCCGGCGTCTCGCGGTTCGATCTGCAGGTGACGACCCGATCGGAGAGATCGGGACGTGAGAGGGGAGCGCCGGTCGCTGTGGTGGCACGCCGGTGACTGGCTGGGTTCACCGAACGGTTCGACGCATAGTACCATGACACGACGACTCCACGAGACCTCGGTGAAGAAACGACGTGTGCAACAGTGACTTTTGCGGCGGCGCGGCGGGACCCATCTGGATCTCGCCGTCCTCCATGCAAATATGCAATGGCCGGCAGGGCGCCGACGAGGTGGTGACAAATGACAAGGACGGGTGCAAAATCTTATACTCCCTCCGTCCCGTTATATTAGCATTCGGAGGCCTTGATTTTTTTCCCAGAATGTAAGCACTTGGGGGTATCTGTGGGCCCCACACGAGATTCTCCTTCCCATCCAAAAAATCTCCAGCCGCACCTTTCCCCAATCTCACCTACCCCGAGTCCCCGACCCCTCCGTCCCCTTCCTAGCGCCGCGCCCCTCCGCCGATCCGCTCGCAAGGACGGCAGTGCCGCGCCCCTCCGTCACCAGGGCCTCCGCACCGTCCGCCGCTCGTCGATCTGGACCTCCCCATGGAAGAGACAAGTGAAGAAGCAAGCTGGCGTCGGCGAGGTGAGCGGTGGATCTTGAGGGAGTTCGTGAGCGGCGGTGAACGCAGCGCTTGGCAGAACAGACCATCGCGCGACGTTGGCGTGGTCGGGAGGCGGCGATGCGACGCGCTATGGTGGCCTTGACGTGGCACCCTGCCGAGGATGCGGGGGAGACGTGGGAGGTACGCCTTCCTCTGGAGCCGTCGTCTGCGGGAGCCGCGCAGCGCAAGCGGCGCGGCTGCAGGCGGGAACCGCGGCAAGCGCGGGCGGCGGTGGCTGCGGGAGCCGCGGCACGCGGAGGCGGCGGTGGCTCTGTGGGAGCAGCCGGCGCGTCTTGGCGTCGGTGGCTGCTGCGGGGAGCCGCGGAGGCGTTGGTGGCTTCCGGCTGCGGGGCGGAGCAGGCGGCGTTGGTGGCTTCTGCTGCGGGGCGGATCCGCGCGGCGTCGGTGGCTTCGCTGCTGAGGCGGATCTACGGCATCGGTGGCTTCATTCTTTGGCGGCGGAGGTGCGCGCGGCGTCGATTGCGGCAGCGGCGTGGCGAAGGTTGGAGCACCCACGGATGCGGTCGTGAGGACTCCAGGAGGTTCTCCCTTGGATTGTGTCGGTCATTCACGATGAGGACGGCCTCGTGCACCGCCATGGAATTTCATCTTGGTGGTCGACTGGGTGACCTTGTGCCTCTGAAGAGGCCCTCCGGCCGGCCGAAATGCGAAGATTCTTCACTGGCGCCTTCAAGAAGTGGGTAATCATCTACATCTCTTCTTCATGGCCGGATGTTCACTGGATGATGCTTTTGTTTAGAATGGATGATGCTTTTGTGTAGAATGGATGGATGATGCTTTTGTGTAGAATGGATGATGGTAGGTGTAGAATGGATGATGCTATGTGTAGGACCACAAGGATTATGCAATGTGCAATTATATGTTGTCATTGCTTCGTGTAATTAAATGTTGTCCCTGCTATGTGTAATTGAATGTTGTCCCTGCTATGTGTAATTAAATGTTGTCACTGTTTTTTAATCCTTGCAAATTATGGGGTTGTGGTGCTGTAGGTACAAAAATTAATATAGGAATACTTTTTTATATACAAAAATGATGCCATATACAAAAGACACACTGCATCCTTCCCTCATGGAGCAAAATGTACACTGCATCAACCAACAATATATACA
Organism: Cenchrus purpureus; assembly: GCA_022644695.1. Classification (NCBI taxonomy): domain Eukaryota; kingdom Viridiplantae; phylum Streptophyta; class Magnoliopsida; order Poales; family Poaceae; genus Cenchrus; species Cenchrus purpureus. The sequence continues at coordinate 117,238,109 of CP053467.1, read as the reverse complement.
GCAAAAGACATCCTTCCCTCCTCTAGCATGAACCAGCACTATGTACAGCAAAAGACATCCTTCCCTCCTCCCCTAGCATGAACCAGCATTATGTACAGCAAAATACACATATATCCTTCATCATGGAGTAGCAAGTTGTTGTAGGACAGCCTGGTACAGATCCCAGTCCACACTAAGGCTAGTGGGAAGCATTCCTGCAGCCTCTAACCCATCCTTATACATATGGGGGATCTTATAGCCATTCCTCCTCCTTTTTCATTACTTCTATCACTTGTAGAGTCAAGAAGACATTTCTAATTTTGGTTTCATCATAATTATCGAACTCTCTTTGCACATTCTGAATTAACTCATCCATGTTCTTGGACGTAGTAAGATAGGTCTTGGCTTGTAGGGATGCGAAGAAACCCAGATCTAGAATATTCAAATCCGGTGAGTTAGCTGGCTGGTTAAAGAGGCGAATGTCTAGTCTGTTTGCTTAATCGCTTCACAAAATGCTTCATCATTTGGTTCTATGTGTGTGCATTATCTTGTTGGATCGGATCGTCTCTCCTCTAGCTTCGGGCCACTTTGCAACAATAGTGGAAGAACCTTTGTGATGAGGTAACTTCTACTAACTTCTCGTGTCACATTGATTGATTTTGTGACTAGAGTACCCTTGTTTCTATATTTGCTGTCTCTTTTTGCTGGTTCCTGGAACAAGGGACAACATAATTAAATTGGCAAATTTGGTCAAATGGAAACAAAAAAAAACATTTGCATTGGTGATTACAAGTACACCTTTCTCACAAAGGGCCATATGTCTAGTTTGCCATCAAAGTAGCATTTCCCATTATCATCATATCGTGGCTCCGTCACAACACATAAGACCATACATTTAGGAATATAATTCTTGTTGTGAATTGTTCGCAGTGGATCCTCTTCCTCGTGACATGTAGAACTTCTTCGCTTTTTTTGTGGTGTTGAACCATTTCTCATCATAGTGAACAATGTTTCTCATGGGAATGAAATGCAATGTATTAGCATCTATCATACATACACAATGCTGCAGTCGTGCTTTCTTGTTGTCTTCTCTCAATAATGGCTTGATAGTGTTAGAGTGTCGACGAATCTTGCCTTCTTTGAAGCTGCGATGCAGTGTGGACTTTTTGGCACCTAGTTCATGAGCAAGAGCCCTAATAGTGGTCCTTTTATTCAAAGGTATTCCTGCAATTCTAGACTTGTCAATGGCAACCTTTTTGCGACCACAATTGTTTTTCCTTTTGCATGATACATCGACTGGTACTCCTTGAGCAAGGCATTCCTTTGCTGTCCTCCATATAGATTGCACATAACACCTATTTACATTAAACAAATTGGCTACTATGGTGGTGTTCCTTCTTTTCATTTTGCCATTCACACTGAGGCCAAGTAAAGCTTCATAAATTTCTTGTCTTTGTTTGTTCGACAAATTCTTTCTTCTCATCACCGTGTTTGCATGTTGAGTTTGGCTGCCTGTGAGATTAGTTTCATTTCAAAGTCATTATGTGATTATTGCTGCAACTACTAAATATTGTGATATTGTCTTAACCTTGTTCAACATGTTCTTCATCACTGGACCCATGGAGCACCTCTTCCTCCAAGTCACAGTTCAGATCAAAGGTGGCTGTTCCATTGGCGGAATGTCAGAGGTAAACCATTCGCATAAATGCTCAGATGCTAAAGTTGTTGAATCTGAACTTTTTTTCATTTACTCCATGTACCTTGATTGACATGATCACTGGACCCTTGGAGCTCCTCTTCGGGGAAGATGACATGAAAATCCTCAGCATACACATCGGCGTCCTCATCTACACGACGGCAGTAAAAAGAAATGTGAGGTACAAAATTGTGTGGCATCTATTGGCACAAAACTACCATTATCCTTGCATGTACTGTACCTGCCTCCTCTTCCTCCAAAGCACAGTTTAAATCAAAGTTTGTTGCTGCTGTAGGTGTAATGAACCCTTCCTCTTCATGTACTGTACATCAAATAAATGAAGCTTATGTTCATGATAAAGGAAGACCATTCAAGGACATAAGGTGGAGTATTGATTAATGCTGTACTTGCAACATAATTACCAGATTTCACTTTCACAACATAATTATGTATGCATGCATGAACTCTGTATGATTAGGTCCTCCAAATTGTCTAACCTGATTCATATGCTGCCATGTTGAGGTGCAAAGAAGGTGCTCCATAAGCATCTCCCATGGGGTGGGCTCCAGCAGGAGGAGGTGGGTGGTCCTCACCTCCAAAAGGGTCATCTTCTTCATCATCTGCTGCTGGAAAGTTGAGGTCAAGAGCCATGGAGGGAGGCGTGGTATTGCTGGAGGGAGGCGTGGTTGTCTTGGTTTTGAACTTGTGGTCCACAGTTATATAGTGAGCTGTTTTTTCATGCTTTTTGTTTCTTTGAAATTGGCGCCACAATTTTGGCGGTCCTGTGAAAAGTGTGTCCTGTGAAAGTTGCAGTGTTGAAATGTGCTGTTAGGAGTACTGTTGCGGGAGTTGTTAGATGTACTGACGCCTGAGGAAGTTGTACTGCTCCATTGATGAACTGAGAGCACATGCGTAAATTACCCCTATGAATATTTCTTGCTTTTGAATGCCCGGAATGCTAACATTCCGGGACGGAGGGAGTAATTTTCCGTCACGGGCAACGACGAGTGTGGTGCATGTGCATGTACGTGCAGAATCTTATAATTTTCCGTCACGGGCAAGGCAGAGGAGAAGACTTGGAGTCAAGCAAAGAAATTAAACGCTGCAGATCATGATCAGGGGGGCCACTGCCCCCCGGCCTCTTCCTGGAAATTCTCTTGAACTTGCTTTGGTGTCCCTCCCTCTGCTTTTCTGGACCGACCCGACACCCAAGTGGAAAGCACTCGCCTCACCGCCTACAAGAAGGAGCCATTTGTCCATCCAAGACGACGACACACGCACGGGGCACGGCACCACAACCCACTGACCGCGCTGCACAGCACAGCACAGCGCTGCACTGCACAGCGCTGCCCGCACTGCCGAGGAGGAGATCAGGAGGAAGGCCACCGTCCAGGCGGCACGCACCGTCGGCGTTCGTCAGCCATGGATCACCTGCCACTGCCCGCGCCGGCGTCGCTCTCGCCGCCGCAGGGCGCCGCGAGGGCGCTGGACGCGTACAAGGCGGCGCTGGCCACGGCGGCCTCGGCCGCCGCGTACGCGGTGATGGCGCGGAGCATGGCGCGGGAGCTGCTCCCGACGAGCTCCGCGCCGCGGTGCGGTGGTGCGCGGCCGTGGCGCGGGCCCGGTTCGGCCGCGGCGAGAGGGAGCGCCACACCGTCGTCATCCGCCGCCAGTACGACACCGGGTACGGCGAGAACCACCTCTTCGACGCCGCGCGCGCGTACCTGGCCACCCGGATCGACCCGCGCGCCATGCGCCGGCTCTGCCTCGCGCGCTCCCGCGCCAAGGAGCCCGACGGCTGCGGCGGCAGGTGGAGCACGCTCCTCTGCATGGAGCCCGGGGGGTCCACCGTCGACGTCTTCGACGGCGTCGAGTTCACATGGACCTCCGTCGAGACCGGCGGCGACGACAAGAATAAAGGCAAGGGCGGCGGAGGCTCCACGTGGGAGTCCCTCGAGCTCAGCTTCGACGCCGAGCACACCGACACCGCGCTCGAGCGGTACGTGCCCTTCATCATGTCCACGGCGGAGGAGATGCAGCTGCGGGACCGCGCGCTCCGGATCTTCATGAACGAAGGCTGGTCGTGGCACGGCATCAACCACCACCACCCGGCCACGTTCGACACGCTCGCCATGGACCCGGACCTCAAGGACTCCGTCATCGCCGACCTCGACAGGTTCCTCAAGCGCAGGGACTACTACCGCCGGATTGGCAAGGCGTGGAAGCGCGGGTACCTGCTCTACGGCCCGCCGGGCACCGGCAAGTCCAGCCTCGTCGCCGCCATGGCCAACTACCTCCGCTTCAACCTCTACGACCTCGACCTCTCCGAGGTGCGCCTCAACTCGGCGCTGCAGAAGCTGCTCATCCACATGCCCAACAAGTCGATCCTCGTCATCGAGGACATCGACTGCTGCTTCGACGCCGCCGCGCGTCGAGGAGAGGCGCCAAGGCGCCGGAGATGGTCGCGGAACTGGACCCCGGCTACACGTCGGATTCGTCGGATGACAGCTGGCCGATGAACGCGCACCAGCCGGCGGCGAATGGTATCACGTTGTCCGGGTTGCTGAACTTCATCGACGGGCTGTGGTCGACCTGCGGCGAGGAGCGCATCATCGTCTTCACCACCAACTACAGGGACCGCCTCGACCCGGCGCTCCTCCGGCCGGGCCGGATGGACATGCACATCTACATGGGCTACTGCTGCTGGGAGGCGTTCAGGACGCTGGCCAGGAACTACTTCCTCGTCGACGATCACGAGCTGTTCCCGGAGATAAAGGAGCTGCTCTCGGCCGTGGAGGTGACGCCGGCAGAGGTGTCGGAGATGCTGCTGAGGAGCGAGGACGTCGACGTGGCGCTCTGGGGGCTCCAGGAGTTTCTCCAGGAGAGGAGACAGAAGGCAAGGAAAGAAACAGAGGACAAGAAGGAAGCCGCACAAGACAAGGCGCAGGTAGCAGAGGAAATGGGTCTAGTTTCTTCTTCAGCGTAGCTTCTCTTCCTACATGGACCGCTTTATTTCTGCAGAAGGAAATCGATATTATGTAACATGACATGAGAATAATTAACTCGGCAATATGAATTATCAGACATTTTCAACCCTTATCCCTTTTAAGCTGCATGTTTGTGTTGCTCTAGCCTGCTAGTCTGTTTCAGATGCAGAGCAAAATCCCTGTTTCAGATGCTAAACTGTTCACGCCCAAATTCAGTCCTTGCCCAGTCGTACAATTTCTTCATCTCTCAATTCGCTTCCACGGCGCATTTCGTCCGGTAAACTTGAGTATTAATTTATCCCATGAGAACAAACTTTTCATCAGTGTATCACACACGTTCATTATTTCGTTCGGGGCTCGTACATATCACACACGGACACACGGTCCATGATCTCTGCTACGAAAAAGAACGAAGTAGAACGAAGTGTCCACAAAACGTCGCTCCGCCTGCCTCCACTCCGCGCCTCCCCGCCTCCGCTCTGCGTGCCTCCGCTCCGCCTCAGCAACCCCTGATCTCGCGTCCGCTTCCTCCTTCCGGGATATTTAACTTTTTACCATTATAACGGGTGGTGCCTCTCTGTATAGCATCATACCGGATGACGATACAATTTTACCACGCAACGAAGAAACAAGATACAAAAATACCATATTTGCATACGTGGCACGCCAGCTCTCATTTTAGAGTGCATCCAAGTCAGCAAGCACATGTAAAATGTCCCTTCTGCCCCTTTGCTCTTTTCCTTCTCCTCTCTCTACTGTCACTTACATGTGGGATCCACATGTAAGGTTGTCTTCAACCTCCAGCTGTGCTTTCTTCTCCGCTTTGTTCGGCCATCTCTGTCATGCACCTTCGCCGCCCTTCGCCGCTTCTGCCGGTGGCGGCACAAGCCGGCCGCTTGCCGTGGGACGGACGACACGGACGACGCGTGGGAGGGGAAGGAGGTGGGGCGAGCTCCAGGCTGCGGCTCCCTGCCAGCACGGAGGAGCGCGGGGGCCGAGGAACACGCCATGGGCGGCGGAGGTGTGGAGGAGTGCGACGCCGTCGATCTCGCCCGCCGGATGCCGGCGCCGCCGACCAATCTCGCCCGACGCGTGCTCTCCTCCTCCGCCTGCTCGCCGGGACACCGGCCACGGCCAATCTCGCCCGATGTGCTTCCTCTCCTCCGTCTGCCTCCCGGTCAATCTCACCTGGCGCGTGCTCCCTCCCTCCGTCCGTCTCGCCCGCCGTCGCTGGGGATTGCCGGATTGGGCGAGTCCGGCCGGTGAGAGACGAGAGAGACCACGGGGCGGTGACTCGCCTCTTCTGCGCGCGACTCCGCCTCCTCCTCGCCTGCATGACTCGTTGTCCCAGCGTGGCTGCGGGCAGGACGGCGTCGAGGCCTGCAGCGGCGGCAGCGCGGCCTCCTCTTCTTCGCGGCGAGGCCCGGACCGAGACGCCGAAGAAGAAGAAAGAGGATGGGCGCAGGGGTATTGGAAGTCATTTGCCAGCCATTATGAGGACGGATCCGACGTGGACTGCTGAGTTGGCGCCACGTGAGCAAATGTGGTAATTCCGTATGTATTTTCTCTCTCGTGTGCTAAAAATGTTGTGGCAACTGGGAAGATAAGAATCCGAGAGGCGCCCACAGTTATGATGGTAAAAAGTTAAATATCCCCCTCCTTCCTACCCACGCCTCCGCTCCTCCGCTTCTGCGGTCCAACGTCCTGACCCTTCCTTCCCTGCCCTTCCGCGCCGCCGCCGACACCACCGCCCGTCCTCCTCCTCCACTCCCACTCCCATCACCGCCGCCGCCTGTTCTCCTCCTCTCCCCGCTTCTGCCGCCCATTATCCACCCAAACCCTAACCCGAGTACCCCTTTCGCGCACCTCCTCCTCACCGCCGCTCTCCTCCTTCTCGCCGTCGACGCTCTGGATCCCGACGCCGGCGAGTCATCATCCACGTCGTTGACACTCCGGAGTCGCGAAGTCAGTGAACACCAGCCGCTGGCCGTCACCCGTGGACTCCACACCCGTTGACGTCGCCGTCACCCGGGGACGTTGCCACCTCCGTCTCCCGTGGAATCCGCTGCCTGTTTGAAGCCGCTGCCGCCGCCCGTTTGAAGCCGCCACCACCACCGCCCGTGGATGCCGCCGCGTGCGACCATTCCTTCGGTCTGCGCCTTCAGACCTCCTTCCTCTATCTACCCCTAAGCTTCTCCATCTGGAATGGCGGCGGCGGAAGCCTCTGGTCATGCGGGCTTGCCTTCGACGCCGGGTGTCGGCCGCCAGGCACCAGCGCGGCATCAGCCAATAGGAGATCCCAATCCTAAAGATCGCATCTTTCTGCCTCTTACGATGCAGGTGCTACTGAAAATTTCTTCCTCTTACGATGCATGTGCTACTGAAAAGAAGCAGCTGCCATCAGACGGTGATGTGGGCTCTTCTACGCACAGTAGATCATCGATGTCAGTTTCGGCAATTTTCTCTTTGGATTTGTGGATTCCTATTTTTTTCGTAAGTTCGATTGTTTCCTGTCCCATTTAACATATTTATCTATTGTAATGCATCTTTGATTGAGGTATTTCCCCTACAAAGTCTGGTTGAACAAACTCAATCTGATACACCTCGACCCAACGTTCCATATGTCAAATCAATTATGCACGTGAATTGATCAAATGTTTTAATTTGTGTAGAGCTGAGTATTGGAAAGAAAGAACCAAAAAGCTTAGCAGGAGAGATTGCAAGGTTGACGAAATTAAGCACAAACTGTCCTTTCTAGCTCTGATTCAGTAGTTAGGACAGGTGCACGACTTTCCTACTAATTGCATGGTAACCATGACACCACTGCATACCTTGCCTACTGATGCGTGGTAGTCATGAAGATTTTTCTCAACTTCTCTTACCATGATAGTTGTGATTTTAGAATAGGCAATCAGTAGGCAGCTAATATGATATTTTTTAGTCTAAAAAATGAGTTGGTTTTTGTTTCAGTGCACTTCAATATCAGGTTAGTTGGTGCATCCTTATTTTTCATTTTGCACTGCTTTAATTTGAATTATTATAGGTCTCCAATTATTAACTACTTCTAGACATTTCAGGTATAATGGTTCTTTTCATGCTTTATTTGTAATTGGACGGAGATGTAGTTCGCCATTGAACTTGTGTTGGAAGCACATGGTGTTTTCAACTATCCTGTTGCATCGATTGCTTCCTCAAATTGCTCCTTATCAGCGGCGAGATTTGTGCGAAAAACATATGTAGTGTCCAGTGTGCAACGCTGCTGCTGCCTATTCCACAAGCAGTGTGCACATATGGGTTGAAGGACCTGCCTAGGTTCCATGAGGCATCAAACAAGTTTATCAAAAATATGCACCGGTCCTTGCTTGGTTAATTATCTCAACATTGCACATGGGCATCAGGTTGGTCCATCTACTACCTCTCTATTGTTATAAAGATTTGTTCTTTTTTGTACCTATGGTTTCCATGCTGTAGCATTGCTCGCTCTGTTTTGTGATATGTTTGCATTAAACAGTCCTGCTTCGACTTTTGGCTTGGTTCCCACTGGTGGCGCTCCAAGCGAAAATATGATAAATCAGTTCCAAGTATAAGATTCTTTTATACTTGCTGATATGCTTGAGATCAAATCAGATTATAATAATGATGCTCAGAGTAGGGATTGTCATGAAAGATGACCACCAACCTTTAGAATTTTGTGCACAACCAAATTTTAATAGCAGTTTGATTGTTTTACTCCTAATTACCAACAACTCCAAATTTGTCTGCACTGCACCCTTAGCTGAATAAACAAAAATACTGATTGATGAGGTTACAATGCATCTTTAATAGCAGTTTGATTGTTTGAACTTTGAAGTTTAACTCAACAATATTTTAGTTGGTTAAACTAAGACATCACTGCATACAAATTTCTTTTCAACATTTGCAGTATTAATAAATCTAAGTAGATATTATAATTTTTTATGTCAATAAATGAATATATGTTGCTTTCAGGGACTTCTATTTATTGAGTTCGCTATGTCCTTTGAGTTGCCGCCCTTGATTGGTTTTATTATGATCAAACCAAAAGGTAGTGTGAATCAAAAATATTTCTGTAAGTTCCCGCATTACTAATTTTTGGAAAACATATGGTCATGTTCGTGATTTTCTTACAACTGGTGAGAAGTATATTCGTTATTTTTTGAAGAGCCAAAAGAGTTTACTTAGATCACCTTGACAGACACTATGGAGTTCTTTTTAAAACTTGAACAAGGTACTTCAAACCTCTGTACTGTAGCGATATGTGAAATGTTTAGGGGATGTGCTTGTTGCATTTGTCGGCAGTTCACTACTTCTCATATTCAGTCCTCAACTAAACTTGGGAAACTATTTATTTTTAGCCTAAGAATCTAAAGTAATGTGTATCATTAGGCTTTTACCAAATAACGTTTCAGTTTCCTTCAGGGCCGTTAGCCATTGCCGTTTTGTTTGTAGGAAAGGAATTTGGATATGGTAAAATCATTTTTTTGTTCAAATAGCATCACAGAGGTAGGGAGGAAGGCTGTATTAGCCATACGCAGCGGGTGCCTGCTATTTTGCTGCTGCGTGCATTGAAAAACAATTCTTCTGAGCATGCTTGCCATGTTTTTTGCATGTGTACACTCCTGCATCTCATCAGACATTTACTGATCAAAATGACTCTCATGGACAGTTGATGATGATTATGCTCCTCACGGTGAGGCGATGTCATCAGGATTAGGAGGTCAACATCGTCGCGATGTTGTCGGAGCCGTCTTGAGCACGTGGCACTACATTCTCAGGTAGATGGACATATTCTTAACTGAATTCATGACCATTTTCTGATGAACTTGCGTAGATGGACATCTTGCAACGTTGTAGCGAACTTGCGTATATGATGATGCTGATAGCTAAAATAGTCTTAGAAGGATTAGTGACACCGGAGAATGGATTGACCTATCTATTTTCAGTTTGATCTCCCATGCACTGCACCTTTTCTATGTGAAGTCTTGTGGATTATTTTCTCCAAAAGCTTGTTGTTGACAATATGTCAGAGTCAGAGTACTGCTACCTCCTTTCCAAGAGGTTTCTGCCTGATGTATTGAACTCTCCTGAAGCTCATTGTCCCTCCGCTCATCAGCATTAGAACTAGCAGTTAAAGCATCTGTGTTCTTGTTAAATAGTTCTATCTGGATAGAGGTTTATAAGAACATTGTTTTGTTAGGACAAAATATAGAGCATCCTCACCAACATTATTTTAACATCTTCTGTATAAAAGCATTTATAAGTCTGATTTTCCACTCTTATAAGTTATTTGTCATTTGTTCACATCAACAACTACAAGCACATGTCAGGTTTAAATTCGATTTCACATATTAGAAGCTTCTTTTTTTTGCTCCATAAATCGCTCCTGCCAATCAAAATGCAAGCATGTGATAAATTGATTAACATGCTAATTAGAATGATAAAAGTGAGTCCTGAATCAATTAATCGGCAGTGTTGTTAAATTGTCTCAAATGCTTTTATTCTGATGATCACATTTGGAATAGATTCTGATGATCAGAACCTGTTTTGGCAACACATTTGCAAGTTGTGTTTAGAACTTGGGCCGTTTGGATGTACTAAAATAATCTGAATCTAGCTAAAATAATCAGAATCTATTCCAAATAGATTGGATTGTACTATAGATTTCAAGAATCCCAAGTATAATCTACTCTCCTCTGCTAGCTTCTGGGAGATTTTGGTTAAAAAGACAATGCTATCTCCTCAGACATGTTGTAAGTAGAGTGCAACTTATAACTTGTTTTGTGTAACACTTTCAAGTTAGGCCATGTAGTGAACACTGTTAGAGATGTCACTTCTATCTTGAGGTCAAATGTTATGATCTATTTCATCTCGCTCCATTCTATTAAAGTTATACTGGTCAAATGGAAAGCTTCATCTATACCAAGGCAAGGTGCTCTCACTACTCAGGTGCACGTGCATATAGATGTTGTAGTGTCCTATTTTTATCTAATTGATTTCGTTGAAGCTCACGTGTGATGGAGCGATATTTTTTCCTATATGGTATAGAATTTTCCCATTCGTTGTAAAGTCAGCTAATTCTATCTGAAATCCGATCTATATTTTCTTTGCAGATAGCCTTCTTCACATCAATCAGACCGCTGTATCCTTGGGCATGGTATGGTCATTGTTTGGACATTTGTAGATAAAAATCAGGAGTACAAACATCATAGAAACATCGGATGGTAGTACATTGGTGTAGGAAAGTCTCTAATACCATTGGAATGTATCAGTTTCGTTGTCCCATTTTTCCCTTCGACTATAGTAGTCCTTCATATGCTAAACTTTTCCCTCGGAGGCTTCATCAAAACCCCCAATACCAGCACAATGTAAGGCTTGTTAGTTATTACCCATAGTTTTTATGAAGATTGGGGATCTAATTTTCTATGATCATACTAAACTCATATCCATTTGACTTACCTTAATCAATTTGCATGCCAATGTACAACATTGTTTCATAATTTCAATATATCTGTCCACAACTTATTTGCATGTACAAATAATTTGTTTTGCCCGTAGCAACACACGGGTACGATCCTAGTGATATAGTAGGCGGCAGGCTCAACCGAGGCCCGTTAGGTCACGCATTGCGTAGCCGCCGCCGCCCTCGAGCACACCCAATTCCCCCAATCATCCCCAATCCATGGAAACCCTACTCTTCTCGACCGGCCACTCGGCGATCGCAGGGAAGGGGCGCCGCAGGAAGGCTCGGAAGCTCGCTGGAGGAGGAGACAACAGCGATCGGCAGCTGGAAGACCCCGATCAGATGGGGACCGCCGGGAAGGCACGCCGGAGGAAGCTTCGTCGGAAGCTCGTCATAGGACGAGACATCCGCGACCCGCAGCTGGAAGACCCTGTCATATGGAGATCGGCGGCAGCGAGGTCCGCGACCCGCAGCTGGAAGACCCTGTCATATGGAGATCGGCGGCAGCGAGGTCCGCCACCAAGAGCCGTCGGTGTACCTCGCAGTACGCCGCGGGCACTTTTTCAGTTCCAAAGCTATCCCTCCACAAGTTGGAGGTCGCCTCCTCCTCGCGAGAAGTGGCTGAAGAAGCCAGCCATGTCACAAACATGAAAACTGACATAGGCTTCAAGACCTTCGTCGCCGTGCAGTCAAGGTGGATCGTCGGCGTTGGCGGCGATCCCGGCCGTACCGTGATCTTCGACACAAAGACCGCAGAGGTGCTTCACGGGCCAAAACTTGTGGCTGCAAAGCTATGCCCTATCGTGGTGGCTGTCGGGTACAGGGTTTATGCCCTCTCTGAAAGTGCCCACTTCACTGAAGAGCCTGGTTCCAAGCCCTTCTTCGAGATCCTCGATATCTCCAAGGCCATGGATGCGGAGGGAACCTCAGCCTGTTGGCTCAGTGCTCCTGGGAGGCCCTGCCGTCGCCACCCTTCTTCCCTACTAAGCTCCCCATGGCAGCGGATTTGCTGACGGCGCACATCATCGCTGTCACTTCGTATGTGGTGATCGGGCACTACGTATTACTATCAGTGCATGAGCCCAGATTCAAGAACGACCACAAATTCAGATTCAACTCAAGTACATATCACAACGTCACCTATGCATTTGACACCAAGTCAGAAGAATGGCACAAGGTCGATGACGATACAGGCCTGCCTTTCTCCGGCTCCGCCACCCCGCTTGGCCGCAGCGGCCGCATCTTCCTCGGCTTGTCTCGGTGGAATGGTCCTGTCAGTGCTTACCGCATCTGCGTCTCAACTTCTTCAAGCAGCAGCTCTACTACTTCAGCAGCATCTGACAAGGACGGCGCTCTTGAGCTATCCATCACTGCGTTTTCTGTAAAAGACAAGGCAAATGAACAAGTTAGTGCGGGGACAGGGCATTACTTCACTTCCTTGGATGGGATGTGCTTCTCTACATTGTCTCATGCGCATGACAACCGCCAATGCTACAAGAAATACTGTAAAAAGACTGGTGAGTTCTATACGATGATGTTGGATGCAAAGTTGAGAACCTACCAAATAGAGAGTGAAAGCCTTGCGCTCCTGGAGGCTCCAGACGAAGAAAAGCTGATAGCTATGAAGCCTGAGATTGCAGTCTCTAGCCAACGGGAGCAGGTCTTCTCTATATTCAGTGCCAAGGGTTCAATTCCCCACCCATTGCCTTCGTTGCATCCATATAACCATACAGGCATACACAGAGCCAGTTTTTTTCTTTACATTGCTGGAATTGAGGCCTTGTATTTATCATAGACCATAGAAACTTTGCTGTATGATTTAATCTTTCAGTTCAGATTGCTGTAACCTTATTACAATGAGTATAATAACAGTAGTGTTCCTGTTACATTTGAGCTGTTCCCGGAGATAAAGTATCTGCTCTTGGCGGTGGAGGTGGGTCATTTTTATTTCTTGACAAGGAAATCTATGTATGTCACATGAGAACAAATAAACTAGGCAACAGGAACAATCAGGCCTTCTCAACCCTTATTGCCTTATCCCTTTTTTTAAGCTGTAGTATTACTGTTATCGTATCGTATCCCCTGTTGTTGCTGCATGTTTGTGTTGTTCTTGCCTGCTAATCTGTTTCAGATGCAGAGCAGTCCCAGTAACACTAGTTCATGCCTAATTCAGTCCTAGAATACAATGTCTTCATCTTTCAGATCCATTCTCACGGGTCGAAGAGAGGCCTATGTTCGCCCGGTACACATCATGTACTAATCAACATTGAGAATTGAAAAGCAGGGAAGCAAATATAAATCCCTACTACAGAGAGCGAATGTTGATCTGTAGACAGTGTAACAATAATGTTGATCTGTAGACAGTGTAACAATGTGCTCCGGATATTCTCTAACGTTATTCAACCACGCTCAAATGGATAAGAGGTTGCGGCACTACGACAAGCCATGTCAATTTTCAATGGATTGGGAACTTGGGACTGTCCAAATGGGCACTAACCTTCCCTGAAAAGGTCTCGCCAGTTTGAACTCTAGTGGGCAAAAACAGGCCTCTGGTACTTGAATTATACCTTTGGTCGACTTTGGATAATACAAATTAACAGATTTATTTCAAGTATTCCAAAAATCGCATGTGGTACAAAAGCATTTGTGAAGACATGTTCAGACGTATAACAGAGTTTTCATTCAGTAACACAAGAAATTGAGCAAAAGAGACCACAATACATCGAGCTCGAGCCCAATCACTCACTTTCAAAAAATTGTAGCCAGCATTTCAAGAATTGAGGGATAATTGTACTCATCGTTCACAACAGAAAATACCCCATACTACACCCAAAAAACCCCCCGAATCACTGGACCCTGATCATAATTTATAAATCAAACATGTACACTGAAGACATTATGCGCTGAAAGGTCATTTGCAAGTAAGCAACTAAGATAAACCAACTATGTAAAATTACAACACAAAAGGGGCCATAATGCACATTCACCAACATGAAACCGCACATATTCCACCTTTCATCAGGTATCAGATAGAACAACACCTACCAAATGCCACGACAGTACTAAGTAAGCAGCAACATCAGAATATTTGACTTTCCTGTTCAGCTCCAAACAAATGCAGACCTATGCTAGAGAACTATCAGAACTAAACTTTTCACCAATTACATTTCCAACAAATGAGGCTATGACTGCATCAACGTTCATTTAGAAAGGGGGTTACCCTTGTGCTTCTTTCCCAGCTACTTCTCCTTCACGCGTCGCCCGCTTCTTCTCTCTGAGGAACTCTGCAAGCACCCCTAGAGCCACGTCGACCTCTTCGCTCCTCAGCAACATCTTTGACACCTCGGCCGGTGTCACCTCCACCTCGGCGAGCAGCTCTTGGATCTCCGGGAACAGCGCGTGGTCGTCGACGACGAAGTAGTTCCGGGCCAGCGTCTTGAAGGCCTCCCAGCAGCAGAAGCCCATGTAGACGTGCATGTCCATCCGGCCTGGCCGGAGCAGCGCCGGGTCGAGGCGGTCCTTGTAGTTGGTGGTGAAGATGATGATGCGCTCCTCGCCGCTCGTCGACCACAAACCGTCGATGAAGTTGAGCAGACCGGACAGAGTTATGCTGGGCTGCGCAGCAAATCAGGCGGATCAGTTTTCCATGTTAGCAATTCAGTTGTGTTCAAGAATCTGTAATCGCGATTTCTTGATCCTAGATAGTTCGTAGCTTACCTCCGAGTTATTAACTTGACCTGATCGGTAGCGAAATTGAATGTGATCAGAGTCATTTTTCTCCTTCCTTGACGCGGTGCTGAAGCAGCAGTCAATGTCCTCGATGACGAGGATGGACTTGTTGGGCATGCTATTGAGCAGCCTCTGCAGACACGTGTTGTGGTACACCTCGGAGAGGTCGAGGTCGTAGAGGTTGAAGCGGAGGTAATTGGCCATGGCGGCGACGAGGCTGGACTTGCCGGTGCCGGGCGGGCCGTAGAGGAGGTACCCGCGCTTCCACGCCTTGCCGATCCGCTGGTAGTACTCCTTGCGCTTGAGGAATCGGTCGAGGTCGTCGACGATGGAGCGCTTGAGGTCCGTGTCCATGGCGAGCGTGTCGAACGTGGACGGGTGGTGGTGCTTGATGCCGTGCCACGACGAGCTCTCGTGGATGAAGATCTGGAGCGCGCTCCCGGCGCCGCGCATCCGCCACCGTCGCCGTGATGAAGGGCACGTACCTGCCCAGCGCCATGTCCGTGTGCTCCGCGTCGAAGCTGAGCTCCAGCGACTCCGTCGTCCCGACGCTCCCGTACCGGTGGTCGTGGTACTCGCTCCCGTTCCCGCGCTGGCTCTCCCCCGCGACGGACGCCCAGGTGAACTCGACGCCCTCGAAGACGTCGGTCATCGAGTCGCCGTGTTCCAGGGACAGCGCCCTCTTGCTCTTGCCGCCGAGGCAGAGGCGGCACATGGAGTGCGGGTCGATCCGGGTGGCGAGGTACTCGCGCACCTCGTCGTAGAGGAGGGCCGCGGCCGCGCGCCTCTCTTGATGACGAGTGCGGCGCTCCGCGGGTGGGGTCTCGAAGCGGGAGCGGATGAGAGACGCGGCCCAGCGCGCCGCGCGGCGGAGGTCTTGGGGTAGGAGCTCCCGCGCCATGCCGCGCGCCAGCACGACGTACGCGGTCACCGAGGCTGCCGTTCCCACCGCCGTCCGGTACGCGTCCACCGCCTTCGCGTAGGACGATGGAAGCGCGAGGGCCTTAGCTGCCGCCGCCGCCGCCGCCAAGGGATCCATCTCCATTGCCGGATCAGAAGCGGCTAGAGGCGGGGGTGCGGGATGCGTCGCCTTTTAACGAGGATCGCGGCGGCCCCGGCGGCGGCGGCCTTGCCCTTCGACTCGGTTTTTCTTTCCCAGCAAACGTCTAGAAGGTCTGGTCCACTTCACAATCCTCAGCCCTTTGATTTCCATCCAACCGCCCTCTGGTCCCCACTTTGATTTCCAATTTTTGTTCTCTAGTTCGAAGAAGCCTAGTAGCAAAGCTTCTTGAGTGAATTCTCTCGTGCCACAAAAGTTTTGATGGTTTTCTTTAGTGTCATAAAAAATTTTGGAGTGCCTTCAGTGCCACAAAAATTTTCACTTATACCTTCCATTTTGTTCATATTCCCACCCATGAGGTGTTAAGTATGAGAGGAAAAGACATTTTTGCCCCATGCTATTGGGCCCCACATGTCATCTTCATCTCTTTCTCTTCCCCTCATCTACTCATCTCCCTAGCACCCTCTGACAACCGCCGCCCGCCCACTCCCGCCATCACCCCGCGGGTCGACGGGCAAGGCGTGGTGCCACCGTCGAGCCTGAAAAAAACCTGGTCCATCGATCCCGGCCAACGGGGAGGCCGCCACTACTCTCACGCACTGGGCTCACTGGAGTGGTCGCCACACACCGAACCCGACTGGGGAGGCCGCCGCCGCTCCCGGGCGCCAAGCTCACGGATGGCCGCCACGCTGTCTGCTGAGGTCGCCGCCTCCTGCATGGAGAGCACGCCGAGGAGGAGCCTCACCCCGCAGAGGGCTCTGTTATGTCCTTGGTACTCCAGATTGCCAAATTGACAAGAACATGAATGGAACGGTGACAACAAGTGCAGTTTGGATACAATAAGAGGTAAATCGGAGAGGAATCAGTACGGGAGGAAGCAGCAAGAACAGTGGGGTAGGGTTCTGAGAGAGGTAGGAGAAGGACCGAGGAGGAAGATGACTTCCGGTTTTGTTTGATGCTGTTGGCGGTCGATTTCCGTCAACCTAGCCATGACCCGGGACTAAAGAAGGTCGGCGCCCACAGCCCTTCAGGACACGTCGTCCCACATCCTTTTATTCCGGCTCCAAAGTTCAACCGGGATAAAAGGGGTGGATCAAAGGTCGTTTTTCTACCAGTGAGATGGGGTGAAGAAAAATTCGTGTGAGGAAGGCCTCCAAATTGCGTGGGTGAGGTTTAGCTTTCCCTTAAAAAACTGCAAGCGGAAGAAAACTCGAAACCGAAGTGGGGCACGTGCAAAAAAAGGCGTGGAAGCAACACCGGGTGGGTCGGGGCAGGAGAGGAAAAAACCGGTCGGGGGCGGGCTGCTAGCTCGGTGGGGTGGAGCGGGCGCGTGGAAGAGGGGCTCGAGTACGTACTCAGTACTAGGGGTGGACAGCTCGAGCTCGGCTCGTTAGCTCGCTCGAACTCGCTCGTTAGTGGCTCGGCTCGGCTCATTAGTAAATTTGTAACGAGCCGAGCTCGGGTTTTTCTTCGATGGAGCGAGCTCGAGCTGGCATGAGCTCATGAGCCCTAACGATCTAGGGTTGCAGCGCTAGTAAACAACCTAATTGGTCCAACTTCGGATCACGCCTAATAACATGGAGTACTAGATTGCTTGTTGACTACTTGGTTTCATTATTAGTTAGCTTGTAAACATGTTGCATTTGTTGATTCCATACTTACCGTTAACTATAATTTTTGAATTTATAACTGCTGGCTCATGACTTAAAGAGCAAGCTCGAGCTATGAACCGAGCCGAGTTGGGTTCCTAGCTCGCTAAGATAACGAGCTAGAACAGTCGACTCTAACGAGCCGAGCCGTGAGCCGGACTCGATATCCAGTCTACCACAGGTAATTATATATTCAAAGTTGCTTCTGGGAAAACGAAAATGATGTTTATTTAGAGATTGAGGGAGTGCTTGACAGCATCAAACTACCATTGCGAAACCTGCAGCATCTGTGCGTTAGGCAATATATCAATATATTAAGCAGTAGCTTTACTTTCCAAAAAGCACTAGAATATACTCCAAACCTTTTGCAATAACTGAGTATTGATATAAAGGTTCATTAACATTATAATTGAATATAACAATAACTGAAAGCATAAACCATATATGTGGTACATCATAGGAACTCCGAACTCCTCAAAAGTTACACGCTTTAATACTTTAGGAAATGATCAAGATGTCGACTAGAGGGGGGTGAATAGTCGAACCTAAAATTTACAAATTTTTCACATGTCGGTCAGTCCGGAGTTTAGGATATTTTCCGGATACTCAAATCCGGAGAATCAAAATGTCCGGATTGTCCGGGCCTACGAGGGGGAATTCAAATCGACAGAAATTAAACTTGCTCAAACATAGATCTGTGAAAATAGGTTATGCACTAGATGAGACAAGCTGTTTATCCACCTAGAACTGCAACCTCAACACGAGTAGATCACCAAACCCTAGAAATGAGCTCAAGAGGTATACAAGCATACAACAAGCAACAATCACAAGAGACACAAGGATTTGTTACCGAGTTCAACCTCACACCTTGAGGTCGTCTCGTTGAGGAACCCACAAAGGGTGGACCTTTACACCTAGGTCACTTTCCTCCCTCTAGCGACCACAAAGATCAAGCTAGAGTTACTTACTCAATTTCGGGGTACAAACCTCCTTGGCAGCCACAAACCTTTGGATGCTCCAAGGCAACGCCTAAGGCTAGGAGCTCAAGGCTCCAAGAGTAACAAACACGAAATGTGCCAACCAAGCGAAGAACGAGGTGCTCTAGAGATGGGAAATCAGCTCACTAGCACTCTCCAAGCTCTTGCTCTCAATCCCTCCTTAAATCCCCAACAAATCTCACCAAACCAAGGCCAAGGGAGTAAAGGAGTGAATGAGTTCGAGTTGCGGTCGAAATGGGCAAGAGAGAGGAAAGGGTGGAGGGCTTTTATACCCCTCACACAAAAAAGTTCACTCTAAGACCGGAATATCCGGAAAACCCGGAAACTCGGAAGTCCCTCGAAAAACCCGAAACTCCGGCCTTCCAAGGTCAGACACCAAAAGTTAACCCGTGACGTGTTGGTGCAAAGGTGTCTCTCATAGGTTTTGTTTTGACAACTAGAGCACCTGTTCGACTCTTGGAAGATACATTTCCTGTCCCTCTTTATAGTACGGCGTTCCTAGGACTCAAATTCAAAATATAAAATAAATAAGCCTTCATAGGAACCCTTTGTAGCATCACTTCCTTTTTGCTTACTCAATGAATCAACACTTGATGCCACATACAATTTTAATTCCTGCTCATACACTAGATAAATCATTAGCCACTTAAGCGTGTGTCATTAAATCACCAAAACCCACTTAGGGGGCCAAGATACTCTTCAATCTCCCCCTTTTTGGTGATTGATGACAACACATTTAAGTCTTACAAGAGATAATCAATGAATATTAAAGACAATTGTACTCCCCTATGTGCATATTGATTTTGAATATCAATGGTCTTTTAGGACCAAATTTTGCACAAGGAAGAAAACATGAGAGTATTACAATAGTGGGGTGCTTGTGATGTGCAACATAATTCATGTGAAATGCTATGAGTTCATGCACTCAAAAGGATGCAAAGATCCGGTGCTCAGTGATGTCAGAGCGGAATGAATGAATCCGGAAACTCGGGAAAAAGTCCCGGACTCTTGGGCTTGCTGAACATCAGTGAAAAACAACATTCATCAAGAATTTTCAATCTAACATATAGCATCCTTAGAAGTAAAACTGAGCAAATACATGATCACAAGCACACAACCATAAGTCTCAAGCTCACATAGTCTTACATCAATTAAAGTTATTACAAGCCATTGTTCCAAATTCAAATCCATAAAGTTCAAGTGCACTAGATAGATAGATAAACACTCCCCTTTGGCATCAAGCACCAAAAAGGGGTGAGCGGCTAGATCACTCGGAGTCCTCGTCGTCCTCCTCCTCTTCTTCATTGTTGTTGTCCTCCTCCTCTTCTTCCTCTTCTTGCCTCTTCTTCTTCATCTTGGGCGTCCCACTCCGCAAATGGATCATCAAGGTGGGAAGCTCACGGTAGGGATCGGTGGGAGGCCAAGATGAGAATCTCAATGATGTCCCGGTTCTCATTTGTCTCGTGGCCATGGTCTTGCACATGCTAAAGATACTCTTTAGGACCCTCTTGATCATGGAGCCACGTCACGGGAGGCCTAGGTGGAGGGTGCAGCGGCGTCATCATGGCGAGGAGCTGCACTAGAGGAGCCAACATACTTAGGAGCCTTGGGAGCTTTCTTGGCTCGATCACGGAGGTGACGGAAGGGCTCATGGACAACATCCTTTGGATAGCGGACATTGGTGACTCTCTCAATCATGTACATGAGATAGGGAGCATAGGGGAGGTACTTCATTGGATCATTCATGGCTCTCCTCAACTCATTCCAAATGAAGTCAAATATGCAAAACCCTTCCTCATCCGTGCCATCCTATTGAGGAGATTTGGAGCATAGTACCTTAGGTAGCATCTCCTTGCTTAGGATCAATGGTGGCTCGGAAGAATTGATTGAGATAGTAGTAGTAGGGTTGAGTTGATCCGCTTTTCCTCAATGGCTAAGGCACGACTAGAACATGTAGGGAGGTCCCTAGGCTTGTACTTGTTCTCATTGTGGATAGGAGTGCGATCTTCATCTTTAGCCAAGTCCCAAAAAGCCTAGAAGGTCATGTAGTCGATTGTGCACTTGTTGCCTTGAGTTGTCCAAGTGATGGTGTTGTCATATGGATTGTAGTAGTAGGAGCAATGGAATTGAGCGAGATCTCCTTGTTCCAATTATAGCGAAAGCCCATGATGTCATACAAGCACCTCCTTGCACTTCTCAATCACAGTTGAACACGGTGTTGAGGTCCTCATAGTACTTCCAATCAATGTACCTCATCTTCACAATGGGCACCATGTTCTTAGCAACCAACTTGGGGTTCCTTATGACGGTTTGGTAGAAATCCCTATGGAAGTCACACCAAAACCTTGCCTCTAGCCCTTCACCCTTGAGATAGCGATAAACATTGTCTTCCTTTGCTCCTCACAGCTAGAGCATTCTTGAGTAGTCCCTAATATGCTCAGCAAATCCAAGGACGATCCGGCTCTCTAAGATTGATGGGAGTGGACACCACCGACATTTGGTGGGAGAGTGGGAATGAGCCTAGGAGGTGTTTTAGGACAGATGTGGGCTGCTACTCCTTGCTTGTGTTTGGGAGGTGCACGTGTAGCTGCTCTGCTTTGTTGGATGTAGGAGGCTTTGTGGCTCTTCTTGGGATGGGGCTTGTAGGCTTCTCTTTAGCTAGCCCCTTCCATGGCGCCCAAATTAACTCCATCATCATCGCATCCACTCCTTTTGGTCATTCTTCATAACTCTAACTTGTTTGTCTCTTGTCAAGCCTTCACCCTTCAAGGATCGACAACCGTCTCCTCACACGAGGCGAGTCCAGATCGTCACTTTATTACATCAATTCCATAAAGGGTTATTTAATTACAAAAGTCTTTGCATAAAGTAAATTGTTCGAGTTTATAAATACAAGGAAATAAAACTAAGGATACAAAGTAGCATTATAGAGCCATCCATAATGCCAGTTTCTTCATCCCAAACTCACGAAAACAACAATAAAGCAAGGTGATATTCATCTAAGTCTTAAAGAGAAATCTCTAGACATGCAAGCTTTGGCTAGTGGATTATTTTCAAGCAACAAAAAACCTAAAAGCTCAAATTCGTTGATTAACCATTAAAGAGCATCTAAACATAAGTTGTGCAAACAATTAAGACATCCATATTAATTCTCAATTCCATCATAGGAAATAGGGATAATTAAGAGCTCGGGAGAGGCGGCGATCGATCGATTAATAGCAAGGTGGAACACAAAAAAGTGCACATGCACCCACCGTTGGGCCATCCTCGGTTTGATCCAGATCTTTGGTACAAGGTGAGTGGTTCGATGGCTCACTCATGCATCACCATGAGCGACTCTTCCCAAGATTAGTGTTCCAAGTTTGGGATAGAAGGTACTAAACAGTATTCTGAAAATGTGTGTTCAAAAGCTTGAGACACCTATTGTAGCCGATCCCAAGCTCTTACCATGAGCATATCAGTTTAAATCTTATGATTCAACATAAGAACCTATAGTTTCATGAGTGAAGAATTTTCACTTTTAGGTCCTTAAAGCATCGTCTTATCATGCTAGTATAAGAACATAGGAACCTAGGATCATGCATCTATGGTTTCAAATCAACTCCAACTTAAATGCACAAACATAATATATATAGTAAGTTAAAATCATAGGATTATGCTCCGGTGCTTGCCTTTCAAACCGATGTTAGTTCAAACTAGGCCTTCTTCAAACTTTGGTTTGGGTCTTGTGTACTACGATGTCACTTGTCTCGAAAGTCCTTATCTTGTTAGGATGATCTTGATCAGAAAAATCTCACGAGATGCATATCACAAGATTTATGTCAATTCAAATGAATTTCACTTTTGAAACTTAGAAATAAATGTGGGTTTAAGTGACCACATTCACCTGATAAGATATTGATACTCTTCTCTATTAGAAAGGTGTGTGTGACTTTATTTCTTTGATGGTAGTGTACATATTTAAGATAAGTAATTTGTTTTATCTCACCAAGGTAATGGTGCTGTTTAGGGTGTGTCTTGGTGAGTTCATGCATTTAAAATTTAGTTGCACACAAATGATATTGGTTTTCTCATCCATTTAATTGACCTTGATTTATTTCAAAATTTTTATTCAAAGACATACATAAACTAACACTAGATAGCTCATACATGCAGGTACTTTACTATGGCACCAAGTTTAACTCATCTCATCAATTATGGCTAGCATGAACATCACACAAGCTACATAGCCATAGATTAAATCAAACAATATATATACCACCAAAGAGATGAAACTTCCTATGGAGCTATACAAGGCATTTCTAGCATATGCACTTACTAGAAAGAAATTAATTTAAACTATGCACATGAAATTAGCCTTAATATTGGTAAATGACTAAGCTACATGTCCAAATTGATATACTATTTATCAAGGGTGCATAACTATTACACAGGGATGTAGCAAAAAGATGGGCATCACTTGATCAACAGATTAATTTATAAAAATCAAAAATAGCAGCATTACATATATCAAAATTAAATCATAACTAAAAATATACATGACATCTATGTGCCATTTTTGCACACAGGATCATACATGGCAATATTAGCAACATATAAAAAATTCACTTGCAGATCATTTATAGAATTTGAATTATTTCAAATCTATGATTTCAAAACAATTTAAAATCTACACAGAAGTTTGAAAACTTCCTTTGTAGAAAAGTTTCTCCTGGTCATAAGGATCACAAAAAAATTGAGTTTGCATTTTTATGATTTTTCTGTGATTTTTGGTGCAATTTACAAGTCTCTGCATTTTGGATCTAGGGTTGAAGATTCATTTTACAGATAGGTCCCTAGGCTAACTTAACTTCACCTCCATACCCTCAATCCTCACGAACAGGTCCCCAGGCGGGCGCGTGGCTGTGGCAGGCGGTGGATTCGGCGTGGCGGCGATTCAAGGTGGGGAGAGGGGCGGGGAAGGCCGAGGGTGCACCTACGAGTCGATTGAAGGTCGCAGTTGGGCTCGAGGTGGCGCCAGCGGGCGCGGGCGAGGATCTGCGTGTGCCCACGCTCCGCGAGCTGGGCGCAAAGGAGGCACGACGACGGCTTAGGGAGATCTTGTGGGGGTCTAGGGTGGCGGAGGGCAGCTCAAACGGCGAGGGAGGCGACCGGACTGGGGAGCTCGGTATGGGCGGCGGCCATGGCGTGGCGGCAGGGCTGGCGCAAGCCGGTGGGCGGAAAAGCTAGCAGGGCCGTAATTCGTATATAGGCGGCGGGAGCACGACTTGGAGGCCACGGTGATGCCTTGGGCGGCACGACGGAGGCGGCAGCGTGGCGGCCGCGGAGGGGAGCGGCGGCGCGCCGGGAGTCCGGCACGTGTCGGCGAAGCAGAGCGGATAAGGCGGCGCGGCAATGGGACCCACGAAAGACGGCGCCAGACGGAGGGCACGGACGTCGGGGCGGGGCCCACCTCGGCGTTTGGGCGCGTGCACGAGGCCGAGACACCATTCAGATCAATTCAAATCCATATAGAAGTCAACTTTTGGCCAATATCAAACTTGTAGAGGAGACCACCCTCTACAACTTTTGCAAGGACCACCGGTGAAAATCTTCACGGATTGAGCGAAACGGGCTTGAACTTGAGATTCTCTCGGTGCATCACGTGCTCAGGCGTGGACCAGGTTTTTGAGGCTTAGCACTCAAAATTTGAAATGCGGATAATTAGATGAAATGTGTCCCGGAAAAAGAGCAACTTTTTGTATTGAATTTTTAGGTGTTTAGGAAAATTCAAAGATATGGCCAAAGTTCTAGAGAAAGGTATAGGAACTTAGGGGTTTGACCACTTTAAAAGGGTTTGACTCAAAATTTTGAGGGCTTTCTACTCAAGATCTCAACTTCCACCTAAAAGAGGAAATGTTATTCTTGAGATATCCAATAACTTTTACATTGGCCGATTTTGTAGTTGTCATATAAAATTTTGAGATTATGGCCAAGCCATCAAAAGAACTCAGAAAGGCCTTTAGGAGGTTGCCCAAGATTGGGGAGTTTGACCATGTAACCATGTTAGAGAACATGCTTAGCCCCACTAATTAAGATGGTTACTATTGCTCAAAAATCCGGGGTGTTACACTTCCCATGGCGGCGAGGAGGCTCAGGAGGCTGCTCATATGTGTCATCTTCGACTTCATCATCATCACTTTCGGTCCCCTCTTCTTCCTCAATCTCCTCTTCTTCTTCACTTCCCTCAGCATAAGAAGGAGGGGGATCGCCCCTTCTTGGCCTGGCGCTGAGAGGACTCTTGGCCCAAGGTCTCTTGCACGACCCTCAAGGTGGCGGGGTCATGCCTTGCCTTGGTCCTCCTTTGAGTGGAGGGCTCATCCGTGTCGCGTCGGATCTTCACCCTCATGATCTGAAGATATAGAAGGATAAGGATAAGAGAGATGAGCAGTAGAAGAGATGCGAAGCACTGCCACTTAGAGTTTTCAGTGTAAACCCCGGAGACTCCGGGAAAAAGTCCGGAGATTCCGGACAGTCCGGAGAGTCCGGACTTGATTTTCCGGAGTTTCCGGGTTTCACAGCCGAAACCCTAAATCACAATGCCGCACAAATCAACCATGGAAACTGAGAGATATTGCAGATCTAGAGCCTATAGGGTCTATTCTATCTATTCCCTAAGAGGATACCGAAAGGAAACGCGAAGGGGAATAGATCGGGTTAGGTCTTCATGAGATACCTTAGGGGAGAGAGAGGTGGAGAAGCTTCAAATCTTCAAATGCGTTGCAGATCCTTGTTCTCCAACCCTTGGATCTCTCAATCTCTCACTCTCATGAGATTTGGCCGGTTGAAAAGGAAAATCGCCT
Organism: Cenchrus purpureus; assembly: GCA_022644695.1. Taxonomy (NCBI): domain Eukaryota; kingdom Viridiplantae; phylum Streptophyta; class Magnoliopsida; order Poales; family Poaceae; genus Cenchrus; species Cenchrus purpureus. Next base: position 117,212,691 of record CP053467.1, on the reverse strand, counting down.
AAGGGGCGATGGGAGAGGAGGGAGAGCGACGGAGTGAAATGGCGGCACGGCCAACGCTAAGGATGAAGGAGAGAAGTTACCGCGGTGAAAAAAGGTATTTATACCTTAAAGACCCCGAATCTCCGGACTTAGTCCGGAATCTCCGGGAAACCCGGAGTTTCCGGGAAAGAATCCGGAGTTTCCGCTCCCCCTGAGACCAGCGAGCAGATTTGCAAGGAATTTGATTTGGGATAGATTTGGATGACTATACATGTAATATATGTGAGCCTGAGTAGTAACAACACTTGAGACTAGCCACAATCAAGCAATGAGAACAATAGCCCAAGTGTTGCACCAAAATAAGATCCAAATATTTCAAAAACAAATGAACACAAGTTTTGCAAATCATTTTCTTTTAAAAAAACTTATTCTAGGTCACTCAAACATGTGCATGATCTCAAGCCAAGTTAGGAGAATCTAAGATATTTAGCTCACTCCTCAAAGCACAAAACCTTAGTTCATCAAGAGGCTTTGTGAAGATATCGGCTAGTTGCTTATCGGTGCTCACATGACTTAAAGCGATATCTCCTTTGGCTTCGTGGTCTCTCAAGAAATGATGTCTTATGTCTATGTGCTTTGTTCTTGAGTGGTTTACGGGGTTGTTAGCTAGCTTGATGTCACTCTCATTGTCACACAAGAGTGGCACCTTGCTAAACTTACAACCAAAGTCTCTCAAAGTGAGCCTCATCCAAAGTAGTTGAGCACAACAAGCACCGGCTGCAACATACTCGGCCTCGGTGGTGGAAAGGGCAACGGAGTTTTGTTTCTTGGAACTCCAAGACACCATGGACCTTCCAAGGAATTGGCAAGTCCCGGATGTACTCTTCCTATCTACTTTGCAACCGGCATAGTCCGAATCGGAGTAGCCAAGTAGATCGAAAGTGGAGCCCTTAGGATACCACAAACCAAGGTTAGGAGTATGAACCAAGTATCTAAAGATTCTCTTAACGGCCATTAGATGACACTCCTTAGGATTAGCTTGAAACCTTGCACACATGCACACACTAAGCATGATATCGGACCTAGATGCACAAAGGTAAAGTAGGGATCCAATCATGGAGCGATATACCTTTTGATCGATGCTTTTTCCTTCTTCATTTAGATCAAGATGTCCATTTGATGGCATAGGTGTTTTGATGGGCTTGTCATTATTCATGTCAAACTTCTTGAGCATATCATTGGTGTACTTGGTTTGACTTATGAATGTGCCTTCTTTGAGTTGCTTGATTTGAAATCCGAGAAAGAACTTCAACTCGCCCATCATAGACATCTCAAATCTTTTGGTCATAATCCTACTAAACTCATCAACCCAAACTTGGTTAGTAGAAACAAATATGATGTCATCGACATATATTTGGCATACAAATAAATCATTTCCTTGTTTACGAGTGAAGAGAGTAGGATCGGCTTTGCCTATTTCAAAGTCTTTCTTTAAGAGAAATTCCTTAAGGCATTCATACCATACTCGTGGGGCTTGCTTGAGCCCATAGAGCACCTTATGGAGTTTGTAGACGTGGTTGGTAAGTTGTGGATCTTCAAAGCCCGGTGGTTGTTCAACATAGACTTCTTCGGAGATTGGGCCATTCAAGAAAGCACTCTTGACATCCATTTGATGTAGCTTGAAGTTGTGATGTGTGGCAAAGGCTAAGAGTATACGGATTGCTTCAAGCCTTGCCACCGGTGCATAAGTTTCTCCAAACTCCAAGCCTTCTACTTGAGTGTACCCCTTTGCCACCAATCTTGCTTTGTTCTTAGTCACCACACCATTCTCATCTTGTTTGTTGCGGAAGACCCATTTAGTACCTATCACATTTTGCTTAGGGCGTTCCACCAAAGACCAGACTTCATTCCGAGTGAAGTTGTTGAGTTCTTCTTGCATGGCCATCACCCAATCAGCATCCTCAAGTGCTTCTTCGACCCTTAGAGGTTCCAACATGGAAACAAACGAGTAATGTTCACAAAAATTTGCTAATCTTGAACGAGTTGTTACCCCTCTACGGATGCTTCCAAGAATGTTGTCAACAGGATGATCTCGTTGAACACTCTGACGAACTCTTGGATGTGGGTCGGAGGCTTCTTGTTGAATCAAATCCTCATTTTCTTGACTGCCTTGAGAATCACCAGCAGGAGGTCCGGAGTTTCCGGAAATTTCTCCGGAGTTTCCGGGAATCCCGGATTCTCCGGGTTTTTCTCCGGACTCTCCGGGGTTCGCAGCGGGAGGTGTACTTGGTGATTCTTCTAAGATCTCGCAGTCCTCATCATCTTCTTCTCGAGGCTTTACTTCTCCAATGGCCATCTTCTTTATAGCCTTTTCAGCAGATACTTTCTTGCCTACACACAATTCATCAACTTGCTCCACTTGAGAGCCATTAGATTCATCAAACGTCACATCACATGTGACATCAACACAACCGGTGGTTTTGTTGAGGACACGATAGCCATGAGCGTTTGAGGTGTAACCAAGAAAGATACCTTCATCAACTTTAGGTGCAAACTTAGAGCTTTTGGGCTTCTTGTTAAGAATGAAGCACTTACAACCAAAAACTCTAAAGTAAGACACGTTAGGCTTTTTACCGGTTAGAAGTTCATAGGCGGTCTTGTGTCGAAGCTTGTGAAGATACAAACGGTTGATAGCATGACAAGCCATGTTGATTGCTTCCGCCCAAAAACTATCCGAAGTCTTGTACTCATCAAGCATGGTTCTTGCGGCTTCAATGAGAGTTCTATTCTTCCTCTCCACTATCCCATTTTGTTGTGGAGTGTATGGGACGGAGAGCTCATGACCAATGCCTTCTCCATCAAGATACTCTTCAATGTTGGTGTTCTTGAACTCGGTGCCATTGTCACTTCTTACTCTCTTGATCTTCACATCAAACTCATTTTGGGCTCTTGTGGTAAACTTTTTGAATATTTCATGAACCTTACTCTTGTCCTTCATAAAGAATACCCATGTATACCGAGAGTAATCATCAACAATGACAAAGCCATACTTGTTTCCTCCAATGCTAACATACGCCACGGGACCAAAGATATCCATGTGAAGTAGTTCCAATGGCCTTGTAGTGGTAAGTACATTCTTGGCGGGATGAGGAGCACCAACTTGCTTTCCGGCTTGACAAGCACTACAAATTCTATTTTTCTCAAAATGAACGTTTGTTAGTCCTAGGATGTGTTCCCCCTTTAGAAGCTTATTGAGATTGTTCATCCCAACGTGAGCTAGTCGGCGATGCCAAAGCCAACTCAAGCTAGACTTTGCCAATAAGCATGTATCAAGTTGGGCTTTATCCGATGGATGTAAAATCCACCAAGTAAAACCTTCCCTTGAGTTCACCCTTAAAGGCAGTCATCGCTTCTAAAGACGGTCACACCCTCATTGGTGAACAAACAATTGTAGCCCATCTCACAAAGTTGTGAAATAGACAACAAATTGTAGTCCAAGGATTCAACTAAATAAACATCGGAAATTGAATGATTGATTGAGATAGCAATTTTACCAAGACCAACAACCGTTCCTCCACCATTGCCTCCAAAGGCAATTCTTTCCGTAGGATTTTCAATCATGTCACAAGAGGCAAACATCTTCTTCTCTCCGGTCATATGATTTGTGCAACCACTATCAATCACCCATTTGGTTCCACCGGAGGAGTATGCCTACAACACAAATTATGCTTTTGTTTTAGGTACCCAAGTAGGTTTGGGTCCTAGAGCGTTAGTCATAAGAACCTTGGGCACCCACACATTCCTTTTGACCAATGTTCCTTTTGTGCGGGTCCCACATACTTGGCAACCACCTTACCCTTGTGGTCCCAAGTTAACACATAATTGGCATAGAAGTTGTCTTGTGAGGCATAGGGCTTTGACTTGTTGTTTGACTTGGTTGGATTGGTCTTTGCCTTCGCTTGTGGTGCATGTGTTGTGTCTTGAGTGCCCTTGAACTTGATAGGTGTGTTGTACTTGACTTGGTTGTCATAGTTCTTGACACCCAATTGCTTCATGCCGTGCACCACATTTCTTGTTCCCACACCTCTAGTGTGGTAGTTCTTGATGAATGGGATGGGATCCTTTGTACCTTGTTCTTGCTTACCTAGACCCTTCCCATCCGCAAAGCTAAACTTCTTCATGTAGCTTGACCCAAAGCCTTTGGTGTGGTTCTCAAACTCACCTCTCTTGGGTTCTTTCTTTTTCTCATCAATGAGGGAGTTAGACAACCTAGCAATCTCTTTCTTCATAGCATTCATTTCGGTAATGTTAGTAGCACAAGCATTTATATCAATTTTATAGCACCGAGAATAACCATTGCTTGTTGAGGCTTTAGAGTTAGAGAGAGCATCATTAGTGGTTGTTGTAGCATTATTCTTGAGATTGTCAAGTTGAACTTCTAGTGCTACGTGACTAGTCCTTAAGCTTTCAAAGCTCTTTTGAAGTTCAAGCTTTTCACCCTCAAGTTTCTTGCAAGCATCCTTAGCTAGGAAAGATTCCCTAGTTAATTCATCTACTATCAACTCCTCTTTAGCTTGGGATTTCTTGAGGCTAAGAATTTCTAGCTCCTTTTCCTTAAGCAAGTCCTCTTGCACCTTGAAACCCTTCTTTTCAATTACAAGGGCATTCTCAAGGGTAATGGTTTTCTCTCGCTCAAGCCTAAAGAGTTCTTCTTGCACCTCTAGAGTCCCATCTCTATTCTCTATTTCTTTCATTAAAAACATGATTTTCTTAGTTGCCTTTTTACCAAAGCCATTTATCATTTTTTCAAATTCAAGATCACTTTCACTATCATCATCTAGGGGCGGGGTGGGAGTGTCTACCTTAGAGCCCCTAGCCATGAGGCATGTGTGGGTGAAGTCATCTTCATCGTCGGTGAGATCTTCAAAGAGTGATGACTTGTTGATTGGTTCTCCAATAGAAATAGTAGCAAGACCCACTTCATCATCGGAGCTATCATCATTTGAGTCCCACTCTTCACCCAAGTGTGCTTCACCAACTTCCTTCTTCTTGTTCTTGTCATTCTTATTGGTGTCCCTTCTTCTCACTTTGATGTTGGGGCACTCCGCAATGAAGTGACCCTCCTTGCCACACCCAAAGCATGGCCTCTTGGAAGTCCTCTTGGTCTTGACCTTGTCTTTGTCCTTGTTCTTGTTGAAGAAGCCACTCTTCTTGATTACTTTGTTGAACTTTCTTATGAAGAGTGCCATTTGCTCGGGAGTCATGTTCTCATCACTATCTTCATCACTATCTTCCTTGACCACGGTCTTGGAGGTTGATGAGCTTGACTTCTTTTCTTTGTTAGATGCCTTGAGGGCCACTCCCTTGTTCTTCTCAAGTTGCTCATGCATCTTGGACATTTCTTGTGAAAGTTTTGACTCCTTGACGGTGATAAGATGTTCTTCAATTCTTCCAATCACATCCGCCGAAGTGAACTTGTTGAATCCTCTCTTCTCTCTTATGAGTGTTGGAAGTTGGACATCCCTTGCCATGTATGCGGAGAGGATCTTATCAACCACTTCTCTTCTTCCCCATCTTGTGCTTCCAAGGGACTTGATCTTGTTAATGATCTTGTTTAAGTGGTTGTACATGTCTTGTGGAGTTTCATGTTCCTTGATGACAAAGCGGTTGAGCTCACTTTCTAAGGCGCGGATTCTTCCTTCTCTCACTTACTTTGTTCCTTCATGATTGATGAACAATGTGTCCCACACTTCCTTGGCGGACTTCAACCCATCCACTTTGTCATACTCTTCGGACGTGAGTGAACTCTTGATGATGCGTATGGCTTGATAGTTTCTTTGTATCTTATTGGCTTGATCTTGAGTTAGCGTTGCATCACCACTAAGAAATGTAATACCCCTGTTCACAATAGTCCAAAGTGCGGGATTTACCGCCATCAAACACTCCTCCATCGAGTTCTTCCACTTGGAATAGCTGGTTTCATTAAATTAGGGTATCTTCCCAATGTGGCTAGAACCCGATGGATGGTTAAAAGATAAGCGAGAGTAATCGAAAGAGGTTCGATTATAATCCCTTGATGATGACGGTCGACGAGCGGAGCGGGTTGACTTTACATCATCAAATTCTTCATCCTCACTATCGGAGGTCTCCATACCATTACCATGTGCTTCATGACTTGTGCTTGCTCCAATGGCACCACCTCCTTGCTGTAGAACGGGAGGAGGACCATCTGACATCTTTTTGACTCCAAGCGGTCAAGCTTCAAATATGGAGCACTTGGCTCTGATACCAATTGAAAGGATCAAGATGTCGACTAGAGGGGGGTGAATAGTCGAACCTGAAATTTACAAACTTTTCACACAGCTGTCAGTCCAGGTCTGGAGTTTCCGAATATTTTTCCGGATACTCTGGGAAATCCGGAGAATCCGGGAAAATGTCCGGATTGTCCGGGCCTACGAGGGGGAATTCAAATCGACAGAAATTAAACTTACTCAAACATAGATCTGCGAAAATAGGTTATGCAATAGTGAGAGACAAGCCTGTTTATCCACCTAGAACCTGCAGAAACCTCAACACGGAGTAGATCGGCACCAAACCCTAGAAATGTGCTCAAGAGGTATACAAGCATACAACAAGAGCAACGAACACAAGAGACACAAGGATTTATTACCGGAGTTTAACCTCACACCTTGAGGTCTACGTCTCCGTTGAGGAACCCACAAAGGGTGGACCTTTACACCTAGGTCACTTTCCTCCCTCTAGCGACCACAAAGATCAAGCTAGAGTTACTTACTCAATTTCGGGGTGATACAAACCTCCTTGGGCAGCCACAAACCTTTGGATGCTCCAAGGCAACACCTAACGGAGCTCAAGGCTCCAAGAGTAATAAACACGAAATGTGCCAACCAAGCGAAGAACGAGGTGCTCTAGAGATGGGAAATCAGCTCACTAGCACTCTCCAAGCTCTTGCTCTCAATCCCTCTTTAAATCCCCAACAAATCTCACCAAACCAAGGCCAAGGGGAGTAAAGGAAGGAGTGAAGGAGTTCTGAGTTGATGCAGGTCGAAATGGGCAAGAGAGAGAGAAGGGAAAGGGTGGAGGGCTTTATACCCCTCACGAGAAAAAGAGCCATTCTGACTCTAAGACCGAATATCCGGAAAACCCCGAAACTCCAGAAGTCCGAGACTCGGAAAACCCCGAAACTCCGGCCTTCCAAGGTCAGCACCCAAAAAGTTAACCCCGTGAACGTGTTGGTGCAAAGGTGTCTCTCATAGGTTTTGTTTTAACAACTAGAGCACCTGTTCGACTCTTGGAAGATACATTTCCTATCCCTCTTTATAGTACGGCGTTCCTAGGACTCAAATTCAAAATATAAAATAAATAAGCCTTCATAGGAACCCTTTGTAGCATCACTTCCTTTTTGCTTACTCAATGAATCAACACTTGATGCCACATACAATTTTAATTCCTGCTCATCCACTAAATAAATCATTAGCCACTTAAGCGTGTGTCATTAAATCACCAAAACCCACTTAGGGGGCCAAGATACTCTTCACTTTGCAAGACAGCTGTTGAATGCACTCAATGTAATGTGCCATATAGATTGCCGTGTGCACTAATACATACTCCTCTATGGGGACCACCCTTTTATATACATAATTGTATATACATATAAGGGTGTCCGGTTGCCAATAGTACCAATTCCTGGATCGGCTGATGGTACTGGCACTTCTCACAAGAAATATCAGATCCATATAGCGAAAGGCAAGCAAATTATTATTTAAAGAGGTTCGACGGTAAGAGAAGAATACTACCATCGGTGGAACCTCAACTTGCAGTGGAGTCCTACGTAACAGACCCATTACCTCAGGCAGCTTGCCCAGAAATGGGTCGGGCAGACCCTCTCCTGCGACGAAGCTCGTCCTCTCTCTTTTGGATAGAAGGGACAAGGGAAGCAAGAGTGAGCACCTTAAACAGGTACTCAGCAAATCCCAAGCGTATAAGAAATTAACCTATGTCTACATGCAAGATTTCCAACGGAAAGGAAACCGGTCTTGATTATTATAAGAAGTAAACCAATCCAGGTGATATAGATTTCCAGAGAAAAACAGTAAAGAAAAGTAGGTATAAAATAGTAGGTTGGTCCTGGAGGAGGAACACGTAGCCTCCCCTATGAGTCCCCAAGTTTTAATTAAACTCAGTGACCACCAGGGTCCCACTGAGCCGGCATCCGCCGTTTCTCTCTCTAAGGGCCACTGCCCTGTCTCACCCTATCCATCCTCACCAAAGTTGTATGCTAATCAACAGGAGCTTTGACCAAGAGTGCTCTTACTGAGAGCCTTGGCTATTTGAATAGATTTTACTCTCAGAGGCGTACTGCTGTACTCCATCGTCCGACCAGCCCATACCACGGTGTTGGTGGTGGTCTCATGAGAACCATACCCATCGGCGTCTAATGTGGACTACATTCTCATCCACACTTAGACAACATTCCCTAATTCCATCCACGTCTACACTAGGACCTAGTAGGGGGTCACACCACCCCACCTGTCTCGCGGGTCCAGTTTCCCTGGGGAGATTGCATATGCAATAAAAATGTGGCACACGTACCACCGTGTCACCAAGACGCCCAAACATTCACGGTGACTGTCACGGCCGGAGGTCTATGCTGAAGGTCCCTGCTCCAACGCATCCGTTGCCCCCCATGGCCCCTTGGGATGGTTTACTAGGTTCAGTAGTAGGGTGCGATTCAAGGCCACATATACACAGGCATTCCCGACAGGTTATGCCTTTTTGGCTACGTATGGTTGTACTAAGTCACCGGAAAGACATTCCCGTGAACCGATCCTTATACGACCAGAGTAAGCATGGACAAGATCCTCCACTAAGGTTGCCCTCATACTCCCATGTCTGTCCTTATGGAGTCTAACTCTCTTTAGTAGGTTCATTTTATTACTCTCATCTACCTCTCCCTGACAGCAGAGCTTCTCTCATGAGTATAAGTGAATAAAGTAAATCTAAGGATAATGCTCGATCGTCGACTCAGTCGAGATCGGGATTATCTCGTCCTTAAAGCAGACTGCATGTCAAGTTATTATCTTGATTCTTTTTAACTTACACAAAAAATGGATCATCAAGGTGGTCAGGATATGATTGTATCCTCATATCGAAGGGCATTTTTTTGTGCCCGGGATTATCTTGGTTCTTATTATCTCGTCGACTTGGTTGTTGACCCGCCTCCGTCTTCCTTCCTTTTGGCGTATTCTTCTTCTGCCGCGTCTCTTCTCCATCAATCGGCTGGTCCCCTTTCTCCCTTTCTCCATCGGCTCTGAGGTCTTCCTGATGTCTCTTCATCTTTCCTCTGACACGTGTCAAAAAACGGTGTCAACAGAAGCCACCAATCAGAATGATGGTTTTGTTCGGCTGATGCGCTAGTGATTTTTTTAAAAGATAAATAAACTGGACCACAGTCCATCTCACACTTAAAAAAGGACTGTCTATACCTCACCCACGCAATTCTGAGCTCCTCCTCACACGAATTTTTGGACCATTGGATCACACATTAAAGGCGTAGATTTCCCCTCTCCTTTCTCTCTCCACCTTATCTCTTCCTCTCCCACCTTCCTTCTTCCTCCTGCGACCACCGCCTCCCACCCGCACGCCCGCTTCCATCACCACCGCCCCGTCGCGCCCCCACCCCACTGGCGCGGTCGGGCTAGGGTCCGGTGGACCTCCGCGCCCTCCCACCACCGCCGCCAAGTGGAGGAGCTCGTGCGGCGGCGGCGGTGCGGGCCTCCTTCCTCCGCCTCGGCGCGCTCGCCCACGCGCGGCTCCTCCTCGGTCCCTTCGGCGCGGCCGAGGTGAGGGGAGGTGGAGGAGCTCGTGAGGAGCTGGTCGTGCCCTCACGCATCTTTTGTCGGCACCTGATTGTCAATGCCCACCCCGGGACATTTGGTAATCAGAGCCTTCCCCAAAAATTACCCCAAATCGAATCCTACCATGGCTGAGTTCGTGAACCTCCATGCTGCTGTCGACCGAGTGCATGCTTCCCTGGGTACCCTCTCCAAGTCAGTGGACCATTGGGTGTGGATGGCGGATGAGATACGGAAGTCAGTGCGGTGCACACAGCATCTGGTCCCTTTCAGGGGCAGTTGGGTGGGTGGTCGGATGAGCAGCGCCGGACTTGGACGTCGCCAGGAAACTAACAGTGCTCGATTGGATTGGGATAGGATCACAGAGATTTGCGAAGATATGGAGCCTCACGCTTCGTCCTCCCAACCCCTACCACCACCACCACCACCCGGCTCGCCACCGCCGACGGCCACCAAGCTCATCCCAACCACAAAGCCAGGCCCCGAGAGAGCCTCCTCGGCTGCGGCTGCCCAGGCAGAGAGGGATCTCTGTGCCCTGGCCAAGAAATCGTCGGACCATCCGTGGAAAGGTAAAGATTCTTTGGAGATAGGTAAAGATGGAGGTGACAACACGGCGACCGCCTCACGGGGATGTGGTCCTCCTCTAAGCCACCAGGGCCAAGACAAGCTGTCCTACAGGGATGAGGTGGTGAGGCCGCGTACATTTCGGCCACATTTTCCGCCCGAGTCGTTACGTCAGGGAGGGCAGCAGTGGCTGCAGGAGGATAGCTGGAAGAAGGGGAGGAAGGATGGTAGATCTGTGTGGGCTCGGCTGGGCAGTAAAGACTCTCTGGTGCCTTCAATTCTTGCCCGCCTAAGCTCCAACTCGAGCACCGCGGCGACGGAAGGCGTGGGGAACCATTTCCTTGCTCTGCTCAAAGCAAAAGCGGGAGCTCGGCGCTGCTTCAACTGCTTGGCGTCGGACCACCGCATCTCCCATCAGAGATCCGCCAGCGCTCGCTTGCTCCGCCGCCACAAGGCTGCACGCCTCGGCGCTCTGCTCAGCCGGTGGCGCCTAAGGCTGCTTCTTCCTCTGATACTCGGCGGCGAGAGGAAGGAGGTCGGGAGACGATGGATCTGGTGTTCCCGCCGGGCGACTCGGACCTGCGGCCGCACTCGGTGGTTGCGGCGGCGGCCCGTACTCAGAAGATCAAGGCGAAGGAGCAGGAGCTGGAGCTGCACACCCTCGTCGTCGTGCAGCGGGACAGCAGCATGCCGCTGTCCTGCGTGGCAGTGCTCCGGGACACCCACCATCAGCTGCGCATCCCGGAACACGAGCTGGAGGTGGAGGGCCTGCGCAAGGCGACTTTCCTACTCCGGTTTGGCTCCTCTGCCCGCCGGAATGAGGCCCTGTCAGCTCAGGTCATTCAAGTCGGCAGCTGCTCCCTCAACCTCATGCCCTGGAGCAGGAGGATTGGGGCATTTGTTGGGAAACTCAAGTTCCGTGCTCGCGTTTGCCCGGAGGGGGTGCCTCGGCATGCGCGGAGCGCGGAAGCAGTGGCACAACTCTTCAGCAGCCCGTCCTTCATCAACGAGATCGACTGCCCGGTTTAGAAGGTAGCGGAGCAGTTCTGCTTCAATGTCTGGTTATGGACGGATGCTCTGAATGATCTCGCCAAGGAAGGTACCCTTCAGCTTGAGGAACCGGTCGTTCATTCAGATGAGTATCTTTTTCGAATGGGTAGCACGGAGATCCCTTCCTTTCGTGATGGGCCTATTGAAACTTTTGAATACAATGTGCTCATTCATCTGGACCGGGTGCTCGATTACTCTCCTCTTTCGGCGAGCCCGGAAAGGCACAGCTTTGAGAGTGATGTTAGTGGTATACCGGCTCATGAGCCACCGACGACAGAGTACCCAGCGAGATTTGACTTCACTTGGCACTTGGGATTCAAAGATGGCGAGGGTCCGAGGCGTCCAATCCAGGAAAGGCTTGGTGGGCGTGGCGACGGCAAGAAGAAGGCCACCGCGCGTGGAGATAGCTCGATTTCAGAAGAAGCCCGCGTCCCCGGCATGACGTGGCCAGGATGGGTTCGGGGCATCAATGGGGCGGCGGCGTTGGGTTCGGAGGTTTCGATGGATCTGGCTCTGGTGGATACGGTGGATACGGTGGCCGTCGGCACGTCGCCGGCGAGTATGGCGACCACCGGATGAGGCAGGTTTGGCGTCCAAGGCAGGAGCAACCAAAGGGGAAGGACAGCGTCGACCCTCTGCTGACTGCAGTGAACAGTCTCCATCTTGGTGAAACGTCGACGCAGCTGTTCAAACAGGTGGACCCCATGCTAGAGGAGGCTCTCAGAGACCCGTGTCCTACGGTACACCAGCCCGCATGGCCTCTGCGCTCGGTGGAGCCAACGAAGGCCGGCGCGGGGACGGTGCGGCCTGCTAGATTAGACGGGGCACGGGGCTCTGTAGATGGTCAGGATGGTGCTGTGCACGCGGAGACGCAGTCCATGCCGGTGGTGCAGGAGTCCTCTACGGCAGATGCTTGCAGGGAGATGACAGAAGGAAAAAGGCAGAGCTTTCCAGACCTCATAAGTTTGAATTTGAATTCTGAGGAGGTTGAGGAAGTACCCGGGATGCAGTGCCATGCAATTCTGGAACAACAACAGCTGAAGGAGTCGACACCACAATCGGGTGCCCGTGGGGACCTTGATCTTATTGCTGATGGTGTGGACGTCGTCTCAGGCGTTTTGGGCCTTGATTCAGGGAATGGGCCTTCTTTGGGCCACGCAGAGCTTGGGGAAGTCTCTCTGGAGAACTCCCGTTCAGGGACCTTGCGCCGTCTGCCCCTTGATCTCAATGTGGATTGCTTTGCTGATGTTCAACAGAGTGCGGTGCCTGATGGCAGACTGGTGCTGGCCTCGGCCGATGCGCGCCTCAACAAAGAAGGAATAGACACTGCTGCACCAAAGGTGCATAACAGAGGGATCACCAGGCTTGCAGTACCTTTGAAGAAATCTCTGCTCCCACAGCCAAGGCCCAAGACGGGAATCGCAAAGAAGCCTGCACTGCCTACTGTCGACTCCTGCTTTCACTCTGCAAAGAAAATCCCCAGAGCCGCCAAGTTCTTTGATGGGCGGCCAACTGATGAGAAGGCTACAGCTTTGCTTCTCGAGACAAGAGGAGTTATCGGCAAGGACGGGCCGATCACGGCGCGGTGAGAACAATTTTGCGGTGTTCGTGGGCAAATGAACAGTGCTTTTGTGGGCAGCTTGCGCTCAGCTCTTGGCCTTCCGGTTGCTGGTGCCAGCGGTGCGCTCGACATCGCAGCGGTGGGCTCTTGAAGAGTAGCCGACATCTTGATCGAGGAGGAAGGGGTGCTTCGTTGAGGCCCGTGTATCTTAGTTATCATGTTTAGTTACCTTGTTTCTTTTGTTGTTGTCTGGAGACTAGCAAGTGGGAGTGTGTGTCGGGTGCTGTACTTTCAAGGTGTTCTGTTCTTGGAAAGCCTGGGTTTGGTGGGGGTGATGGTGTGTCTGTAGTGCTTATCTTGGCTGTGTTGCTGTGTTGGCAAGGGCGCTGGGGGGTTGCCTTGCAGTTGGGGAGTGTGTGATCTCTTATCCAATGATTGGTCAGAACTGCATACTACTTAATTGGAATGTGAGGGGGCTAAATAATCGGGCCAGAAGAGGAGTGGTGTGCAACCTGGTTAATGACACCAAGGCAACAATTGTGGCATTGCAGGAGACAAAGTTGGAGTCCATCGACAGGCAGCTGGTCTGGGAAATCTTGGGAGAGAAGTTTGCTGATAATTTTGTGTTCCTACCGGCGCATGGAGTGAGGGGAGGCATCTTACTGGCAGCTGATGAAGATTATTTTGTTATCTCAAATTCAGAAAGAGGAATTAACACCGTCACTGCCTCCATCTCAGCGGCAGGGGGCCTTTTACAGTGGTCTGTTATAGTGGTTTACGGGCCTCAGGATGACAATGCAAAGCTTCAGTTTCTCGGAGAATTGCGGCGGCTACAGCATGTTGTTGGAGATAAATGGCTGATCATAGGAGATTTCAATATGATTCTTAATGCTGAGGATAAGAGTAACACAAATCTAAATAGACGCTTAATGGGGGCTTTTAGGGAAGTAATTCGGGACCTAGAGCTTAAAGAGCTCAATCTGAGAGGCAGAAAATTCACATGGACAAATGATCGCACACAAATAAGAATTGACAGGGCTTTCTGCTCAGTGGGTTGGGATTTGATGTTGCCAAACTCCTCCCTACAGGCCCTTTCATCTCAAGTTTCAGATCACTGTCCGCTTTTGATTGCCGAATCTTCTTCAGTACATCGCTTTCGGGGTTTCAGATTTGAGGCCTTCTGGCCGCACTTACAAGGTTACCAGGAGGTAGTCCAGACTGCCTGGACCAAGCCGGTACAAGCTTTCAATCCTTTCGTCCGGCTTCATATCAAATTACAGAGGACAGGCAAAGCACTCCGGCAATGGGCTCGGGGATTGATTGGAAATAACAAAGTGCTACTGCAGGCGACCAGCAAACTAATAGGCATTTTAGAGGTGGTTCAGGAGTTCAGACAACTTTCTGCTTTGGAGATAACGCTGAAAAGAGATCTAAAGCTTCGTTTACTAGGTCTGACGGCAGTTGAGAAACTAAGGGCCAAACAAAAGTCTCGTATGGTTGCTTTGCGTGCTGAGGAAGCAAATGAAAAGCTATTTTTCTTGTATGCCAATGGAAGACGAAGAAAGAACACAATCCATTCTTTAGAGGTGGCAGATGGGGTCGCTTATTCCCATGAGGACAAAGCATGAGTCTTATATCAACATTACAGCAGCCATTTTGGAATTCCAGAGCCAAGAGATTATACACTCAACTGGGAAGAGCTGGGTTTTGTGGAGAAAGACTTGTCACACCTAGAGGAACCTTTCTCTGAAGAAGAAATATGTGCTGCAATTCAGGGCCTTGCTAGCGAGAAGGCTCTGGGGCCGGACGGGTATATTGGGGTTTTTCTGAAACATAATTGGGCTTTACTAAAGGACGACATCTTGGCGGCTTTTCAGTTCTTCCATAACCAGCATGATTAGCACTTCAGACTGCTCAACAATGCTCATCTAGTCCTCATACCCAAAAAACCAGATGCTAAATGTGTTGCTGATTATCGCCCCATAAGTCTTTCTCATTCCATTGCAAAGCTTGTTTCCAAGTGCCTCGCATCACGACTTTCTCTGGAATTGAACAGCTTAGTTTCACGAGCTCAGAGTGCTTTCATTAAATGTAGAAGTATACAGGACAACTTCCTGTACACCCAAAACCTCATCAGATCTTTGCATCGAACAAAGCAGCCGGGTTTGTTCCTGAAATTAGATATTGCCAAAGCTTTTGACACAGTAAGGTGGGATTTTCTAATGGAGGTGCTGCAAAGGATGGGGTTCGGAGCCAAATGGATATGTTGGGTGTCAATCTTGCTGTCCACTAGCTCAACTTCAATTATGCTGAATGGAGCAAGAGGCCAGTGGTATAATCACTTCAGGGGTTTAAGACAAGGTGATCCCTTGTCACCAATGCTCTTCATCTTAGCTCTGGAACCCCTCCAAAAATTGCTAGAAGTGGCTGCTGCAGATGGTGTCTTCTCGCCATTCAACAGCCAGACTGCCACACTGAGAGGAAGCTTTTATGCTGATGATGCAGCGATATTTATAAAGCCGGTCAAGGAGGAGGTGACGGTGGTGGCACAAATTCTTCTTATGTTTGGGCAGGCCTCTGGTCTAGTTACAAATCACCAAAATGTGTCATTTATCCTATTCATTGTGAGAATGTAAATCGCTCGACATCATGGAGAACTTTCATGCCCAATAATGAGCTTCCCTTGCAAATACCTAGGTCTACCTCTTCATCTACTACGGCAATCGAGAAGGGTGGACGCTCAGCCACTCATCGACAAATTGGCCAATCGCTTGCCATCTTGGAAAGGTCGGTTCATCAATGTGGACGACTCAAATTGCTTAACTCTGTCCTCTCATCCCTACCAACTTATTTTCTTACAATGTTTGCGCCAGAAGTGGCTCACACAAAAGTCGGACAAGATCGGGAGAAGTTTCCTTTGGACGGGTTAAAGCGGGCTTCGGGGGCATTGCCCG
This sequence comes from Cenchrus purpureus, assembly GCA_022644695.1. Classification (NCBI taxonomy): domain Eukaryota; kingdom Viridiplantae; phylum Streptophyta; class Magnoliopsida; order Poales; family Poaceae; genus Cenchrus; species Cenchrus purpureus. Next base: position 117,196,711 of record CP053467.1, on the reverse strand, counting down.
TGAAGTGGTCGGGTTGTCAAGCGACCAAAATCTGTTGGTGGCCTTGGTGTTTTGGTTTTAGAACTTTTCAGGGCTCTCCGTGCGAGATGGCTTTGGTTTCAGTTCATTGACCCGAGATCGCCTTGGGCTGGGTCCGATACGCCTGCAATGAGGTTGACAAGCACCTTTAGAGCACATGCGATTAGTAAAGTGGGGAATGGAGAAAGGGCACATTTCGGGATGATTCTTTGGTTGCATGGCAAAACACCAAGAGATATTGCACCCAACCTTTTCAAGTTAGCTTGGAGGAAATCTAATTGTGTGAAGGATGATCTTTATAACCAACACTGGACAAGAGGGCTTTGGAGAATGGCGACGGCTGATGAGATGGCAGAGTTTATAATTCTTTGAGATCTTTTGCGGGGTCTTCACTAAATGAACAATCGGACTCCATTCGTTGGAAGTGGACTACAGATGGCAATTACTCTGCCAAATCAGCGTATGATATTCAGTTCAAAGGGAGTTATTATACCTTCAATTCAAGATCAATTTGGCGCAAGGTGAAGGAAGCACAAGTCGCTTGGATGGCTACTAGTGCAGATTAAACTGCTGACGGCGTGCTCGATTCAAATTAGTGTGACCCGATTTGTTCATTGTGTGATCAGTCGATGGAATGCGCTGCTCACTTATGCTTCTGATGCGTTTTGCACAGGAGGTCTGAGCACGGTTGCCAATCAAGGCCCTACTGATTTCTATCCCAAGCCGCATATTTCGGTGGAAGAATGGTGGAACGGATCGCTCGTGTGTCAAGGACCAACGCCGGCGAGTATCTGGCATCCTGCTCTACATAGCTTGGAACCTATGGAAAGAGCGCAATAGAAGGGTGTTTAACGGAACCTTTCTGCCACCGACGAGGGTGTTTGCGTTAATCAAGGAAGATCTGCATCTCCGGGATGCTGCCTGTGGAGGAGAGTACCTTGTAGTTTAATCATGTTGCCCTTGTCTTTGAGTCTAGAGTTCCTTCGTTTATGTAATATCAACTATGTAAACTTTAGCATTCTCTTCCTCCTTAAATGATTTGGCAGTGCTCCTGCCTGAGTTTCAAAAAAAAAGGAAGGTGGAGAGCATGGTGGGTGACCCCGAGCTTGTCGCATTCTTGGGTACCACCACCACGGTGGCGATGCCTCTGTCCTCCTCTACACCTCCAGGAGCACCTCTGCCAGGAGTTGTGGCCGTTTCCGGTAAGTCGCCCAACCTTTCCAAGGGCGCTCAGAAAGTGTTCGACGAAATGCTGCTACGAAGGATGTTGGAGAATGAGTCATTTCGCAGCTTCATGGATGTCTGAGTTCGTCGCATAGGCAAGGTGAGCCGCTCGTGTTTGTCCGTGCTCGTCGATCGTGTCCGCCCGCATCGGCTGCGTCCTTCAAGAGGAAGCCTCCTGCATCTCTGACTGCAACTATCTCGCTGGTCGTTTCAGCTCCATCAACTACCTCCACCTCAACGTCTCAGGGAGTACTCGCGCTGTCAAGCCCGCCATCAGAGTCCCCTGCTACCTCTTCAGTTGATGCCAGTCCGGCAATAGGGGATACGACTTGGCGTGCCAAGCCGGACTGCTGCAGTCAGACAACGACTCCACCAACACCACCCCAGCTGCCAACCAGACATCCCTTGCAACCCTTGCCTACAAGGCTACAAGGACTTCGAAGGTGGGCCATTGCATTTACAGGAGGAGCTGATGGTGCTCGTCCGCACCTGTCGGTCGGGTCCGCTCGCACAGGGGTGCCACACCCATGTCGGCAGCGGCTGCCCACGCCAAGGTGTCGTGTCGATCGTGTCGGGGCTGCGTCCGACCGCGTCGGAGTTCTACCCGACCGCACCAGGAGCCACGCGAGGCGGGACCACGTCTGCCTGAGCGAGGATGGCATGCGTGCGTGCCGCGACGCGTCCACCGCGTGAGGCACGCCGCAAGAGCTGCATGAGGCGGGGCAGCGTCCGCCCGAGCCAGGATGGTGCGCCCGCGCCGGGGACACGTCCGCGTCCACCTGCATGAGGCAGCTTCGCCGGGGGCCATGCATGCCGGGGCCGCGTTCGAGGCTCGCGCTGCCAGTGACACCACTGGAGGGGCGGGTCACATGCTGGCCACGCCTCGCCTCCTCCTGCGTCGTCACCCCAGCCCACAGAGCTAGCTGCACCAGTCGTTGTACCGACCTTCCGGCTGGTCGCACCACTAGCAGCACTGATGCACATCCATGCCCAAGCATCCCCAGCCACTTCGGGTGCAGATGTTGATGTCCCTGGTGATACATCTACAAAGTGTTCGACGTAATGCTACAACAACAATGTCGCCCAGAATTTTATGCAGTCAAACCAGGTACACCACCAGTTTTTACCTTCCTCTGTCAATTGGTGTTGCTCTGGTTGGAGTTGTTTGTAACACCCCAGGTGTTTATTAAAGATAAATACCTTAATTAGTTGAGTTAACCAAGATTAATTAGTCCCTAAGCATGTTTTGCTTGATTGTGCACACTTTTGCACTTAAACCCTTGGTCAAACTCTCAAATCATGGTCAAAACCCCTATAGATCCTAAAAGGCTGATTTGGTTTTCTTACGCGTTCTCCAAAAATTTCTATAGAACTTTAAATTCGCCCAATCTAAAAGTTCTTCGTTATCTCCGGGAACACATTTTTCATAATTGGTGGACATTCAAATTTTGAGTGCAAAATTGCCAAAAACAGTGTTGAAGCTCTCATGAACAGTATTTCAAGCCGTGGAAAATCTGCAACTTGGTCAAGTTTTTCTCGTCAAACGAATCACCAAAGCATAGGTCACCCTTTGTAAAAGTGGTAGCCCTATAGCTCCTCTACAACTTTTATTTTGGAGATTTTCGAGTATGTTGACACTTTTGGAGTTACGAGTTTTGAAAAGCAGGCTCGCGAAATTAGAAACGGACGACGACGTCGCGGACCACGAGCAGGCCGCGATCTGCGTTCCCAGCAGCGCCACGTGTCGAACCGAGTGTTTACCGGCGTCACGGACGTTTCGTGTGCGCGCTATGGACCCAAGGCCCGCGGTGGAGTCCCCGCCCGACGGTTTGTCGTCGCCGCGCGTTCACGCGCCCGTCCGCCGCCGGCCGCCACGCCGTCTTGGCGCTTGCACTAACGCCGCGGCTCATGCGCATGCAGCCACCGGTGCCACTCAAGACCGCGACGCACACCTAAACCCAGCCCCATCCTCGCCCTTCTTGACTCCGTTTTGTTCGGCGCGTCTGAGCTCGGCCCGGCCGAGCTCCGCCGCCGTTCTGGGTAAGGTCGAGTCGGTCTTCCCTTCTGCGAGCGTGTCACCTCCACCTTCCGTCCTGCACCCCTCTGCACCTCCCTACACTCCACCACGGCGCCGCCCGGCTGCACCGGCATGCCGGCGGCAGTCGCGGCGGCGGCCCGTGAGCCACGCCCGGCCATCCTCCGGACCACCTCAACAGAGCCCAAGAATCCTAGGTGAGCCCTCGTCACTCCCCACCACTTCTCCGGTCCATCCCGGCGACGAGCTCGCCGGATTTTGGACTTCCCCGCCGGCCGGTGCGCCCGGGGACTGCATTGCAGAGGGCAAGTTCTTTCCGGGGTCCTAGATGCAAGATTTCAGGGACCGGGCTGTAAAAGGATTTTTAGGGTTTTCGGCTGGAACTTCAAAAATTTGTAGAAAATTGTAAAAAAATCAGAAAAATGCAAATCCAATTTTGTTGGGTTCCTGGTGAAGAAACCTACCTTTTGTAGAAAGAATGTATAGGGTTTTTCTGTGTAGTTTTTGAATGAAAATTCAAACTCAGTTTGAGGTGTTTTTAGTGTAGTTTAAAATATACACATGCTATGGACTTGAATTTTGGATATGTTGCTCTTTATGGCATGTTTAGATCTGTGACCAAAGTTGGTATGAGTTTAATGTGTAGATCTTTAATTATGATTTATGCAAGCTTTATACTAGATTAATCTTGATGCTTTTTATAGACCCTTTAATAAACTTTTCTTTGAGCACAAGTGCACCCTAGTGATTTTTATTGATGAATAGTGCCTCTGGTAGAATGGATGTGATTTTAGGATGTGTTTTGACATGTGTTTTGGAATTAATCTTGTGTAGGATGAAAAATTAATAACTTGATATATATATATAATAGGTCTACATGTGTGCCTTGGTCAGGAACTTGGTTTTGGCCTATTTGAGGTGTATGAGAAAGTTGAGATCAAAAGTTTAGTAAATCTTTTATATGAATTAATGGTGATTTACTAGGCTGAAACTTGTCTTTTTCATATGAATTAATTTATAAATGATCTTAAGCCAAATTTTGGTGTGTGAGTTTAGATTAGGTGTATCTTGCTGTGTGCAGAAGCTAGGATTTATTTTATGAGTTTTTATTTTAATTTGGATTTAAGGTTGATAGGCTTGTTTTAATGAATTAATAAAAATAATTGGTAAATAAAGAGTTAAATTGCAAAACCATGCTATGTTTCTGTTTTAAGTTCACAATCACCACCCCTACTGTTTTTATGAAGTTGTTTAGTTGATTTGAGTGTATATGTGTACACCGTCACCGTTTAAATGAATTAAATGAACTCCGCTCCACCCCACACACCCACTTTTATGGTTATGAGTAAAATAGATAGTTATAGATATATGTGGCCAACAAGAGTTGGTTAGGTGGTAATTTTCTCCCATCATAACCATAACCTAATGCCAGGCCCGGCTCAGGCACCATGCAGCCGAGGCGACGTCGGGCCCGCCACAGAGAGGGCCCAGCTATACGTAAGGGCCAATGGTGGCATGGGTGCTTGACACAACACATAATGCAAAATGATATACGTACAATAAGAGAGAAGCTGCGTGTGGAAATGGCATTAGGCCCTGATGTATCTTTTAGTTTGCAATGTTCAGAGATTATAGTTCTTTTCTTTCGCAAAATTTTTTGTAACCTTAAATTTGCTTCTTCTTTTTATATTACATAGATTGCTTCAGCTTTTTAAAAAAAGCTTTAGGGCGTCACTACGAATCTATGTGTGTGAGAGAGAAGCTGAGATCCTTACACTCAAACCTTTTGACACATCCAACATGGGTTCGGAAACAACGATTGTCATTGTACTCGGCATCGACATCATAGCCTCCCCCTCCGCCACTAACAATAATTTTTATGTATAATTTAAGTCTGAATTGTTGCAGAAAAAATATTTGTGGTGCTAAGAAAAGATAGAAAATAAATTATTTGACTTAAAGTTCGTAAAAGGCCCATAATAAATGTTCGCTCGAGGGCCCTCAAAATTATAGAGCCGGCCCTGCCTAATGCATGTGCATATGTCGTTCGTGTAGAGCTCCTGACGCAAGACGTATACACTCGTGGTGAGGACGAGGTAGCAATGGAAGCTAACTACGCCGTAGTAAGAAGACCCGCCAAAGTCCTAAGAGCCCAAGGTCATGCTAACTTAGAAGAAGGCAAGCACCGAGTCACATATAACCTTTTGGATTAAAACTTATATTCTTTTACTTTTTAGCATTTAATGTTACTTTGTGCATTTAAGTTTCAGGAGTTGTTTTGAAATCTAGATGCATGATCCTTAGGACTCCTATGCTCTTTTACTAGTATGTTAGGGCGCTAGTGCCATGCTTTAAGGACACGGTACAAGTCGAGTAATGACTTATTGCTAGCGAGATATAGGATGCTTATGTTGGAATCATAAGTTGGATAAATTGACTCGCTCATGTGGTAAGAGCAATGGGTTCGGTCTCGACCGAGTAGCATGGTGTGGTCTAAGCTATTGAAGCGTACCAAGTGCTTGTCGGGAATGGGACCGTAAGCCTAGTACCTAATGAACCGGTCGGGAATTTTATTGCTACTAATCTTGAGATGCGTCTCCCGGTTCGCTACCGGTAGTGCAAGTGTGATTCTAGACGTGCCATGTTTGGGCGTACCAGCAAACCTTGTACTTAGGACTGTATCATCTTTTCCTAACTGGGAATGACGAACCGCCTTTGGGGTTAGACACTTGGTCTACTTTCTTCCGTGTATCTTGGGTTTACCTTGCAAGGATATAATCGATCGATCGTCACGGTCACTCGCCGTTATCTCGAGTCGGCTTGACCACCGGCTACCCCATGTTTATTTATGGAACATTTTGGTTTAATATTGTTGATTGATTAAATCTTGTTTGCACAACCATGCTTGCTTAGCTAGGTGCTTACCTAGAATGGTTAACATACTAGAACTTGAGCTAAAATTTGAAAGTAAGGATCAACTCTTAGTTGCTTTTGGCAAACAAACCCACCACCAAAAAGCCTTGCATGTCTAGTCGGGTCTTTTTTTTTTTGTCGGCTTCTTTGAGTATGAGTATACTCAGCCTTGCTTTTGTTGTTGTTTTCAGGTAATCCCATCTGGCCTGGATCTATTCCAGATGATTGGGAACTTGAGTGGGAGAACGATGTTGATGAGTGATACTCTATGGATGGCCTCCCATGTGTATCTTCCGTTAGATTTATTTCCGCTGTTTAAACTCTGAAACACCTTTACTTTCATGTAAGAAAACATGGTTTGTAATAATGTGAATTTATGAACTTTTATGTAATGTAATGTTGTACTCTGGTCCCGCCTTTGTGTGGGCTTAGCGCATAATTCGATCCTGTGTAAGTGATTTACCGGGCATGCCCCGGCAGAAGCGACAGAATAGTTCTTTATTATTGCTTAATGGCCAGGTGGACAGGCTTAGGCGATAATACGGAATTATTTTGGGCGGTTCTGTCACATTGTTACCGTTGTTCCTGAGGGTTGCAAGGTGCTTGATGATATGACTGAGCCAAATTCAGCAATGGACTGGTCACCATTTAGACAGGATGGCAGTACTTTGTTTTCTGTTTGTGCATGGAGTTCAGAATGGGTAGCTGTCCAGATAATCTTACAATCAGTAGCATTTCCTTCCACTAGTAGCAAAACGAGTCATGGGCAAGTCTGCAAACCACCCAAGCCTCCTTGGCTCTCATGTCATGAGTTGATGCTAGGGGTTGATGTCATTCTTATTCTGAAAGGCACAATTCATAGCTACACAGTTGGTAAATGTCAGACATATCATAGTGCTATTAAGTTTGAAGTTGAGACCTTCAAGTGGTGTTACAGTTGACTCATGGCTTTTGCAATTCATATTATCATGGATATTGGCTTGCTATCATGGAGTCAGTCACCAAATTTATGCCCTGACGCGAGATTTCTGCAATATATCTCATGCATTGAATTATTGGATTGTTGAAGTTCCTAAAGAAGGATTCACTCTTAGATTAAATATTTTGAATGTATGAACATTGACGCCTAGGGTCACGATATTTAAACAATTTGTACTGACAGGTGAGCAGAACATTCACAATGTTGCACTTGGGTATTGGCAGAGTTTTCGCTTATTAATTCTAGAGCTACATTAAGCTCATAATTGTTCAGTTTTTAGCTTAATTCTTTACCCTTGCTTGTGTACTCTATAGTTTTTAAATAACAATTCCAAAGTTGGTTTCATAACTTATCTTACACTTTGTTGCAGCCTAAAGACAATGAGTGGAAAAGTGAAGAGCACAAACAGATTGGAACATGTAGGTCACGGCTCAACCCCCCCTCATATCAGTCACAAGCATCTGGAATTGTCATTGATCTATTCGAGTTTACCGACGACAAGGTCAATACGTTCAAAGAGGGGTATGTTTTTTTATCCCACTTGCCAAGACAGGACTACCTTTGATAAAGGTCAAGGTTCCAAGAAAGGATGTATCAAGTCGAGCCTAGCAGTTCCATCTAGATTCATGATCAATGATGCTGATCAGCGCTCAGCGGTCTAAAGCTGAGAATGTGGTTCTGCGAAGCTTCACGCCCTGTTCGTCTGGCTTATCAGCCACCAGCCAGCAGTACTTTTCTCTCAGAAAAAACCAGCCACCAGCAGCCAGTCAGCAGTACTTTTCTCTCAGAACAAACCAGCACCAGCCACCAGCAACCAGCCAAGCGAACAGACCGTCGGTCTGAAACATGAAGCGATCCTAAAGCCACTGCTGTGTGCTCATAGCAAACAGCTATCGAAAGTTATCACTGGGTTTTCTGCGTTCAATCAGACACTGGTACAGTGGATAACTACCGAGCAAGGTAAAAATGTCCCAAGGGGAGCTTATCTATCTGACAACGAGAAGAAAATAGTCAGGTAGGAAATTTTCTGTCAAAACCTTCGTATTGCCTTGTGTACTTTCTAGGAAACACAAACCATACGTTGTAGTCTTTGCTTGCTACTAACATAAACCTTGTTTGTAGTTCTGGTTTGGAGGCAATCGAGGAGATTTTTCGGCAGGGCTATGCTTGTGATGGTCTGATCGCCTTCCAACTATGCAATGGTTGTTGGAAGGTGTGTTGGCAGGATTAAAATCATTACATCTGCCATCCGTGACAGGCTTCCTGGAGAAACCAATGATATGGTGCTTATAAACCTTAGAAATGAATTTGCTACCATGTTGGATACTCACATTAGACCCTTGTAGAATAACTTGGAATTTAATGAGCTAATCACAATCATAAGAAATCCTGATGCAAGGTATACTCTTCATCATAGATACACTACTCCTTTGTTTCTGATTTCATTGGGCACTCTCGAATTGTCGTATATATTGTGCATACTGCATAGATGTAGCTTTATTTAGTGCCTCAAACTAATAGGTGACATATTTGTATAGAGCACTCTTTCTGATCTCCGTACGGTTCATTCATTCTAATATAGTTTGAAAGACCTACTCGGACATCCAGTTCTCTCTTCTCCAAGTAGACGGTTGGTACTGTATCGACGGTTTGGGTCATTTGACCCTGAGGCAAGAGCAGATGCTGAATGCCACGCTCCAGTTCAATCCTAATTGGCGAACTGAGGCTATGAAAGACGAGCCCCTCAGAAAGATCCTAGCAGGGCCTTTCGATGCAAATGCTATCGAGGTGGTTCGATTCTGTAAAATCGCATCGTCCCACTATGGTCAGCATTTGAAAGATAAGGTAAGACAGGGTAAATTCCTTTGAGAAAATTTCTTCATGCCAAATTCTTTTCCATGTTTTAAAACGTGATGATGTAATTCTTCTGCTGGTGATGTGCCATTTGTAAGCATCTAACTAAGACAATTATACCATATCTGCAGCGCAACGTGAAGGCCGAGACTTCTGATAAGCAGCTACAACGCTGTTTACCTGTTGTACTATGCAGGTTGTATGCTTTGAATTGTGATCGTGCTTTCCTGGAGGCGGTGTAGCTGTCATGAAATGTGTTTTTGGGTGTAACAGTGATGGTGGTGCCCATTTGTGGTACAACTGTTGAATTGTGTTTATCATAGGTAGACTGAATGTTTACTTAGTTTCAAGCCAAGTCAAGCTATGCACTTGCCTTTTGGTCGTGGACCTGGCTGGATTCTAGTTTTGCCTGAATTGGAGTGCTCGGTGATGGTGTGATTTTGAATTGATTAGCTGATAGAGTTCGCCTTTGTTTTGTTTCCTAGTGGCTGATTCCGTGTCTCGAGTCACTTGGCGTGAAGCGTCCCTTATGTCTTCCCTGCGCTGCTTTACACTAGGCTACTCACTTATCGGAGAGTTGCTGGCGGCGAGGGTCGTGGTGAAGCATCTATGCTCGGCACGAGCCAACGATGTTGATCCGGCACAGCCCGGACCTAGCTAGTTGGAGCAGGTGTGCTGGCGAGCGGGCGACGACTATGGTGTTGACGTGTGGTACGCTTTTCCGCTTAGGCTGAGTCCAACAATGAGAGGCAAATCCATTTTTGCCTCTCCACGAGTTACTGTGCCTCAAGAAATAGCCTCCAACAACAACAGGCAAACGGCGATGCATTTTGCATCGCAGGAGAGAGGCGAGCCAAAATTGCATGCCATCTCTCCTTCAATGCATCTCCTCAACACTGCTAGGCCCCACCCCTGCAGCAGCTAGGCCCGCGGCGGTTGGAGCAGCCGGCAGCGGGTTGGGGGCAGGAGGATCAGGACGGGACGCGACGCGAGAAGCCCGGCGCGGTGCAGTTGACGAGGTGCGGGTCAGAGGGGAAGTTGGGCGCGGTGCTGGTGTGGGAGCTGAGGCACCGCCCGCGGGTAGGGAGGCAGCTCCATGACGGGCTGGAGGAGTCGGCGGCGCGACGCGGTCAACGAAGTGCGGGTCGGAGGGGATCAGCGGCGCCTGGATCTCGCCCTCGGCGGCAGGGAGCTCCTGCGACGGTGGCGAGCGGCAGCCACCTCCGCGCCGCCCACCTCTTCCCTCACGAGCTCCTTCACCTCCTCCCTCACCTCCGGCCTCGCATCGAAGGGGACCGAGGAGGAGCCGCGCGTGGGCGAGTGCGCCGAGGCGGAGGAAGAAGGCCTGCACCGTCGCCGCCGCACGAGCTCCTCCATCTCCTCCCTCACCTCCGGCTTCGCATCGAAGGGGATCGAGGAGGGGCCGCGTGTGGGCGAGCTCGTCGGCTTCCAGAGAGCGCGGCTCGGTCGAAGACGGAGGGAGGCGGCGCCAATGGGGGAGAGGGAAGGACCGGGAGGGGCTGAATGCGTTTGTGTCCGCGCTGTTAGAGACCAGCTATTTTGCCTTGCGAAAGGAGCTACTGTGCGCGAGGCAAAACTCCCGAATGCCTCTCTTTTTTGCCTTCTCTTGTTGGACTCAGTCTTACGATCGTGCTGCACACCCCGCCCCTACCTTCTCCCCCGGCGCCTTCCCCTGCCTCCTCCACCCAACCCCTGCCTGCACCGCAACCACATGCCGCCTATGAGACCGACTACCCCTATGTGCCATGGTACCCCACCACCCAGCGCATAAACGTGCTCTGGGTGGGCTAGTAAATTTATCAATCCTGCGGCAGTGGATAATTTGGTAATCAGGTGCTCGCCAAAAGATTTGGTAAGCGCCCGCTTCCAAGTTGGAGTTTGGATGATCCTGGTTTTATTCCAGTCCATCGCCACCTGATTGTATCCTCAACATCAGTGAGTTGTACCTCCTGCACCCTAGACCATAGTGTAACAAATTCAGCCATCTCCACAGCAGTAGACATTCGCCAAAGTCCCCTTGTCCAATTATCATTGTGCAGCTCCTCATTCAAGTGCAGATGTTTGCGCCAAGCCAACTTGTACAAATTTGGAGCAAGGTCTCGTGGAGCTTGACCATCACACCATGCAGATTGCCAAAACTCAGCTTTAGCCCCATTTCCCACTGTTACTACAGTACTAAGCCGAAACAGTTGGTGGTCTGAATCATTGCAGGGCACCTCCATCCCCACCCACGGTCGATCAGGCTCAATCCACTGGTACCACAACCATCACAACCGAAGAGCAGTGCTGAACAACTCCAGATCAAGGACACCCAAGCCCCCAAAGTCCTTCGGCCATTTAACCTTTGGCCATTGCACCAACGAACTCCCACCATTAGCTTCACTCGTCCGAAAACTTCTTCTAATCTTATCAAGCCGCTTGATCAGCCACTTCTTGGGAGAGAAAACTGTAAACATGTATGTTGGCATAGATGATAGAACTGAATTCAACAACTTGAGCCGCCCTGATTTATTCAGAAACCATCCCTTCCATGTTGGCAACCTGTTGGCCAACTTATCAATTAGGGGCTGAAAATCCACCCTTCGCAGTTGCTTCACATGCAGTGGCATTCCAAGATAATTGCAAGGAAAATTCTGAATGGAGCACTGGAACCCTTGCATGACATCATCAAGATCAATTCCATCACACTGTATTGGGTAGATTGCACATTTGCTACGGTTAATGACCAAACCAGATACACTTCCAAATAAATCAAGGATCTCTGCCACCACTTGAACCTCCTCCTTGACCGGATTTAAGAATATGCCGGCATCATCCACATATAAGCTTGTTCTGAGAATAGCACGCCGGACAGGCAAGGGAGAGAGAAGACCATCCCGGACAGCAACTTCCAATAATTTATAAAGTGGCTCCATGGCAAGAATAAAAAGCATCAGCGACAATGGATCCCCCTGGCGCAATCCTCTGTAGTGCCTGAACCAGCGGCCAAGCACTCCATTCAATAGAACAGCAGAAGAAGTTGTAGACAGTAAGATTGAAATCCATCCTCTCCACTTTGCCCCAAAACCCAATTGCTGCAAGACTTCCAAGAGAAAATCCACGAACCGACTCAAATGCCTTAGCAATATCCAATTTGAGGAAGAGACCGGGCTTCTTACCCCTGTGCAAAGATCTCACCACATTCTGTGTATAGATGAAGTTATCTTGGATGCTACGCCGCTTGATAAATGCACTCTGTGCCCTCGAAACCAAAGAATTCAACTCTGGAGCCAACCGAGATGCTAAGAGTTTTGAAATAAGCTTTGCCAAGGAATGGGTCAAACTGATAGGGCGAAAGTCCCCCACAGCCTTGGCATCTGATTTTTTAGGTAGCAGTACCACATGAGCAGAGTTGAGGTGTGAGAACTGTTGGCTATGCTGCTGGAAGAAAAAGTTAATGGCCTGCATTAGATCAAACTTAATGATATTACAACTTTGCTTGAGAAAAGCTCCAATATACCCATCCGGGCCCGGTGCTTTATCCACTGCAATGTCAGCTACCACAGCCTTGACTTCGTCCTCTGAAAAGGTTCTTCTAGGTGCCTGAGATCCAGCCTTGGTAACCCCAGCTCATCCCAATTAAGAGAAACATCTCTAGGACCTGGTTGCTGAAAGTGATTACTGAAGTGTTCAAACAAGACAGCCTCCTTTTCCCCATGAGAGTAACAGACACGATCCCCATCAAGCAAAGAATGAATATAATTTTTTCGGCGCCTCCCATTTGCTTGCAAGTAGAACAGCTTGGAATTCGCCTCAGTAGCTTTAATGTACCGCAACCTGGAGGCTTGTTTAGCACGTAGCTTCTCAACTACTGTCAACCCCAGCAATCTGACTTTAAGGTCCTTCTTCAGCCTCAATTCATCTGCGCTCAACTGCCTAAAGTCTTGCACTGTATCAAAGATACCAATCAACTGCTGGGCCGCGCACAAGAGCAATTTGTTATTTCCCAGACGCAGCTTGGCCCAGGCCTTCAGTGCTTTGCTGGTTTGCTTAAGTTTAATATGCATCCTTAGAAAAGGATTAACAACATGCACCTCCTCCTCCCAAGCATGCTGGACCACCTCATGATAACCTGGAAGCTTAGGCCAGAACACCTCAAATATGAACCCTTTAAAGCAAGAAACTGTTACATTCCCGGCAAGAAGGAGTGGACAGTGATCCGAGACCCTAGACGACAAAGCCTGCAAGCCAACGTTTGGCAACATCAATTCCCAGGCTGAAGTACAGAATGCACGATCAATTCTCGTTTGCGTCCTATCATTAGACCATGTGTACTTCCTGCCCCGCAGTGCAAGCTCCTTCAATTCTAAATCCCTCACCACATCCCTAAATGCTCCCATCAGCCTCCGGTTGAGATTATCATTGCTTTTATCAGTGGCTTGTAAAATCATGTTGAAATCCCCCAGTAACAACCATTTATCCAGAACTGAATGCTTGACCCATCTCAATTCACCTAGGAACTGCAGTTTTTCATTATCCCCTGCGGCCCATACACCACAGTAATGCTCCATTCCACTAGTGCAGAGGCAGTTTCAATAGTTGCAGTAACTGAGTGCACCCCCAGATCATGACTTGTGATACGATAGTAGTCCTCATGAACAGCAAGCAAGATCCCCCTCTAGTTTGAACAGCAGGAAGGTAGACAAAATTATCAGCAAAGGCATCTCCCAGAATCTCAATGACTATGTCTCTGTCAAGGAAGTCCAGCTTGGTTTCCTGCAGGCTTACAATAGTAGCTTTAGCATCACGAACCAGATCTCTAGCCACCTGCCGCCTAGCCACTTGGTTCAACCCTCTTACATTCCAATTTACAACTGTACAGTTTTGATTATCCATTAAAAACAGCAAGAGCCCAGCACTGAAACTTGAAAACATATCCCTCAGTCTGACTGCTCTGGAGCCGTGGTAGAGGCTTATTTTCCTGCTTATTGTCACAGCATCAATCGTTATATTGTGGTTTATGAACCGTTTGTCGAATTCAATGAAGATTATGCACCAAGTTTTTTAACAGAAGATGGAATTAACTTGAATGACTTCTGGAGAATCCAAGTGAGGTGCGTATGAAGAGAGAAAAAAAATCTAACAATGCATATTATTTTGGAAACCAAGATTCAATCTAATAATACTATAATTATTGCAGATCGTACATTAGCGATGTTTCTTTGGCAAAAGAAAGACAGGTGGAGATTGGTGGTGGTCTTTTCCGTCGAGATAGCTATGTCTGGGCTGGAGAAAGGGTCAATTTCATTAATGTTTCAAGGTACCAAACTCGGGGGACTGGTGATTTAGATGATCTAAGAATGCACATATGGAATAGAACAAGTTTTCATTCAAGTACTAGTGGCAATTGGGCAAGTCTTCACTACCTTCTGTGCTCCAAGAAGATGAACCCGTAATTTTCAGTTCAGAAATCTTCTTGGTATTCTCAACAATCGTTTCAGCCGTTATTCCATCTTGCTGACCACTACCCAAAATAACCACGGCCACCTCAAACACACGGTAGCTGTCTTCTTCTTGGAACTGGACAGTCATGGTACCTTGAGCTATCCTCCGGTTTGGTGTATAATCAAACTCGTATGATTTTACGAATCCACCAACTGCCTGCATTGAGATGAATTACTACACGTTAGAGGGAAAGACAGGTTTTTACAGTGACCATGACTTTGCTAGTGTCGGTTGTTCATTGCATAAATTCAACTATATTGCCTGACTTCAAATTTATGCAGGTAAAATATGTAGTGTGGTGTGGGATGGTTAAGCAAGAGCACGCGCGGGCGGGCGGGCGAGGAGCTAGTGAGGAAGGGGCGAGCAAGGCATGGCCGACCACCACGGGGCGGCGGCGGGGCGGAGGAGATCAAGGACCGCCTGTTGCGTTTGGCTTATCGACCACCGGCCTCAAGATCTTATTCTCTCGAATCAGCCACCATCAACCAGCAACTCCCCATCGCCAACGTGGGCGCATCATGAAGCGGATCCTGCCGTAGCGCCAAGATATCCAAGGAGGCCAAGGAGGCGATGCAGAGTGCGTTTCCGACTTCTATCAGCTTCCTCACCGGCGAGACCTCCGACAAGCGCCACATGGAGAAGCGCCAAGACCGCCAATGGTGACGGCGTCTGCTGGGCCTTGGCGCCTCGGCCGGCGACTACGTCGACCCCATGCGCCGATACCTCCACAAGTACCGCGAGCTAGAGGAGACCGGCGCCGCGCGCATCCTCGCGGGCGCGGGATCCGGCAGCGCGGCTAGCGGTGGTCATTTCATGTTGGTCGTTTTAGCCTTCGTGAGATGTCCGAGAAAGACGGTCGTTTTAGACCATGGGACCCACTCAAGTAGCACACAGGCCTACCGGTGCGCACCCATCCACCTCTCTCTCCTCCTCTGCACCTCCGCTCCCTTCTTCTCCACCGCTTCTACGCTGGCCTTCTTCTTCACTGCGGTGTAGGGCGAGGTAGGGGGCCCGGCCGGCATGGTGGCAGCCTCCTCGCTCCACCGCGAGCAGCTCCTCCCAGCGGGAGAGCGCGCCGCCCCTCCCTGCTCCACCACGCCGCGGGGAGGCGGCCTCTTCCACCGGTGTGCGGGCACGGCGAGCCGGCTCCTCCCCGCCGGGAGAGCCGCGGGACCGCGTCGCCCCCTCCCCTGCTCCACCGCGCGAAGGAGGCCGGCCAACGGCGACGGTTCCACCGGCGGGCGGGCGTAGCGAGGGGAGGCCGGCCAACGGCGACAGCGACGCAGATCCCTCTACTAGGTTGCGCTCTCTCCCAGGAGGCCTGCTGCTCGAGCTCGGCCGACGCTCTCCACTCCCCAACGCCGGCCGCCAGCGCCGCCCCTCCTCCCTCCTCGGCGTCGGCACCTCCTCCCACCACTGGCCCCTCTTCCCGCCGCCGGCTCCTCATATGCCCGTGCCGGCCTCGAGCTCCTCCTCGAGCTTGGGCGGAGGCGGCGCGTCTCCCGGAGGAGACGGCGAGGGCCAGGAGGTCTCGGCAGCGGCGGCTCGAGCTCAGGGCTCCCGGATCTGCGCGCGACTCGCCTCCCCGTGATTCGATTCGATTCGATTCGCGTCGGATTTCGACGGCGTGGGGAGAGAGAAGGAGGAAGACGCAGCGGTGGAGGTCTACGGGTGCGGCGGAGGAGGCGGGGCGCGGATACAGTTGGTGGCGGGCGGCGGCGGCACCGTCTAGGAGCTGCAGCTCAGCGCAAGGAAGGAGAGATGCGCTGCGGCGAAAGCGAGAAAATGTAGGGGTAGACAAATCATTTGGCGCCTCCATTAGTCTGCGGGTCGAAGTCTAAAACGACTGCCTCTCTGGGACGGAGGAGTACTTTTTCCAATAGGTTGCGCATGATTATGCAACACGCCAACACCAACGAATGGAAGGAGTACTGTAGCTTCAGTTGTACGGAGTACTGTCCTCTTGAACGCGGCGTGGCGTGCAGCCGATGCGGCGCGACCCAACACTGACACCTACGACTACTCGCATAGCTGTAGGCGTGCGTAGCTGTGTGGGGGTATTTATGTGTGCCTGCTGCAGTGCGACAGCTGAGTGGTGTAGGCGTGTAGCCTTCACGTGTCGTCGATGTAGTATACATGTATTTTCGTAGCGACTCGACTGGCCGGCAGCTGCTACGCACAAATGCAATGCAATAGCTGTGCAATGCAATGCTACGGACAAATTCACTCTCGTCTGATGTTACAATTGATCTTTACTATTGCCATGTCATTACGTCACATCCCCATCAAATCACGATGATCAACTAAAATTTTATTTGTTGTCACGCCCCCCAAATTTGCGACAGTGCCACATGTAAGGCATGAGGTGATCATCATAAACAGCAAGCCAAGCTTTTTTCATTTCGGAGTTTACACGTACAAGATTTATTATCTCTCTCCCTTGTCTAGAACTCCTGCTTAGACAAACACATTTTTCTTGGCTAATACTCCAGAAGGAAGCCTACACCTACACCTATTTCCTTTTACTACTCTCTCCGTCCCACAATATAAGGGTTTGAAGCATTCAAATGCAGGAAATAGAAGAGAGTTAAAATGGCATATATGCCCCTGGTTCTACCCCCTGCAGTCCAGAGCAGGCCTCCGCCGCCGTCACGCCTCCCACCGGCACCTCCATCTCCGACCCCCTTGCTTCTCTCCGGTCCCTGCTCTCCTCCTGGCGGCCGCGACCCCGCGAGGGCAGCTGCAAGCTCCGCCGCCTATCCTCACCGGCGCAGGAGAGCTCCGTGGCTGCGGCCCCGCGAGCACGCGAGATTTGCCGCCTTGTCTCACCGGGGCTCGGGCGAGCTCCGCGGCCGCGGCCCCGCGAGGTGCGGGCGAGCTCTACCGCCGTGCCTCGCCGAGGCGGGCGAGCTCCGCCACTGGGCCCGCGAGCCGCCGCGCCCGCCTCCTCCGCGCCCGAGATCCGGTGGTCGCACCTTCTTCTTCCCCACCGGCGGGCGGGCCTCCTTCTCCCGGTGCGGTGACGGCCGCCCAGCGTGGCGGACGATCTCCTAGGTGGCCTAGAGGCGCGCGGCGCTGCGGGATCGGCGGGGGATTCATGCGGCTGGGGAGGAGGGTGCGGCTGGCCGGTTGGGAAGAGTGGAGATTTTTTTTGACGGCAAATGCTATGCGGGGCCCACAAGTGCTACTCCAGATCCTTATATTTTGAGAAAAATTTTGAATCCCCCTGGTCCCTCTATTGTGGGACGGAGGGAGTACTCTTGAAGACGCAGCATGAGTGATTCAGTGGTGGTCTAGTTGTTGCTTTTGTACTGACACTATGCATGCTTGTATTCTCATCATCACCTCCCGGCTCCCCCCAATCAAATCAGAACTAATTAGCATGAGTTTGTTTACAAGGCAACGTATCCTATGCAAATCAGACTTGTGTGCAAACTATGCAAACTTCAACCACAATCGATGGATCTCCACCCTATGGCCAGATTGAGCGGTGAGAAATTTTATCACTTAAGTCCTCCCACCATTACATTTGCTAATAAAAAAACCCCTGATCCCACCCTGGAAGCCGTCACATGGACGGACGTCCAGCCTCGTAACGCCGCCGCCCATCGGTCGCCGCTTCGCCAAGGCTGAGGACGGCGGTCCGACGCCGACACCCCGCCGGACCGACGCCGACGCCGCTACCGGAGGACGCCGACGCCCGCTGGCGGCCCAGCTATAAGTTGGATCAGCTACAATTTCATGGATTTTTCCGTGTCTGTGAGCATCCACCACTCATGTGCAGACACTGCTTTTTTCTTGAATTTCCTAGACAGATCAATGGCGCCATTGGTACAGCTGAGCTACTTTTGTACTAGCCAACAAGCAAGAAACAAGAAAAGTCGAAACCCTTCACTGTAGCTCGGCACAACAACACAGCTTCAGAGTTTAGGTTCAGCTCAATGACGTTGGCGCACCCTCCTTCATGCAGCTCACACACACTGCTGCGTCGTCATCCTCCGTCGAGGAGCCGCGGAGCAGCCCTAGCGCGGATCCATGGCGGCGGCGTCCTCGGGGCGTCCTCGGCCGGCCAGGGCGTCGCCGGCCCAGTCCGGCGGGCGTCGGCCGGCGGCGGCATCCGTCCGAGCCGGGCGGAAGCGGCGCGTTCGCTCCTCGGTCGATTGCACGGGCGACAGCGCTTACATGGTGGGATTAGGGGTTTTTTTATTAGCAAATGTAATGGTGGGAGCCAGGGAGGGCTTAAGTGATAAGATTTCACATCTCTCAATCTGGCCATAGGATGGAGATCTATCGATTGTGGTTGGAGTTTGCATAGTTTGCATACGAGTCCGGTTTGCATAGGATACGTTGACTGTTTACAAATGCTCAGCAAGATAAATAAAGGATTTAGGAAATAAATAAAAACTTGTCAGTTAGAATGACATATAAAAATATATTATGCAAAGATATTTCATGGTATATGCTAGAGGCATGCATATACTCATCCCAGACCCACTTGAATTCCAAAACACATGTTTCGGAGCATGCATGTCTTCAGCAATCTCTTTCAGTTTGTCCTTATGTTTGGAGATGATATGCCGTACTGAAATCCAATTTAGTTCCTAATGAATCATGTAGACTTTGCCAAAAATCTAATGTAGTTCCTGCGTTGCGTGCGTGCCAGCGGCAGGGTAAAAGAAGCTTCAAAGGCCTCCCTCCTCCTCTCGCGCAGGCTTGAATCCTTTGCAATGCGTCCAAGTTCCGAGTTCCAACACAAGGCTGGCGCACGCAACGCAAGCAGCAGAGGCTGGCTCAGCTCAGCCCGTTGGAGAGCAATCCGACTGACTCCTCCCCCCACCCCGCTCGATCGAACGATAACACGTCGGCCACGAGCGTGCCTGCCGTGGCCACGACGACCTCACGGCGCCGTGGCCACGATGCTGCTGCTGCTGCTGAGACATCCTGAACCGCTCTCGCGATCGCTCCGTCCAGTCTCCGGCCTGCTGGCATTTGAATCGCTCGATCCGCGCGTCCCCTTGTCCGTAGCGGCCTAGCGGGCGGTGGGCGACAGAACAGCCTTCACAGCGTGCCCGCTTTCACAGCGTCCCCTTGTCCGTAGCGGCCTAATTTGGGAAAGCAGCAGCAGTAAAAAATTTATTTTTGAAACATTAGCAGGAGCACTACTATAGCATTTAAGGGTCTGTTCTTTTGGTTGAAAAGGAATAGTGAAATTACAAATAAATAGTGTTGGAATAGTATTTCTTGTGAGAGAATATGTGATGTATGTGACAGGTGATTAGTGCTTTTCACTATTCCTTTTTAACGAAAAGAACGGACCCTAAAGATGACAAGGAAGTTAATGATGCATTGATACATAAGATAAACAAAGACTCTAAGAACACATACTAGAAGGCTAACATAATTAAGTAGCAGGCGCCCGCAGCTCTTGGCCTCTCCCACAGGCCAATTCCCTCAGCTGGCACCGTTTAGTTCGGTGAACTTTTGGTGAAAGTGGTGAAAATTTTGCATTGGGAAGTATGTCCTGTGAGAGGTGACACGTCATGGCGAAATTTTTGGTACTATTGGGGAACTAAACAGGGCCTTATCTTCTTCTTTGATCAGTGATAGAATCTGGTGTGGTGATAAGCCACACCGGAGTAGATGATAAGCAGCGAAGCCACACGTCTGCTTTAATTTGCTCCTTTTTTAAGACCCCGGGTAGGCGGGTACACCAAGCTTCCAACTCAAGACCTACAGCCGGCACCTGGATGATTCCTTCAGTCCATGTCGCCACTAGGGTCTTGTTTAGTTCGGTGAAAAATTTGTTTTTTCAATGTTTGGAACTCCTGTAGCACACTGTAACACGTTTCGTTTGTTTGTGGTAAATATTATCCTACCATGGTCTAACTAGGCTCAAAAGATTCGTGTCGCAAAGTACATCAAAACTGTGTAATTAGTTATTTTTTTACCTATATTTAATACTTCGAATATATGTCTTTTAGCGTATTTAATGTGATGTGATGGAGAGAGTGGAGAAAACGTTAGAAATTTTAGCAAACTAAACAAGGCCTAGCACCCACAATTCCTGTTCACACGGAGCAAACACTGGATTGCATGGGATGTTCCGTATTACTAACAGGTTGTCCGCTGTGAGGATTTTGCTCTGAATTAGCAGCCATGCAAAGAGACCAAAATCTGGAGTGGGGAGCACGGAATCCTCGTCTCAATCTGACAACCATTTCTTTGGTGCAAATGCCGTGAGGAAATAGGTGGGTATTGATGACAGCACGAAATTGAGCAACTTCGGTCTCCCAGATTTGTTAAGAAGCCTCCCTTTCCAAATGAAGGTTTCAAGCAGTAGTAAAATCCAAATGGAGGTTTCAAGCAGTAGTAAGAGCAACTCCAACACCTTTTTTTTTTATTTTTGTTAGCTAAATTTGAAGTTTTATCTTTTTGTAAAAGCAGAAGATTTCATAATTCTAGAGGATGATCCAACAGACTCTTTAAATTGAACTCTCCATAATATTAGACCCCACATGTCCTTCTTCCCCCTCCCAACTTTATATATCCCCTACCCTTTCTCTACCTCCCTCTGCCGGCGGGGCACCGCCGAGCTGTGGAGGCGGCGGCATCACGCCGACCTCCTCCTCCCGGTCCAGCGCTTCCCACGCGTCGTGGAGTCACCGCCGCCCGCGCTCCGTGCCTCCTCCTTCCTTGGCACCGCCCGAGCCGCCGCCACCGCCGCTTCCGGCATCGGCGTCGAACGCCGCCGCCACGCTGGCTTGGAGAGTCGGTCGCGCTCTCCTCCGTCGCCGCTACGCTGGCTCTGACGGCGCTAGTTTGCGAGGCCGATTTGGCGTGAGAAGGGTGATTTTCGGTCGACGGTGTGACGAGATCCACCAGACGCCGCCGGCGGCCGCGGCCGTCATCGCAGCGATTTCGCCCCACCGTGGCACCTTCTTCATGCACGCCGACACCTTCATGCACGCGGAGGAGGATGTCGTTGCTCTTGAAGCTGCGTCGGCGGCGAAGGTGGGCGCGCCATCGCGGAGCTCATGGGCTAGGCGTCGTGGTCTCGGGAGCGCATATACCGAACCACGCGGGAGGACTGCGATTGGCGCGAGCGAGGACGGGAGGGATCATGCCGCAGATTCTGGGGATTTGGCAAGGCGGAGGAGCTCGTCACAGGAAGCCAGCCGTAAGGAGAGAATAGCGAGGCGGTTTGTGAGCAGGAAGATTAAGCGGCTGTTGGAACCACAATTTTCTTTTATATATATATTTCAGCGATGGAAAATAGTATAAAAGAGCTGTTGGGGTTACTCTAATAAGCAGCAAAATTAGAGAGGGACATTTTTTTGTTTGCAAGTTACTTGCTTCAGATTGCAAAAGTTAACCAAACCTAAATGCTTTGGGTTCAGACAAGATGACCGGGCAAATGATATCAAATCGACTCGCGCAATCAATCTCGATTCAGATCTTAGCCATTTTCAAGACACCAGCAGCTACAAGGGAAAAACACTCCATCTTGGGCCTTGTTTAGTTTGCTAAAGTTTCTAACGTTTTCTCCACTCTCTTTCCATCACATCACATTAAATACGCTAAAAGACATATGTTCGGAGTATTAAATATAGGTAAAAAAAACTAATTACACAGTTTTAATGTACTTCGCGACACGAATCTTTTGAGCCTAGTTAGACCATGGTAGGATAATATTACCACAAACAAACAAAATATGCTACAGTGTGTTACAGGAGTTCGAAACGTTGAAAAGACAAATTTTTCGAACAACTAAACAAGACCTTGGTCACACATCCATCCCGTCCCGTCGTCCACCGGGCTCCAACCATTGCTTTGCCTTTGCCAGCAGCGAATCTCACCGCTGCCAACAGCTGCTGGCTGCTGCTGAGACAGCCTGAACCGAATCGCTCTCGCGATCGCTCCGCCCAGGCCTTGTTTAGTTTACTAAAAAATTCTAACATTTTCTCCTGTCTCTCCATCACATCACATTAAATACGCCATATAAGTTCAGAGTATTAAATATAGGTAAAAAAATAATTAATTACACAGTTTTGATGTACTTCACGACACGAATCTTTTGAGCCTAA
This sequence comes from Cenchrus purpureus, assembly GCA_022644695.1. NCBI lineage: Eukaryota > Viridiplantae > Streptophyta > Magnoliopsida > Poales > Poaceae > Cenchrus > Cenchrus purpureus. The sequence goes on along the minus strand of CP053467.1, from coordinate 117,174,099 downwards.
TTAGACCATGGTAGGATAATATTTACCACAAACAAACGAAAGTCTTCTTGTCTTCTGAGTTCAAAACGTTGAAAATGCAAATTTTCCCACGAACTAAACAACGCCTGTCTCCGGCCTGCTTTCCTTTGAGTTGCTCGATCCGCGTGTCCCCTTGTCCGTAGCGGGCGGTGGGCGCCGTGTCCCCCTTCGACGGAGCAAAGCTTTCACAGCGTGCCCGCTTTCACTTCCCCTTCCTCTAGCATTTCAAGTTGAACGGAAATCCAAATGAAGGTTTCAAGCTTTGCTGTTTATACAAGCAGCAAAATTAGAGAGGAACACCTTTTTTCATGTAGCTTCTGATTGCAAAAGTTAACCAAACCTAGATGCTTTGGGTTCAGATAACATGACGAGACAAATGACGAACAAATATCAAGCCGACGAGCCAGATAACATGCTTTGGATTCAGATCTTTTCAAGGCACTACATGGGGAAAACACTCCTTGGTCACACATCCATATTGTGCACAAGAACCAGAATGTGGCTACATACAAAATGTTGGCATCGCAAAAGTGGCAAGTGACACGCCTGACAGTTTCATGTTACAAACACGAAGAACGCAGTGGATCATCCTAGACTGATTAGCCAAATCAGTTCCTGAATTTCAGAAGGAAGACTACTGTAGAGGTGCCACTTGCAGGCTTGCAGCTAGTGCAGCAGGACAAAGAAAATCAGGACTGGATCATTGTTACGACCTGAGCCGGTAACTCGCCGGCGTCGCACGCGGAGGAGGAACGGCGGCGCCGGCCTCGGAGGAGCACGGAGCGCGGCGCTCTTGATGACGAGGGTGCGAGGCGCTCGGTGGGGTCTCGGCGGCGCGGATGAGACAGCGGCCCAGCGCGGAGGTCTTGGGTAGGAGCTCCGCGCCATGCAGCGCCAGACGACGACGCGGTCACCGAGGCTGTCGTGCCCACCGTCGTCCGGTACGCGTCCACCGCCTTCGCGTACGACGATGGAAGCAGTCTCCGCCGCCACCGAGGTATCCATCTCCATTGCCGGATCAGAAGCGGCTAGAGGCGGGGGTGCGGGATGCGATCGAGATCGGCGGCGGCGGCGGCCTTGCCTCTCGAGTCGGTTTTTCTTTCCCAGCAAACGTCTAGAAAGTCTGGCCCACTTCACAATCTTTAGCCCTTTGATTTCCATCCAACCGCCCTCTGGTCCCCAGTTTGATTTCCAATTTTGGTTCTCCAGTTCGAAGAAGACCAGTAGCAAAGCTTCTTGAGTGAATTCTCTCGTGCCACAAAAGTTTTGATGGTTTTCTTTATTGTCATAAAAAATTTTAGAGTCCCTTCGGTGTCACAAAAATTTACACTTAAAACTTGTATGTCATTCGGTTCATATTCCCACCCATGAGGTGTTAAGTATGAGAGAAAAAGACATTTTTGCCTCCTGTCATTGGGCTCCACATGTCATCTTCATCTCATTCTCTTCTCATCTCCCTAGCACCCTCTAACAACCGCTCTTCCCGGTCCGACTTCACGCCATCACCCCGTAGCCACCGGTAGGGCAAAGCGTGGTGCCGCTGCCGAGCCTGAAAAAACCTGGTCTGTCGATCCCTGTCGGCCAACGGGGAGGCCGCCACTGCTCCCACACACCGGGCTCGCAGGGGTGGTAGCCACACGGAGCCGACCGGGAGGAGGCGCTTCCTCTCGGGCTCGCCGGGATGACCGCCACACGTTGGGCTCGTCGGAGGTCGCCACCGCCTCCCGCACGAATAGCTCGCCGAGGAGGAGCCTCACCCGCACGCGGAGGGTTTCATATTGTCGGGGACAGCCACAGGGGTCCCCTAATAACGGGGGAAATCGCCCCTTTTTCGAAAAATAACGAAAGCGAACAAGCAAACTCACGAACCGCAAATCACACCTCGCATGCCGCGGCCCACGGCCCAAAAAGCCCCAGCGGCCCATCGAAATAGCCAACCCCCGGCACCCCTCGAGCGAACCTCCGCCCGCCGGGGATCGATCTTCCACCTCGCCGAGGGCTTGACGCCCCGGGCGAGTGTCCGCCGAGGGCTTGACGCCTCGGCGAAGTTTCCGCCTCGCTCGAGGCCTCCTCCGATCCGCGACACCATCCCTGCTCCCACGACCAGAGCATTAAATGCTCCGGCGCGTCGCGGGCGCCCAGGTCAAAGGCGAATCTCCGCCACGCCGGCCCTCTGACACCGCCGGGAATCGGATCCGGCTGTTCGACCAACCCGCCTGCAGCCATCCCGACGCATGCGAGATGGCGGTGTCATTCCGTGACGCTGTGCCGCCTACTCCCGTACCTCCTCCACGTCGCGCCCCTCGAAAGAGGACGGCGGCACCCTCGAAAGGTGCGGCCACTAATTCCCCGTGCGGCCGTGGACGCAAGGCGGCAGGCGCGTCACCTCCATCACCTCCGCCGAGCCATCATCCCCGTGTGCCGCCATCCCGGGCACTGCTGGGCCATCCCCCGCACTGTAAGGATCCAGGTTGACAGGACATCGCCACGCCCGCCGCTATGCAGCCTCCGGTCCTCCGTCAGCCAGGCCCTCGAGCCGGTGTACGGACGACGAACAAATGAAGAGCTCCAGCGCTACTACCCTCGAAGCCGCTCCTGGACGGACACAGGAGTCACCACGACGCCCGCCAGGAGCAAGATTCGCCAGGACGGCCATCGAATCGCCGGCACTGTGCGCCATACCGCCACACCATGCCTAAAGCCATGCGGTATGACTGTAAACCGCCTCCCCTTGGTCTATAAAAGGAGGAGGCGGTCCCCGCATGAGGGGCGAGATCATCACTTCATACCCACATTCACTTGCATACTCGTTCCTTTTGATATTGGCACTTTGCCTCAATCACTTAGCAGGACTTGAGGCCTTTCCTCCTCTCCCTTGCTTGTAGCCCCCTCACAGCACACCAGTGCGAATCAATACAATAGACGCCAATCATCTGGACGACGTCGGACCCCACGGTCGGAACCAGATAAACCCGCGTCCATGTTGTCATTTGCACCGACCATCGAGAAGCGATCACAACAGAACTTACTAGTTAGTGTCGGGACTAATCCTAACACCGGCGGTTGGCGCCGGGGAACTCGCCGTGATCAACCCTCACTCAGCGGCCTCGATGGTGATTCGCAGACCGAGATGACGTCCGAGGTACGCCATGGGCAGCTCGACCTCTCCCTGCCGGATTCGAATCCGGTTTGGGAGCCTGAACTTTCAGGCCACAAGGAACGGCTACCTCATGCGTCTCACCAACCGTGACGAACTCCACCGTGGCGGTCGACGGCGGGCCCAATGCCCGCCACGCTGACGCCTCAAGACTCCACCCAGCGGGCTGCTGCGAGCACCTCGACGTCCCGGCGCCGCAAACGCCCAGGTCAGCGCTCGCGTCAGGCGCGCGCGGAGCGACGCCGGGCAGCACGCGAGGCGGCTCGGAACGACGTGCCCGCCAGCGGCGCGGCGCACCTGCCGAGGAACACCGGCGGGGCGCGCTTCCCCACGGGATGCGCAACCCTGCTGCGGCGTACGCCTCATCCGTCAGCACCGACATGGCTGCATATGAGGATCTCCCGGGCCATCACCTGCTGTCAGCCCGGAACCTCATCGCCACCACCAACGACGAGTCGTACCACGGCTCGCCCAGCGAGCTGCCACCCTCGACCTCGCATGGCTACGCGGAGTGGGACTTTTCCGCCGGACCACGGGTATTCCGGCGGTTCCTTGCCGCGGATTCGGGTTCGGTTACTCCGGCGACTCGGCGAAGAGCTACGATCCCTCGCGAGTGCTTCGTTATGCCGCCGAGCATGCCGACGGCGCGAAAGCGGGCGACGAACGCGCCCAAGATCCGAGCGAACCCGCCACCGCCCCACCAGCCGGCAATGCGGATATTAATGCGCGGCAGCGCGAGCTCAAGGCAAAGCTCAGCGGAAGAGTACCGGCGGTGCGGCTCTCGTACCACCATCAGGGAAGCCTCAAGACGCGCGGCGACGCGCCGAGAAGCCGGGAAGCGCTGCGGCGCATCAACGCCGACTTCAATGTGAACGATCCACACACGCCCGCGCCAAAACTCATCGCCAGCGGCGACACTAGCCGGGCCATGCCGAGCCAACGACGCGTAACTGCGCGAGGCGCAGACTCTCATCGAGCGGCGGCCGTGCGGCCGAGCCGAAAACTCCGCGTCCGCCTCGCAAGATCCGGCGAAGCGGCAGCGCGGTGACCCGAGAGGCATCCGTCCCACGCGGCAGCGGCGGGCAGCCGGCAAACCGTGGACGAGGCCGTCGAGCGGATCCTTGACACGCGGCGTGTCCACGGCGGCGATGCCCGCCGAACGCCAAGAGAAGGTGGTGCGGAGGAAGGCACGCCCTACCAGCTTCAAAGGCGGTGTACTATATCGGCAAGTGCTGTCCGAGACCAAGGCGCGATCCCGGATCCGTGGCGCTCTCAGCATGGTGCTCACGCGGCGCAAGCTACAGGCACTACCATCATCCGGTCATGGTGGTCTCATCATTCCGTTGGGTGAGATTATCCGCAACCCGCGGCGAGGATTGCAAAGTGGTCCGTAGAGCTCATGGGTGAGACGCCACCCTACACGCGCAAGGCAATCAAATCTCAGATCCTCGCGGATTTTGTCGCCGAGTGGGCGGACACAGCTGCCCGTTGCATCCGGGCCGAGTGTTGGACCCTCTACTCGATGGGTCGGTGATGAAAACCGGGCGAGCGCGGCCTGCTCTTCATCTCGCCCCTCGGGGAACACATGAGGTACGCAGGCGCTTGCACTTCCCGCATCGAACAACATGGCGAGTGAGGCCCTCCTCTGCGGCCTCCGAATCGCCATCAAGACAGCATCAAGCGCCTCGACATCGTGGGAGACTCGCATGTCGATCGATCGGTCATGAAGAATGCGAGCTGCCACGACGAGAAGATGGAGGCCATTGCAACCGTCACGCGCCCTCGAGGACAAGTTCTACGGCATCGAGCTTCACATCCCCCCGCAAGTATAACGTGGGCGACGAGCTCGCGAAGATCGTCGGGCGAATCACCGTTCCCGAGCGCCGCCGAGACGTCGCCGTCCGTCGACCTGGGTCGAGCCCCTCGAATCAGAGGAACCCTTGGGGCTCCCTCGAGTCCAGGGTCGGAACCCATGGACGAGGACCCCTCGAGCAGGCGTTCATGCTCTCCCTACTCGAGTGCAGACGAAGCTAGGCCATGGAAATCGAGCCGCCCCGCGCGGAGGATTGGCGGGCCAAGTACCTCGCCGATCGATCGAGGAACTCCCTCGATCGGACCGGCTAGGCGCATCGCCACTAAAAGCCAAGTCATTCGCCGTGATTGACGGCGAGCGCCAGCCGCGTCCGGCGTCCAGCGGTGCATTCCCATTCCACGGCCGGAAATCATCCGTGACATCCACGCAGCGTGTCAGGCCATCACGCGGCACGCGCACCCTGGGCAACGTTCCGCCAGGCTTCTCGCCCCAGCGGTTGCCGACGCCAGCGAGGTTGTGCGCGCCTGCAGTGCCGGCTCAGAGGACCTTCTCCTCAGCTCACGCCCTGAGGACTATACCCGCCATGGCCCTTCGCCGTGTGGGGTTAGTCATTGAGCCCCTTGCAAGCGCCCGGGGCTACACCCACCGCTGGTTGCCGTGGACAAGTTCTCCAAATGGATCGAGACACGCCCAATCACCAACCCAACGCGTTTTAGCCCCTAATAAATCACCACAATCACACCGTGTTTTCAAAACTTTTCCGCTCGACCATCTCCTCAAAACCCCGATCATCTTTCCCTCTCCTTCCCTCGCACGCCCATCCGCCGACACCGCCCATTCCACCCGCCATCACTCGAGCCACGCCCTCCGTCGTGTGTCGATGAAGACCGCTGACTGCCTCGGCCACCTCGCCGGGGATTCCGAGCCGCGTCGGTTTCGCCGGCCGACCCGCTTCACCGCCGGCACCGCAGCAGCCCGCGGAGTGCTCGAACCCGGGAAATTTCACGAAAAATCTTTTCTTTCCTCTCCTAATTTTCCTAGGATTTCTTCCAATCTTCTAAACCCTTTCCTTTTTTCTTTCTTCCTTTTCTCCTTTTCCTTTTCTCTTTTTCCCTTTTTCCTTTTCTCCTTTTTCTTTTCTTCTTTCCTTTCCTCCTTTCTTCTTCCTTCGGCGCGTCCTGCTCCCGCCGCCCACGCGCCTTCTTCTCCCACACCGCACGACGCCATCACAGCCGAGGCGCCACGCACACTACCGCACCGCGCGCCCGCGCGCGTCCGTCACCCGCCCGCCGCGCGGCCACCGGGCGAGACCCGCGGACACGACGCTGCCCTCACCGGTCCGCCCGCCGCCGCCCGTCCACTAACCACACGCCGCGGCCGCCGCCGTCCACACCGCCTGCACGCCAAGCTCGTCGTGACGCCATTACTCCACGCCGCAAGCCGTCGCCCGCATCACGCCATCGCCGCGCAGCAGCCCGACTGCGTGATACCGCCGCTGCTTACGAGTCGCGCCCCACCAAGGTGTCGCCGATGCCTTAACTCCGCCCGAGCCTCGCCGTAGCCCGCCGCCGACGCCGAGCGGCATTAACACCGCCGCCTGACCGCCAGAAACCGCCCGGCCATCCGCCTTTCCGCCTATAAATAAGAGGCCCGCTCTCCACGCCTCGCACCTCCACACCAGCCCCTCCTCCTTGCACTCCACGCGCGCCACCGAGCCACCCCACTGTGCGCCGCCCGAGGAGCCGCCTCCACCGGCCACCTCAGCCCAAGGTGAGCACGGGGTTGAGATCCTCGGCCCCTCTCGCTTTTCCCTATCTCCCGGCCGCCGGTGCCTCGTCGCCGTGAGCACCCACCGCCGGTCAAGCTTCCTCCTCTAAACGAAAAGGAAGGGGGGAGACGTCCCCTTTTGCAAAAACACCACCCTACCTTTTCTTTTCCATCTGAGCCCCTCCTACTCTCTCTCTCTCTCTTTCTTTCAAAAAAACCCCCATCCCATAAGATAATCTATGCTTAAACCCCTGGCTCTGTAATATAATTTACAACTAGGACCCATCCTTTAGTCAAAACCTTTACTATTTGTATATTATAACCAAACCCTTTCCATATTAAACTTGTTTACAGTTAGGTCCTTAAGCCCCCTATCTAATTCTAATGACGCCTTTAACGTGCCATTTCATATTTTCGCCCGATCGATCCCAGCTCTTGCCCCAGTCCTCCATCTACTTTCCGCCGAGCCATATAGCCCTAAATAATATTTACTCCCTTATTATCTATTTATTTATCTTTTCCTCGAGCTCAGTAAAGACACTGTATTTGTATTGATTGCATGCTTGCTTGTGTGTACCGTAGCCGGAGTAAAGCGAGGAAGAAAGTCTGGCCGAGCTTGGGCCGGAACCACGGCGGAACTTCCCGAGTTCAATCTCATCCTTTGATGCATGCTTTGATCCCGGTTTATAAATACAACCCTATGACCCGTTTTATAAATTGCATATTGTTTCTTTGTTAAAACCGGTAGGATAGCCACCCATGATTGCTATGATTGATCTTTGATTGCCCTAAATGATTTCTTTAAAATGAGTGAGTGCTTTAAAAACGGGAATGGGATATTTTGGAAAATGAGTAAAGAACTGGGTAGACGGGATGGACGCGTGTGTCGAGTATGGGTGAGCTCGTACCTTTGTGGTTGGCGTGTTGGAGATGTCCATCTTGTCGTTAAGGACCGGGTTGCGTGACATCTCACCTGACCCAATTATCGTACTACCACTCGACCGTTGTATGTGGCAACGGCTTAGCATAGACCCCACTAGCTAATCTACTTGCCATCGTGGTGTGGGTGAGCAGCGGGAGATCAAGGAGTAGGGTGCGATCTGTGAGGTACGCCCGTTACGAGAGATAACCCCTTGGTTGCTCCCGTGGTGGCTCGTAGGGTTAGCTAAGGTGGGTAATGGCTTTGATAGGATCCGCGCCGACACTAAGGTGTTCGTGTGGCGGTACCCTACTTGTGGGTAAAGATGTACAACCTCTGCAGAGTGTAAAATCTATTCGAATAGCCGTGTCCACGGTATTGGACGAGTCACGGTGTGGTCACAAAACTAGTGTTTGGGTTCGGGATGATTTTCATGGACGTGAGCTGATTTGGAAAAGTGTGAGGCTGTGTGCAGAGCTCGTGGACGGAGTCCTAGTCCTCATTTGGTTTTCACAAAACAACTGAGTTACTTGAGTTATAAAATTGTTTGCGAAAACCTTTTCGAAAACAAACCCCTGCATGAGTGAATGCGTTTGCAAAATAAACCTTATCCTGACCCTTGATATATCATGTGCATGATCTGCTTTTTAGCCCCTCCGTGGGTGGGGATGAACTTGTTGAGTACGTATGTACTCACCCTTGCTTGATTAACTGTTTTTCAGAGGAGGATACCGACTTCGTTCCCGAAGACGCCTAGTAGGTTGCTGTCCTGCACCCAACCCGTGCCTGTGGATTCAGGGTCTCCACAGGAAGCTTCCATGGCGCAAGACTCCGAAGATATCTTAGATGCTGTTGCTATCGTAGTTTGGTATGTAGTTCTTATGTTGCTTCTCGTGGCAGTGGCGCTCCCATGCCCACAGTCTCGACGTGTTGTACGGTAATGAACCATCTGATGTAATAAATGTGGTACCAGCCTCACAGGGGGTATTTGTATCACATTTAGTCACCTCTAATGAGGGGACGCTTCAGGTGGTATCAGAGCCGTAGGTTGGCCGTAGGACGCGACCCCTAGGACCCGAGACCTTTTCTAAGCCTTCTCCTAAACCTTTTCCCTGCTTAACTTCTCTTTCCACAAAACCTCTTACCTTGGCCCTTATCTGGTTCCAGATGGCTGACTTGGAATGGAGTGGAGGCGTGCACAGGTGCCTCCTAAGTTCGCTACTCGGCCTAGAGCGCATCGGAGTAAGGGACCCACCGAGTACATCTATCGAGTACGAACACGGTGGCACCCTTCGGTGTAAAGTGATGATCTTCGTGGGAAGGAGCACACTCTACCCCGACATAGATCCTTGGTTCATCTCCACCACTGGGTTTCGCCTCACCGACACATACCCAAAAGCCGCCCGAAAAGCCTGCGCGACGCCACGAGTGGTCTATAGGCAACACCTTGACGGACTCCAATGGGATTTTTCCCACCCTCTGGAGGAAGAGGACGCTCATGGATCATACGGATGAGAGGACTTGGAAGAGAAGAAGAAGACCTAGAAGATCGGTTTCTCACCCATCCATTTACCTCAATGGCTTAGACCACCTTTTCCATGAACAGCCGATTTGAAGCACCAAATCGACAGGGCAGAAAGAGCAGAACAAAGGATAGAATTAGAGAGGATAAAGGACGAGAACGGGCGGAGGTTTCCTAGCTAACTGCTGAGATTACGCCAGGAAAGGGAACGTTCTGAAATATTCCACAAGGACCTATGGGATGAGCTCCACAAGGAGCGCAGGAGAAGAGAAGAAGCTGGGTTGATGGATGATGAACCCGAAGAAACCCACTGGGATAAGGGAACCCAGACCGAGGATGTGATGTTGGAACAAGACCTCCCACCAAAGAAGCGTCGCATTCAGCCTGAGGAAGAATCCCCATGAGGAGGGAGTAGAGTACCTAAGTGAGAGCTATGGTATAATAATAATAAGTGTACTCCTGAGGAGTGTACCCAACCTTGTGAATAAATAAAACTATCTATCTTTGTACCCTGCCCTTTGCACGACTTGTTCAACTCTACCCTTGTTTTCAGATGGCCGAAGATGGATGGACCCAAGGCGTGTGCCGGAGGAGCCCTGGTTTCGCCGCTTCTTATCAACTCCCCGTGCGCCTTTTCACCGAGCGCCCAAGGTACTACGAGAGTACGAGCAACTCGCACTTCGTGTAGGGTGGTCCTCTCCATCGCCGAAGCACCCGCTACCCCAACATCGAGTGTGCGTGACCGCCACAGTTTTCGACATCGGGATACCTATCCCTTGGCCCTCTGGAAAACTCTCCGTTACCTGTGCAGGATCTACGAGGAGCACCTTGACTCCACACACCGATGAGGCTTTATCCTCCACCATCCGGACTCCGCAAGCCCGCATGAGAAACCCGAACGGCGCCGTCACCAAGAAGATCTTTTGTACCATGTAGTTGCCTACCTCGTCTCCCTGGATAAACTCTTTGATGATCGTGCCAAGTTCCCGAGAGAGCAAATTGGTCGGCCGAGCAAGCGGAAGTCACTGATGAGGATGCACCAAGTTCGAGTAGCCCAAGTCAAGCAAGGACCGCACGCCATAAGTAGTGAAGTCTGCCCATGAGAGCCTCAAAGCGGATCCGAGACCAACGCAGAATGGACCAACGTGGAACACCGCTCCTACTGTGGGAGAAGCACAAGTCCTAGTTGGGACACCCCTCATAGGATGGGGAGGAGTTCCTGAGACCCCAACACCGTTTGTAGCCGCCGAGCAACCAACATCAACCGTCGAAGAGGGAACTTCCGCCCAGCCCCAGGAGAACGGGAACCCCCAGGATGATGACGGTGATGAGCTGCTCATTCCACTGGAAGCACACTCCGCCCCAGAAGATGGCTCGCCCCGCGAGTAGCATGCCGCAGAAGCCCATGCCAAGGAATGAAGCTGAAACGGTCCAAGCTTAGAATCGCACCTTTAGCTTTTGTCATAGTACCAAGTTGCGTAGGGTGTCAGTGTTGTATGTATCAGTAGTTCGGGATGTATCCTCCTCTCATGGTTGAAACAAAGTTGTTTGTGCTTGTTTGTCATGTGTGCTTGTTGTGTGCTTGACGGCAGGAGTCAGATCCTATCTTTTCAAAAATCCGTCTTAATCAACTTAAACATCACATAAAACCTAGATCTCGTAGAAACCCGCTGCCCTACAGATGGTTTCAAGCGCCCCGCCAGAGCTTCCAAGGCTCGGCCGTATGGACCCAAATGCGGAAGGATCGATGTCATCTGAAGGGAGCGCCCTAACGACCAAGAAGTAAATCAAGGCGAGAATGGAGGAGAAAACATGGTTCCGCCACCGCCACCACCTGCCGTAGACTTGGCGCAAGTGTTGGCCAACCGGACATTCTTTGAAGCCATAGCCAATGCCATCACCCGCCAAGCCCCGTGTTCGGGCATGAATGAGAAATCGATAGAATTCCTCCGACAAAGCCACCCACCTTTGGCGGGTCAGTGAATCCCTTGGATGCAGATGACTGGTGGGCCATCCTAAGGGAACTGGAGCCATTCAACTGTGAAGATCGGGACAAGGTTCTTTTGGCCACGCACCAGCTCACTGGGACAGCCTTAGCATGGTGGGAAAACTACTGCGCCAAAGATCCCTCCACCATCACACCGGGATGAGTTTGTAGAAGAATTTTCGCTACCACATCCCGTGAAGCCACACCAAGCGCAAGGCGGGCGAGTTCCGTGAACTTCGCCAAGGCAACAAGTCCGTGGAGGAATACACCTACCAGCTCATAGAATTAGCCCGCTTGCCCCGAAGAAGTGGACAAGGACTCGAAGCGGGACATGTTCAAGAAGGGCTTGACTCGGGGCGAGGACTGCTTACCCCTCGGATCTACCAACACCCTTATGAACATGGCCATCCTCACGAGAGAGCCAAAGCGAGAAGAAGAAAGAAAACAAGCGCAAATTCATGGAGAACAAGGCTCAGCAGCAAGAACTTCCCAGAGGCAGAGAAGCTTTGGTCATCCCATGTCCAGGTTCCAAGCCCCCATGCGATCTGAGAACCCACACAAGCCACGAGCTCCGTGGCCCCAGAACCCGGTTTAAGCGTACAACAACCGAACACCATGAAGCCTCCACAAAACAATACTAGCAGTCATAACAACAACAATAACACCCGAGTGTGTTTCAACTGCCGTGAGACCGGACACTTCATAGCCAACTACCCATATGCCAAAAAGCCAGCAGCTTCAGCCTTCTCCAACTCAGTGAATGGGCCGAGACCAGTCGTATCGGAGCCAACCGTGTGCGGTTCGCGGCAACAACAACCAACCGGCCAGATGAAGCACAAGGCGTAGTGCTCAATGAGTTCTGGTCACCGCCTTGGCAACTATATTATTTGATTCAGGAGCATCGCATTCGTTCATATCTTCAAGTTTTGTGGAAAAGCATAATATACCTACGGTTACTACTAAAAGCACCCTGTTAACCCGAACACCGGAGGTGACATCAAGTGTCAAGCGGGTTGCTCCGGTGAGAATCATTTTAAGTGGGGTAGAGTTCTAGCGGACTGGTAGTACTTGAAGTCCAAGGATAGATGTGATTCTTGGGATGGGTGGTTAAGCCTTCACCACGGCCTTATAAGTTGTGCCGATAAGGTAGTACACCTAACCAACCCAGAAGTGCAAGTAACCTGCCGTACAGGAAGCAGACTAGACATAATGGTTTTAGCATGGAGGTCAAGTCCTTAGAAGAAATCCCATGGTGCGGAATATCCGCATGTATTTCCAAGAACTCCCCGGAATGCCACCGGATAGGGATATAGAGTTTGTCATCGACCTCATCCGGAACCTCTCCATAGCCAAGAGACCCTATAGGATGGCAGCCCACGAGTTGGCGGAGTTAAAGAAGCGGTGAGAGAACGGTAAATGGGTTCATCGGACCAAGCTCGTCACCATGGGGAGCCCCGGTCTTCGTTGAAAAGAAGGATAAAGCACGAGGATGTGCGTGGACTATCGCTCACTAAACGAAGTCACTATCAAGAACAAGTATCCTCTCCCGGAATAGATGATTTATTTGACCAACTGAAGGAGCCAAATATTTCTCGAAGGTCGACTTAAGGTCGGGATACCATCAACTCAAGATTAGGGAAAGTGACATCCCAAAGACCGCCTTCACACCCGTTATGGACAATATGAGTTCACCGTGATGTCCTTTGGACTCACTAACGCACCGGCATACTTTATGAACCTCATGAATAAGGTGTTTATGGAGGAACTAGACAAGTTTGTCGTAGTTTTCATTGACGACATACTTGTTTACTCCAAAAGTGTGGAGGAACATGAGCAACACCTTGAGTGGTCTTGAGAGAGGCGAGGGCGCATGTCGCACGCTAAGTTCAGCAAGTGTGAATTCGTTGGAGAAAATATCCTTCCTTGGACATATTCGGCTGAGAGGGAGTAGCGGAGACCACAGGAAAGTCGAAGCAGTTTCCAAGCGGCAACAACCAACCAATGTGGCGAAATCGAAGCTTTCTTGGTTTAGCGGGATACTACGGAGGTTTATTGAAGGATTCTCCAAGATTGCCCGACCCATGAGAGTTGCTCAAGAAGGAGAAGAAGTTAAATGCTGGTGAGTCGTGTGAGAAAAGTTTTCAGGAATTGAAAAGAAGACTGACAACCGCCCCAGTGCTAACCTTGCCGGACATTCAACGGGATTTTGTCGTCTATTGCGATGCATCTCGACAAGGACTAGGATGTGTCCTTATGCAAGATGGGAAAGTAGTGGCGTATGCTTCCCGCCAACTCAAACCCCACGAGCAGAACTATCCAACCCATGATTTGGAGTTTGCAGCCGTTGTGCATGCCCTTAAGATTTGGAGACATTACCTGATTGGAAATAAGTGCGAGATCTACACAGACCACAAGAGTTTGAAGTACATTTTCACCCAGCCTGACCTGAACCTAAGGCAAAGAAGGTGGTTGGAATTAGTCAAGGACTATAACCTAGAGATCCATTACCACCCAGGAAAAGCCAACGTAGTGGTAGATGCCTTAAGCAGAAAGTCCTATGGAAAAGCAGTACCTAAGAGTGCCCAATTGCAAGAGGAAATGGCACGACTCAACATGCACATTGTTCCCCAGGGCCACGTCCGCCAACTAAGTGTCCAGCCCACCCTAGAAGACAAAATCAGAAAAGCCCAAGAATCCGATAAGGAGTTGATGAAGATCCGCATAAGCACACGGAGAAAATAAGGCCCGGACTTTAGGGTGGAGATCACGGTACACTATGGTATAAGAACAGGATATGCGTGCACGAAGGCGGAGATTTCGTGAGACCATCATGGATGAGGCACACAACTCGATATTCCATCCACCCGGGATCCACTAAGATATATATGGATTTGAAGCAGAAGTATTGGTGGAATGGAATGAAAGCAGACATTGCACAGTTCGTCGCCCACTGTGATACTTGTCAGAGGATTAAGGCAACACCGTAGCAGGCTGTTGCAACCCGTACCCATCCCAAAGATGGAAAATGGGATGAGATAGGCATGGACTTTGTAGTAGGCTTGCCCAAGACACAGAAAGGATATAATTCCATATGGGTAATAGTAGACCGACTCACTAAAGTCGCTCACTTCATACCTGTACGTAATAATTATGACGGAGAGAAGTTGGCCAAGTTGTATATAGCAAACATAGTGAAGCTGCATGGAGTACCTAGCGGGGATAGTATCGAGATAGAGGGACCCAGTTCACCTCTAGGTTTTGGGAAAGTTTGCATAAAGCCATGGGTACCAAATTGGATTTTAGTTCGCTTATCACCCGACCAGACGAGAGGGTGAACCAGATTATGGAAGATATGTTGAGAGCATGTGTCCTTACCTATGGCAAAGACTGGGAACAAAGTCTGCCGTATGCAGAGTTCTCGTACAACAACAGCTATCAGGCAAGCCTAGGAATGTCGCCCTTTGAAGCCTTATATGGGAGAAAATGCAGAACCCCTTTAATGTGGTCAGAAGTAGGAGAGCGCGCCTTGGTAGGGCCCACACTTATAAAGGAAGCTGAGGAACGAGTGGCCGAGATCCGAGAAAAATTGAAGGCTGCCCAATCTCGACAAAAGAGCTATGCAGATAGGAAGAGAAGTAGTAAGCTTCAGTCCAGGAGACTTTGCTTATCTCAAAGTTTCACCTATCCGAGGGACTCGAAGATTTCAAGTGCACGGGAAATTGGCCCCTCGGTACATTGGACCGTACAAAGTGCTGAAGAGAGTCGGGCGAGAGCATACCGGTTGAAGCTACCAGAGGAAATGGCAGATATACATCCAGTGTTCCACGTTTCTCAGCTGCGGAGGTGTTTGAAAGTGATAGAAGAGAAACGAGTGCCGGTAGAAACAATTGATTTGCAGCCAGATCTTAGGTACCAGGAGGTGCCCGTCAAGATTTTGGACACGGTGGTCAAAAGGACAAGGACATCAGAAGTACGGGTGTGCGAGTCAATGGAGCGGACACGGAGTAGAAGAAGCCACGTGGGAGGCGAGGACGCGCTGAAGAGAGAGTTTCCCCACTTGTTCAGGAACTAGCCGAATCTCGAGGACGAGATTCATTTTAAGTGGGGTAGGTTTGTAACGCCCGCGTTTTTAGCCCCTAATAAATCACCTGCTAAATCACACGTGTTTCAAAACTTTTCAGCTGAGCTCGACCGTCTCCTCAAAACCCCGATCATCTTTTCCTCCTCCTTCCCTCGGCGCAGCGTCTGTAATCCGCCGACACCGCCCATTCCACCCGCCATCACTCGAGCCACCGCCGCCCTCGCGTGTCGCCGCGCGACACAGCGCTGTCGGCCACCTCGCCGGGGATTCCGAGCTGCGTCGGTTTCGCCCGGCCGACAGCTTCACCGGCACCGCACCAGCCCGCGGAGTGCTCGAACCCGGGAAATTTCCGCCGAAAAATCTTTTCTTTCCCTCTCCTAATTTTCCTAGGATTTCTTCCAATCTTCTAAACCCTTTCCTTTTTTTCTTTCTTCCTTTTCTCCTTTTCCAATTTTCTCTTTTTCCCTTTTTCCTTTTCTCCTTTTTCTTTTTCTTCTTTCCTTTCCTCCTCCTTTCTTCTTCCTTCGCGCGTCCTGCTCGGCCCGCGCCTCTACCTCCGTCGGCCGGCCTTCCCTCGGCGTGCCGCACGGTCCTCCACCTCGGACGGCCGCTTGGCGCGCCCGCCACGCCTCCTCTCCCCGAGCCCGAGCTCGCCGCTCGCCACGCTCCAAACACTGCCACGCCTCCGCGCAGCGCGCTGCGCGCCGTGCGACGCCCGCCACGCGCCTTCTTCCCCACGCTGCACGACACCATCACAGGCCGAGGGTACCACGCACACTACCACACCTGCGCCGGGCTGCGCGTCGCGTCCCGTCACCGCCACCTGCCGCGGACCACCGGGCGAGACCCGCGGACCGACGCTGCCCTCACCCCGGTCCCGCGCCGCCGTCCACTCCACATTAATCACACCGCGACACCGCCGAACCGTCACACCCCCTGCGCCCCTGCACGCCAAGCTCGTCGTGACGCCATTACTCCACGCCGCAAGCCGCCGCATCACGCCATCGCTCGTCGCAGCAGCTGCCCGGCTCGCATACCACCACGTGATGCCGCTGCTCGACGAGTCGCGTCCACCAGCAAGGTCACAGCCGACGCCTTAACTCCGCCCTCGCGCCGCGAAGCGTCGCGCCACCGGACGCCGAGCGGCATTAACACCGCCGCCCTGTGCCAACCACCGCAAACCGCCGGCCGCTCCACCGCCTTTCCGCGCCTATAAATAAGAGGCTGGCGCCGCTCTCCACGGCTCGCACCTCCACGCCCCTCTCCTCCTTGCACTCCACTCTGGCGCCACCCAGAGCCACCCACCACTGCAGCCGCGCCGAGGAGCCGCCTCCACCGCCACCTCATTAAGGTGAGCACGGGTTGAGATCCTCGGCCCCTCTCTGCTTTTCCCTATCTCCCGGCCATGCGCCTCGGTCGTAGCACCCCCTGTAGCCGCGGGTCAAGCTTCCCCCTCCTCTGTCTGAAAACGAAAAGGAAGGGGGAGGCGTCCCCTTTGCAAAACACCCCCGCCTTTTCTTTTCCATCCGAGCCTCCTCTCTCTCTCTCTCTTTCTTTCAAAAAAACCCCTATCCCATAAGATAATCTATGCTTAAACCCCTGCCTCTGTAATATAATTTACAACTAGGACCCTATATCCTTTAGTCAAAACCTTTTACTATTTGTATATTATAACCAAACCCTTTCCATATTAAACTTGTTTACAGTTAGGTCCTTAAGCCCCCTATCTAATTCTAATGACGCCTTTAACGCGTCATTTCATATTTTCGCCCGATCGATCCCAGCTCTTGCCCCGGTCCTCCATCTACTTTCCGCCGAGCCATATAGCCCTAAATAATATTTACTCCCTTATTATCTATTTATTTATCTTTTCCTCGAGCTCAGCCGGTAAAGACCTGTGTGCTTGTATTGATTGCATGCTTGCTTGTGTGTACCGTAGCCGACGGAGTAAACGAGGAAGAGTACCGCGAGCCGGAGCTTGGAGCCCTGCGGCGAGACCGAGTCCCGAACCACGGCGTGAACTTCCCAGGGACTTGAAGACAAGAAGTTCAATCTCATCCTTTGATGCATGTTTTGATCCCAGTTTTATAAATACAACCCTATGACCCGTTTTATGAATTGCATATTGTTTTACTGTTAAAACCCGGTAGGATAGCCACCCTTGATTGCTATGATTGATCTTTGATTGCCCTAAATGATTTCTTTAAAATGAGTGAGTGCTTTAAAAATGGGAATGGGATATTTTGGAAAATGAGTAAAGAACTGGGTAGACGGGATGGGCCGTGTGTCGTGAGTATGGGTGAGCTACCTTTGTGGTTGGCGTGTTGGAGATGTCCATCTTGTCGTTAAGGACCGGGTTGCGTGACATCTCACCTGACCCAATTATCGTACTACCACTCGACCGTTGTATGTGGCAACGGCTTAGCATAGACCCCACTAGCTAATCTACTTGCCATCAGGAGTGTGGGTGAGCAGCGGGAGATCAAGGAGTAGGGGTACGATCTGTGTGAGGTACACCCACAGTTACGAGATAACCCCTTGGTTGCTCCGTGGTGGCTCGTAGGGTTAGCTAAGGTGGGTAATGGCTTTGATAGGATCCACGACACTAAGGTGTTCGTGTGGCGGTACCCTACTTGTGGGTAAAGATGTACAACCTCTGCAGAGTGTAAAATCTATTCGAATAGCCATGTCCACGGTATTGGACGAGTCACGGTGTGGTCACAAAACTAGTGTTTGGGTTCGGGATGATTTTCATGACGTGAGCTGATTTCTGGAAAAGTGTGAGGTCAGTGTGCCCACTCGTGGACGGGAGTCGGTAGTCCTCATTTGGTTTTCACAAAACAATTGAGTTACTTGAGTTATAAAAATTGTTTGCGAAAACCTTTTCGAAAACAAACCCCTGCATGAGTGAATGCGTTTGCAAAATAAACCTTATCCTGACCCTTGATATATCATGTGCATGATCTGCTTTTTAGCCCCTCCGTGGGTGGGGATGAACTTGTTGAGTACGTATGTACTCACCCTTGATTGATTAACTGTTTTTCAATGGAGGATCCCGACTTCGTTCCCGAAGACGCCGAGTAGGTTGCTGTCCTGCACCCAACCCGTGCCTGTGGATTCAGGGTCTCCACAGGAAGCTTCCATGGCGCAAGACTCAGAAGATATCTTAGATGCTGTTGCTATCGTAGTTTGGTCTGTAGTTCTTATGTTGCTTCTCGTGGAAGTGGCGCTCCCATGCCCACTGACCGACGTGTTGTACGTAATGAACCATCGATGTAATAAATGTGGTACCAGCCTCCTAGGACTGGTATTTGTATCACATTTAGTCACCTCTGATGAGGGGACGCTTCACAACCTCAGAGTGGAGCAGGCCGTAACATTCTTCACCGACATCATCCACAGGTTCGAGTGCCGAACTCCATCATCACCGACAACGACTCCCAATTCACCGGCAGGAAATTCACAGTTTTGTGACAACCACCACATCCGCGGATCGGGCGGCCGCACACCCACGCACTAACGGCCAAGTGGAACATGCCAATGGCATGATTTTACAAGGCCTCAAGCCGATCTTCGACATCGAACAAGTCCGGCGGAAATGGCTTCGTGAGCTCCCGGTCATTTGGAGCCACAGGACCACTCCGGCGAGCCACGGGATTCACGCCGTTCTTCCTAGTCTATGGCGCGAGGCCGTTCTCCCACCGGACTTGGAATACGGATCGCCCAAGATTAAGGGCTACGATGAAGGTTCGAACCAGCGAGCTCGCGAAGACTGGATCAAATAGACGAAGCCCGTGGCGTGGCCATGATGCAATCGACAAGATACCAAAGAAAGCGCTAAGGCGGTATCAAGCTCAAAATCCGGTGCGAGACCTCAACGAGGCGACCTAGTGTTAAGGCTGCGCCAGACAACCGAGGCCGCCTGGCTGTCACCACCATGGGAGGGGCCCTACGTCGTCGTCAAGGTGCTCAAGCCCGGCACGTACAAGCTGGCAAATGAGCAAGGTGAAGTCTTCACTAACGCTTAGAACATCCAACAGCTACGTCGCTTCTACCCTTAGAAAGGATTTCCAAGTCTTTTTGCACATATCCGACGCCCCAGTCGGCTGTACAAATGTAAAGTTTTCTTTTCGATAAAATCAAGGGCGACTCGGCTTTCTCCCCGAAAACCAAGTCCCCTGGCTCTTGTGGGGCACCCCTAAATGGTCCCATTTTTTCGCAAAAAATCTTTACTTCAAAAGCGCCAAGTACGTCTCGACCTGGGAGTTTGAGCGAAATGACGCATGACGCAAATGGCCAAAGGGCGAAGACGGGTGAGTCGGGGATAGCCTACGCCTCGCGGTAGGATACGGCCCTTCCCCCTCACCACTTTGCCTAAGCGCTACTCGTGAAAACGAACGATTCCAGCTGAAATTCGCCTAAACCATGTGGAGAGACGGGCAGGCGCAATCACAAAACGAAATGGCACTTAAACTTACAAGTACTTTAAGCAAACTGTGTTTATTACATAAAGCCACGAGGCTCGATTCCTAACTACAATCTAAGGGCCTGAGTGCCCAGCTACTTTCATGGCTCGAGGGGCCCGGCGGGGGGAGCATCCGGGAAGAGGATCTCTGCGAAGTCGTCGGCGAGGATGTCGGCGGCAGGAGCGGCAAGCGTCGTGCGGCCGCCTCGGCCTCAGACCATCGTCGCCGAGGTCGTCGGCGGCAATGTAGCCCGTAGCCAACGCCGCAAGGTTAACCCGGTAATGCGATTGCACCACGCCAAGGGTCTTTCGATCCCGAGCGCACCTCGCATACGCCGGGCGACGTGGCCGCCCAAGGCTCGGAGGCGACTCGCCACACTTCTCCCGGCCTGCCCGTCGCCCTCATCGACGCTCTGGCACGCCTCGAGGGCTGCCTCCTGCAGAACCCCCGCTCCGAGGAGGAATTGTAGGCCGCCCGAGCACCTCCGCTGCGTCGGGACGTCCGAGAGCAACCCGCAAGCCTAAAAAACGGAAGACGAATAAGTTGAGAGCGGATCTCGACGAACCCAAGCAACAAACGAAGAATCTAAGAGAGGTGACTTACCCTCGACCTGTTTCTTCTCTGTCTCGAGGGCCGCGCGCGCGGTCTCGGCCGCCTGCTGCAGCTCGAGGATAGCGGCATCCTTCTCCTCGCTAGCCTGCCGCAGCTCCTCGAACGACACGGCTTCCTGGACCAACTCCCCTCTGAGCCGCGTGACCTCCGAATCCCGGAGCTGGAGCGGCTTGAACCTCCCTGTGGTGCGCTCCCGAGCCGGGCCTAGCGCTTCCTCCCGAGCCGAGCGCTCGCGCTAGAGGGCGGCCTGAGCCTCCTTGAGGGCAGACCGCTCTTGCTGGAGCTAGCTCTCTGCCTGCTGACGCGCGCTCCGCTCTTGGCGAAGCTGATCCTCCACCGTGGCGAGCGACGTGACCTTCTCCTGCAGATCAACGCCGCCTCTCTCCCTGGCCTTCCGCCGGCTTTGAGCCTGCCAAGACCTCGCCTCGAGGGTGGTGCGGTCTTCGAGCCGGGTCTCGCACTGCAGGGCGCTCTTTCGCGCCATAAGGTCTCGCCTCGGCCGCTGTGGCAGCGCGCTGCAGCCCGCCGTCGGCCAAGACCCTCCTTCTCTAGGAGCACGGACCTTCACTCGACCGCGGTGGCGCCGCCCGCGGTGAGCACGCTGTCCGAGAGCGCGTCCTGCACGGCCATTAGCCGGTACTCCAGCCAGCCGTTGTCCGTCTGCAGGCCTCCACCGGGCGTCAAGGCTTCAGATCGCTTGACTCAGCCGAGGCTCGAGCTCAACGGGAGAGGTTGTACTTCTCGCGCGACCTTTGCAGCTCCTGCGAGCAGCAACCAAATGGCGGAGAGAGGAATCGGAACGTGAAACACTCAAACGAGAAACAAACGAGAAAATGAACTACAACCAAGCAAAGACGCTCACCTCGAAGAGCTGGAACGACCGGCCTTCGTGGAGTCGGAGCGCCTCGGCCAGCTGAGGGAGGTGCCGTGCTCGCGGAACTCCGCCACCCGCCGGCTCGGCTGGCCTCGTCGGCGGTGCGCGGCACCGGGCGACACAACCCTGTTCCGATCGCGACACGGCGTCGGGATGTCTGGCGGCGCGGCACGACGCCGACGCGCCCGGCGGCGCCGGCCGCTATGACATCACGCAGCCGTCAGCCCGCATCACCAGCACCTCGGGTGTAGGCCCGGACGACCTCGACCGGCCCCTCCCGGGGCGGAATCACCACCGCGGGCCTCGGCCGCCTCGCGGCCCCACAGTGGACCGGCTCTCCGAATGAACCAGCCTGCGCCCTGATGAGGGTCGCGGAGCACTAGCGCTCGCGGCATCGCGCCGCCACCGCCACCTCTTGCTGCGACCCCGCGGCGCGGTCGGGTGCGTGATGGCTCGCCCCGCCGCCATGCGCGCCGTGGCACCCTCTCCAGCGCCGCCGGCCATCAAGGACATCCTTAACTTGAGCGCCTTGGCGGGCGCAAGATCGGGACGGCGCCGACGCCCTGACAACGAAATGAAAGGGGCGGAATCGCGGCTGTATCTCGGAATCGAGGGCGTGCGGGAAAAGATGCTACTTACCTCAAACTGGAGAAGCCCCGCTTCCTCTTCCTCGAGGGTGGGGCACCTCCATCGCGCCCACCGGCCCGCTCTGGCCGGGCACCGACGACCGGCGGCACCGCGTCGCCTCAAGGGTCGCTCTGCGCCCTCGACCGCGGGGCGGGCGCCACGGGTTCCCACCTATCAAAGGTGGTCCGCTCCCCGTCGCTCTCCTCCTCGTCCGAGGACGAGTTCTCCAGCACCGGTGGGGGAGAGGGACCTTGCTGCTCACGCAGTGCTCCTGTTCTTGATCGAGGTGCTCACGCCACCTGATCCTCTCTCCTTCGCAGGCCACCCGGTCCCGCCTCCCTGCCGCAGCGCGACCGGCGGCCTGAGATCGAGGCGTTGGCGGGTCCGATCGGGCGGCATCGACGGTCACCAGCTGTGGGCAGGGATTGTCAGGACGAATAAAAAACGCAAAACAAGAATCAAAGAAGAAAAAACGGTGCTCACCGGCTCGGCGTCGGGGAGCATCACGACGACAAGGTCGCTCGTCGCTATGCGGCACCACCTTGAGGTTGATCGCGCGCCTCGCGCGCGTGGCCGCATACCCCTTGGGGAGAGGCTCCAGCGGTGAGCACGCCATGGCGTGGGGTTGGCCGCATCACTCATCTCGAAGATGCAGCTCCCTCTCCATGAGGGAATGACCACGCCGTGGTGGAAGTTGGCGATGATCGAAGCCACCTCAGCCAAGGCGCCACCGGTGCGCAGGGCGGCGGTGAGGACTCCAACCTTTGTTGTCGCGACGGGCGACACGTGAAACCAGCGTTGGACTTCCCATCAGCACCTTCCGGTGTCTGGCGGAAGGCGCCAACGTCGTGCTATGAGGTAGAACCACCCCTTCTCCCAACCGCATTGTTGGAGGTCATGGTGCACAGCTGGTACAGCTCCTTGCACGCTCCCTGATGCGGCGTAAGGCCGTCGGCGAACCGCCGGCCGTCCCCTTCGGCCGTGGCAAGGTGTGGAGCTCGCCGAAGAGATGGACCCAGAGGTCCCGATTCACGATCCCGAAATCCCTCGCAGACGGCGGACGAAGGCAGCCGCCCGAAATGGCGTTAGCGGCGTGCTCCACCCGTAGTGGTGGCACAGCCCGCATAAACCGGCTCGGCCGGCGGGCGCTTCGTGAGACGGGCGGCCGACGACGTAGCCGTGCGGAGGGTTGGGCTCCCTGTCCGACGCCGGCGGGACCATCCACGCCGGGTATGGGCCGTCGCCGGCCGGCATCAACTGCCCGCCGTTCACCAGCTCATTCAGCCGAGTGTCACCGTCGACCGGGGCCACGGGAAAGGCTCCACCACTCGAACCGGAGGGGCCATTGAGGACAAGGGTGAGAAGCAAGGATGGCGGCGGAAGCGCAAGGAGCGAGCGGATCCGGCGGCGGAGCGCACGGCCGAGAGGAAGACGAGCTGCGTGCGGGGATGGATGCGAATGGCAAGGTAAGGGACCTCGCCTCTGCCTCCCCCCGCGATTTATAAGATCTAGGGGAGCAACACCCCCGAAAACTCCGCACAGCAATCGCGTGCGCGTCGCCGACGAGCGGGCCCCTGTCAAACGGTCGATCGACGCCGCACGCCGCTTATCATTACGACGCAAAAATCGAAGGGGCGCGGCGCCCCGTCCCGTCCGCCCCCCACGTCGCCCACGACGATCGCGGCGCCCGAAAGGCGCCCGCCGCGATCGGCGTCCACGATCCGCGCCCATTAAATGGCTGGGTTCCTTCCTGAGTAAGGATGACCCCCTCACGAAACTAGAGCCAAGAGCTCGAGGACCGACCCCTCGCGGGTGCGATCGATGCCCGATCTAAAACGGGCGGAGCCGTGGCTCACCGAACGAACTCGAGGGCCGGGCCCCTCGAACGCTGTATTTACTGATCAGCGGTTCCAAGACCTGCCCGTCGAGGGTGGGCGCCGCAGATGCCCCTCGAGCGGGGATTTACTGATCAGCGGTCCCAAGACCTGCCCGTCGAGGGTAGGCGCCGCAGATGCCCCTTGAGCGGGGATTTACTGATCAGTGGCTCAAGGGTCGGCTCGACCACAGCCCAGATCAAGCCAAGACGGGGGCACGTTAGTGCCACCCCGCAAAGGCCCTACTAATCAGAGGTTCAAAGCCTGACCCTCGAAGGGTTGAACAGCGCCTTGACAGTTAGCAGTCGGGGGCACCAGTGCGCGATTCGATTCGACCCCGAGTTCACAAGCTTGGGGGCGCCCCGTAGTTCGTGTTCAAGGCCGACGAGGGCAGCTAGTCGAGGGATCCCACCGAGGGAGAGCTTCCGCGCCCTCGGTCCCAATCGAACGGGACCGAGCCCTGCCTAGCACACCCGCGTAAGCGCTCTTATGGACGTGTCTCCCACCACGAGCCGACCCTTATCGAACGGGCACGAACGCCCACTTGAACCACACCCGCTAACAGCTCGGCGAGAGACCCATGATTCGACGCCTCGATGGGAGTCATGAGCACCTCACCCTCCCCCGGCGGGGCGCGCGAAAGACAAGTCGGAGAGCTCGCCCGATCACCTCGGCGGGCCTGTGCTCGGGCTCGGCCGTGCACCTCTTGGGACGTGCCCGAACGCTAGCAACACCTGGACGCCGCATGGCACCGCCGAGGCGCTGAAATAACGCCGAGGCCGGCTGAAATAAACACCTCACGCACCGCCACACCGCGAAAAACCTTGCGTAATGCACACACTCCTCCAAGGCTTGAGGTTACACTCGGGTGCGCCGCGCCTCACAACGTCCACAACGCCTGTGAGGGAAGAAAGTCCCATCGAAGCACCAGCCTTTGCAGGTTTCACGGATACCGCGCAAAGGCTCGGCTACTTGTCGGGGACAGCACAGGTCCCCTAATAACGGGGAAATCGCCTTTTCGAAAAATAACGAAGCGAACAAGCAAACTCACGAACCGCAAATCACACCTGCATGCATGCCCACACCCAAAAGCCCGCCGCCCATCGAAATAGCCAACCCGGCACCCCGAAGCGAACCTCCGCCCGCTCGAGGGCCGGCGCGTATCGTGAATCTTCCGCTCGAGGGCTTGACGCCCCCGGGCGGTGTCCGCCCGCCGAGGGCTTGACGCCTCGAGCGAAGTTTCCGCCTTGCTCGAGGCCTCCTCCGATCCGCGACACCATCCTCGCTCCCACGGGAACATTAAATGCTCCGACGTCATGAGCCCTGTGTCAAAGCGAATCCTCGCCACGCCCCTCGACACCGCCTCGAATCAGATCCCGTTCGACCAACCCGCAGTGCAGCCATCCCCGCTACCGCGTGGCGGGATGGCGGTGTCATTCCGTGACTGCCGCCCTACTCCGTACCTCCTCCACGCGTCGCGCCTCGAAGAGGACGGGCGGCACCCTCGAAAGGGGTACGCCAATTCCCCCGCCTAGTACGACGCGTCGACGCAAGGCAGGCGCCACCTCCATCACCTCCGCCGAGCGGCCATCCCGCCACTGCCGCCATCCCGCACCGCTGGGCCATCCCGCACTGTAAGGATCCAGGTTGACAGGACATCGCCACGCCCGCCGCTATGCAGCCTCCGGTCCTCCGTCAGCCAGGCCCTCGAGCCGGTGTATGGACGGCGAACAAACGAAGAGCTCCAGCGCTACTACCCTCGAAGCCGCTCCTGGACGGACACAGGAGTCACCACGACGCCCGCCAGGAGCAAGATTCGCCAGGACGGCCATCGAATCGCCGCAGATCTCGCCATACCGCCACACCATGCCTAAAGCCATGCGGGAACCGCCTCCCTTGGTCTATAAAAGGAGGAGGCGGTCCCCCGGCCGCAGGGGGACGAGATCATCACTTCATACCCACATTCACTCGCATACTTATTGGCACTTTGCCTCAATCACTTAGCAGGGACTTGGAGGCCTCTCCTCCTCTCCCGCCTTGCCTGTAGCCCTCTACAGGCACCAGCAGTGCGAATCAATACAAGCGCGCGCCAATCACTGACGACGTCGACCCCCGGTCGGAACCGTGATAAACCGCGTCCACTGTGTTGTCATTTGCACCGACCATCGAGAAGCTGATCACAGCGTAACTTACTAGTTAGTGTCAGGACTAATCCTAACACCGACAGTTATGCCCTTGGTACTCCAGATCACCAAATTGACAAGAACAAGGATGGAATGGTGACAAACGAGTGCAGTTTGGATACAATAAGAGGTAAATCGGAGAGGAATCAGAGTACGGGAGGGGAAACAACAAGAACAGGTGCCTGAACCTGGCACCTACCACCGTGTCACATGGCAGTTGCCGCCCCCGTGTCTATATAAGCCGAAATAGGCCCTCCCCCTCATTTGCATCCATTCGAGTGAGGTTGAGGGGTTAGGAGAAGAGCAGCGAAGCTCTGCCAAACCTATGCTTCATTTCAGGTACTACTGTAACTACTCTATCTATCTAAGTACATGTAGTTAAGGATACAAGTTATAAAAATATATACTAGATTTGTCTTAGAAAATACTTTGAGGATTAGTTTTAAGAACCCATATTTAGAATACTATATTTATTTTAGAAATACTTGTAGACATACTTTTTGAATACTAGATTTATTTTAAAGACTTTTAGAATACTAGATTTATTTTAAAAATACTTGTACAAATCCTTTAGAATACTATATTTTAGAGACATTTAGAATACTAGAATTTATTTTAGAATACTAGGAATATTCATAGAAATTCATTTAGAATACAAGATATATTTTAGAGACTTTTAGAATATAAATTTATTGTAGAATACTATATTTATTTTAGAAATACTTGTAGAATAGTAGATTTATTTCTGAGCCATTTAGAATACTAGATTTATTTTAGAAATACTTGTACAAAACCTTTTTGAATACTAGATGTATTTTAAAATGTTAGATTTATTTGTACAAAATTATTTAGAATACTATATATCGCATATCGGTGACAGGGCTAGGTGGCCAATGGTTCTCAGGCGGCTGTGAAAGCGCAGCAGCATAGCCTCGATCCAGCGGCGACGGGAGAGCGACGACACATCTGTCACATTTGCTCCATTCCCTCCTCATCAAGTCTCGAACCCATTAGGTAACCATCAACCTCCTATAAACTTTCGACAGAGCTCTCTCGAATCCTCTCGTCCAGCTACAGTTGCGAGGGGAGAAAAAAGGCAGCGGTGCGCCGTCGGGCCGGGCGGTCTCCTCCGCTTCCTATGGCCTGAAGGCCGTCGCGAGGTGGCGGAGACCGCGCGGGTCTTGCCGACGGGTGGTGTACAGGGTAGCTTAGGTCCTAGCTTGTCTAGGGTTTGGTGTCCAGGCGCTGACGACGAGGCGACGGCGGCGCGTCGGAATAAGTCCTCTCGGACTCTTCCTCGCCCCGGTGGTGCTCCACTCCGGCGCCAGCGGCGGGTCCGTGGAGGTGGTGCTCCCATGGTGGAGCCTTTGTACAGGAGTTTCCTGGCGACGGCTCATCATCCTGGAACAGGAAGGGAGGTGAGTCCGTTGTGCTTTTGTTCGGTGGATGGAGAGGCAATGCTGGTGTTTGTGGAAGATAGGAGAGTGGAGCAAATCCATTCATGCGGCGGCG